>JAWWEN010000009.1:8827482-8853535 GCA_035582955.1 Sycophila texana
AATGTAATTTTATGATTGAGATAAAATAGATTAGAACTTTCTTACCTTGACTAAATCGTAACAAAACCTTCGAAAATGAGGTCACTATTTTTGTTCTATTATGTCAATTGAATCATGCGTAACGTACAATTAAATTAAATGAAATTGATTTCTACTCTTTTACGTTATTAAAAAAAAATAAATTGGCTACGCAGTCAATATATGATTATTCATTTGTTTATTGGCACACTTGTTTTTCAAATTTTCGCTACAACGAATAAAATTGCAATTGCAATGAATAATTACTCACACAAATTAAAATTTCGTATAAAGATCAATAAAACGATCCACTTCATTCGATTAATTCTGTAAAACGTTCAATAAAGACCTGTTCTTTCTCTTCTAATTTTAGCGAAAAAAACTAACAGAATATTTATCGTTTAAAAAAACCTCTTTTAAACAAAAAAACAGTCGTTTCCATTTTAAAAAGATTAACTTTCGCCAGAGCGGTACTGCAGTCACAAATTATTATTCATTTCCTTTTTTCAATTTCCCGACGAAAAACGGAAAACGCGTTCTTTAATTAAAAAACTTTTATGTCGTCGCCGTGACGCATCCGCCAGGTTTAAAAAAAAATAAACAAAAAATCATCCTCGAACGGAACAAAAAAAAATAGAAAAAATAGCGAAGATACCTATAAACTCCCGCAACGAACAAGGAAAAAAAATTCCACATCACTCACACATTTCCGAGTCGCCATAAATTTCATTACTGCCCGTTGAGCAAAGCTCCCTCAATATTACCAGAGGATACCGCCGCTCTAGCCGCGGGCGCTCCCCACTAATCCCCCTAATCTGGCGCAAACGCCGCGGGCGGAATCGCTCTCGGCTAAATTAAAAAAAGCACCGGAGGGCAGCGTGTATATCGCACTCGAAGCCTCCGGATCCGCTCTTCCAGCGGCAATTTCCCGCACTGCGTCTGTCCATTTGCCGGGCGGCGCACTCGTACATGCGCGGACGAAAAAAAGCAAGAGAGTAAGGGAGGGAGACCCGAAGGTCGATCTTCGCGAGTTTCGGCCGTGGCGAGCCTATTGTGTATTCCGAGGATGTCGCGGCGGGCTGCGTCGATTTATTCCCGCGGCGAGGCGACGCGCACGGATCGCGCGCGACAAGTCGCGACGAATTGACGGCGCGTCGCCGCGAAAAATTGGTTATTCCCCTTCTTCTTTCTTTTTTCTCTCTTTCTCGATTCGCGGCGGTATTTCGTGCTCTTCACTTTTTAATAAAGCGACTGGTTTGAATTGAAGCTTCTTTTGAAGTTCTCGGTGGAAGTTGGGTACAAGGTAAGGGGAAGTTATGAAAATTACCTGAGAAGTCAATTTTCTTTTAAAAAATCAAGTTCCACTAGACTGTGAGGGGCAAGCGAAACTATGAACTTGGGGGGAAAATATAAGGAGCATTTTTTTATGTAACCAATTTGCGTTGGGCTATTCTAATTTTACGTCTTATTATTGCGAGTATTGTGGCGTATATCGCATGGTCAAAAAATTCTTGACATGTGCGAAAAATGTCGGCGATATAAAATTTTTATTGGAAGCTTATCACTTTTATCGTTCGCGAAGTGTATCAAGCGCTTACAATTAACGTTGAGTGATAATATAAATCACGTTGCAAAAAATATATTATATCTCTCATCTCGTCAATCACTTGCGTGTCTTTCTCGAATCTCACATCGTTTTTAAGGTAATAACTTTCTCTTTTTTTATTCTTGATTCACGGCGCGACGGACTAGTCAACCCTGCGCTATAAATTCAAGAGCTCGCACAAAAATCAATACATTTAAAATTCCACCGTCGATATGATGGCTTACGCTTTTTAGCCCTGGGAAAAATGCGAATTTCCGCAGCAGTCGGCGGCCAAAACAATCCGCACAATATGAGCAGAGTACAGTAAACTTTAGTAATCAAGAGAAATAAAGATACGCTTCAATAATGCGAAAGTAACAAGAGATTTCCTTTCACCGAGTTGCAAATTCCGTGCGACAGACGCTCGCCTCTAATGAAATCAACAGATCGTCGCCCGGCGCGGGTAAATCAAATTATCAGCACAATCAAACTGATCCCCTCGTCGACGGACAGAAGCGGCGGTATAGTCTGCGTCCTCCGTGCGACTCGATTTACACACGAAATCGCACCCTGTCAAACGCCTGCATTCATTCAGCCACGTTAAAATTGCTGCGCGACGAAATAATCCGGGGGATCCCCTACTTAAACGGGAATTCCGTTAGCGCCGCGTCGTAAAATATCGATCCGCCGCCAAAAGCGGATGAAGGGAAGGCTGAAGCGAGCTCGCTCATCGCCCTATAATCGAGTCGGCGCCCGATAATGAGCGCTTATGGGCCAAGGCTAATCGGTCGCGTCGCCTCAATCCTCGCCGGGAACCTGCACGCAGCGAGCCGATGCTTTAAAAATCAATTAGTCGAACGGCCAAATCCGCGCGACGTTCCGCTGAGTTCGGGGGCAGACAAGAGGCCAGCCGCTGTATCGCCACGAATCGATAAAAATCGCTAAAAATCGAAATGCGCTCAGATCGAAAATAGCTCGTGCGTGGATCTGGCATTAAGAGCAGTATAGCGCCAGCGCCAGCGAGCTTATCGGCTTTGCCAGATACATTGATATTTCGTAATGTCGCTGCGATTCTTTTGCAGCTTCGTTCAAATTTAGATTTTGCGCCGGCTTTTACTTGTGCGATTTTTATCCGCTGAGCGAGAGTAAAGCGTAACTTCTCTTTTTGAAAAAATTTTAAAATTTTGTAAAACAGGTATACTGTATAGCGAATAGTAATTTAATTTTTGTTGCAGAAATGAATTAATTTACGAGACTTAAATAATCGAAGTCTTTTGCATAATTATTCTAAAGAAAGTACAGTGAACTCATACTACTTTCACTGGAGGTATATGTAAAATACGTAGACCTGATTTAATCGTAATATACAAAAAAAAAATTTAGATTAAATTCTCCGCAAAAACTACTCGTGTACTTCGCGAACAACGTCGCAAAGAGAGCTAAAAATATTTATATTTGTATCTCTAATCGCGCGGATGACCCTCGATTTTCCGAACGCGGAACAATGAGCTTTTTCAGCGTTTAAATTACAAGCCGCGCAATAATCCGATCCGCGCGCTCGTCCGAGAAAAATGGCTATTTCTACATCGACGCTCTTTATCACTTGAACTATTAAGCAAAGACTCATCCCAGGGACTTTCCGCGCACACAACTGCGCGTCGGAAATTTATATTGGATCGGCTCGGCTATATCGCTCCGCGCGCCTGGTCTAACAGAGCTGATTGAAATTTAACAAGACTTTGTTGTTCTGTTTCTTTCCCAACATCCTACCAGCGCTTCATCGATTTACACTCATTAAATGCGAAACTTGATTAAACGCGGCGACCAATCGACCTGGAAACTTTGCTCTTGGTAAAAAAATTCACACTCACTCTGCCTCTCTTCGTTTCTTCATTTCCCTCTTGAAAGGGGAAGAGATTGTTTCGATTACATCTCGCTGAGAAGCGCGAATTTTAGCTCTTTCAGCGCGTTAAGAGAGGCGCTCTCAAAAGAGTAAAATAAACATCGCAACGTCTCCTTTCTTTTGATTTTGTTTTCCATTCGAATCAAGCGGCGTGTTTCGGGAGGAATGAAAGGGCGCGAAACTTCGCGGAAGGTACGAGGCGCCACGATGGTTTTTAATTAACTTTTAGTCGGCGAGAGGGGCGTCGCCCCCTCCTTTTTTTTCTCCGGTCGGCCGCAAGCCTCTCGATAAACAAGCGGCGGGAGGTGCCGCGGCAAAACCAGCGGGCATTAGCGGCGACGCTTTTCGTATGTTTAATTTAAGGCCACGGCGAGCTTTTGTTTCGCGCTTCTTACGATTATCCCGGCTGCCAGCTTGCGCCCCGGGAGTTTTTGCTGGCCGGCACCGATGCCGAGGGACGGGCTTTTAAGGCTTTTTCACGGAGCATGATGAGAAAAATTTGTTGACGTGGATTTAAAAATGAAACTCTTCGAAACGAAATTCGAAATGGTCGGCGCTGTAATACTCGATAATAATCCCTTATAAGCAAGATTTAAAATGTACATTTTAAAACATCTAATTAATATACTTTTCTTTGGAAGACTTACACTTTATTTATTTATATATTTAGATGGACGAAAGTCGTCCTTAATGCAGCTTACATTTATAATCAACGAAGACATAATAAACTTCAATACAAATTTAAACTAAGAAAAAACGACCAACTTTAAAAGAAAAATTGAAATGCTCGTTCTGTTTTACAAGAGATGTCTAGATTTCGCCAAAATATTCAGAAAAATAAGAGATTAAAGATTTTTTTCACTCGACTAACCGAGCACCGAATGCACTCTCCGTAGCGTGCAATACTTACGTAAATCTCGTATCCAATCTAAACTCGTCGGCTCGCGAGGAAAATACGAGCGCCGGAAAAAAGGGCGAAGAAAACCCTCTCTCGTCTCGCCTATATGGATTTCGAAAATCAATTTGCGAGTCAATCTCGAACGCGGGGGGTCGAGGACCCTCCCCCCCCCCCCCCCGGAAAAATCTTGTCGTCCGCGCCTATACGCCACCCCCGCAGTTCACCCATGTGTACCCTCCATCCGTAGGTAGTGACCGCGCGCAAGTTAAGCCCCTGCAGTCTATCGTGGCTCCGTAGTTGCCCGGCCCTTGTACATCGAAACTTTGACCTACGGTCGGAAGTTTGTAATTAGATGATTGTAGTTGGGCGGTCCTCTCGGCCAGGCTACCTGCTTCCCCTTTTTTTTTCATTACCTTCGCGAAGTGCCTGATATTCGAAGTTGCCCCGTTAATTGGCTCCTCCGCCGGGGATTTTCGCATCGAGTTCCAGCTGAGTTTATCTCCTCGTCCGCGCGTTATGTGTGGAGTTTGAATTTTTTTCGCCCGAAACTTTTCGATATAAAACGCCCACGCGCGTGTAAGTTCGCGCACCGCACGTCTGGAACTGCTGTTATTGTTCGAGTGCTAGAGGAGAATAGTTGGGTTTTCCGATCTCTTTTTTGATGGCGAGCTTTCGAGCATAAACTTTTGCATAAACGTGTAATCTGGATTTATTATTTTTTTTTTTTTTTTTTTGGGTTATCCCCTCGAGTATCTTAAGTTCTCTGCTATTACTTTGTTATTTCTTTTTACGTTGGGAACTCTTTTTGCGTTAAAATTTGCATAATTTTACGCAGCTTTAGAGAAAGTTTAATGAAGCGTTCTACGTCGTACATAAAATTTTGTTTGATACTTGTATGAAGAGAGATTCTGGGATGTATATAATTATAATTTTAAAGACATTAATTTTTGCACTAATATCAAAATATGTTATTTTATGACTGTTTTATTAAATATTAATTGTTTCGTGGATCTTTCGAGTACTGGCACAGTCAAAAATCATTATATTTATATTTCAAAACTTTTAATATTTTCTAGATGTATCATTTTTTTTAAGAACCATGTAAGATTGTATGAAACAAACAATAAATCTTTTTTGTTCTTTTCATGCGCTAGTGCATATCAATTTTGTTAAACATATTTCTTATTCACTAGACTACAATAACTGTAGTACACTGAAAAAAAAGTAAGAAATCTAAATCGATGGTTAGTTCTTTCAATTAATATTTGATTGAAACAAATAAATTTTGGTTGAAACAAGTAAATATTAATTAAAGCAAGTAATGGTTAATTGTGATTAGTAAACTTTTTTCTCAGTGTATATATTGCATAAATCAATTTCAGTACTTTAATCATTCAAATAGTATACTTTTCTTCAAAAAAAAAAAACTTCCACCGTATAAACACTCGCTCGATCCTGAATCACACAAAAAAAAAAAAAAAAAATTCCAATGAAAGAAAGTCCAAAAAAAAAAAGAGGAGGAATAAAACTTAATTAATGTTTTAGTAGCTCCAGCAAGCGCGAATAAGGGACACAAAGGGTGCCGTACTCACTTTTGTGCCTGGAGATCCGTCGAAGTTTCTTGAAAAACAGCATCCCGAGGGAGGGCCGCGGCGGAATGGGATGCTCCAGGGGAAGAAGGTTCACTTGCCTTCCGTCTCTCTCTTCACGGGGTTCGCGGGGGAGGGCGACACTTGCAATATGCGCGTGGCGGGCGGGACAGCCTCCGGCTCGCCGGTATTACGCGCGACGAAGAAAAGCGACGTCCGCGGGATAAGCGCGCCGAATGAGAAAGTCGGCGACGACGGTCCTCGCCGATCGCACGCCTCCCCCTTCCTCGCCTCGCGAGTCCCGCGCGGGCTTGTCACTCCGCGCTGGCCGAGGGGGATCTCTACGTCGAAGCAGCGTTGTTTTGATTTGTTGCCGGCCATCCGGGGATCGGAGTTTCGGACTGTGGTCCATGTGCTTTTACTTTCTTTCGCCGAGTAGTTGGCGAAATCGCTGCGGCGATCGGTTCCAAGGTGGAATCCAGTTAGACCGATGTCTTACTGAAAGTAATAGTCGCGCTCGTGAAGTTGCTTTTCCGGTATGGTTTTAGGAATAACTTTTTTTAAAACTTATTTTGTTCTGAGAAGAGTGCGGACTTCTATTCCGGAGAATATTGCCAAAGAATTGCCGGAGAATATTGGAGAGATTTTAAAAGTATGATAAGATTTTTTATTAGTATGTTTTAATTAGTTGAAGAGTAATACTGTATTTTTACTTTTGTATTGTTTTATTTGGAAATTTTATGCGCTGAGGAAATTTATAGAAATATTTGTAAGGGCTATGCCCGTTTAATAAAAAATAAATAAATATATATAAAGTGTATAATTGTTTGAATGATAAAGTATTTTTGGAAGCGATTTTATTAATTATTGCCGTTAGAATGATTAAATTGTAAAAGTAAAAAAAAGATAAATTTTTTTATTAAACTAATTAGAATTTCAGTTTCAGCATCATCGTTATTTTATATTTAACTGGCCAACGTCCTTAATTAATGAAGCTGAAACTAAAACTGAAATCGACGCTGAAGGTGACATTGAAATGAATTTTTAATAATTTTGTGCTAATTATATGTCAAGGCGCGCGTGGCGGCTTCATAGGCAAGTCTTTCGTTCGAACTTAGACTTGCCTCGAGGCGCTACCGGCGCGCCTCTTGATGATATAAATATTAAAACCCATGATCGTATGTATGCTTAATCGCAAGAATGTATAACTGTGACTTGCTATCAAACTGCGTCGCAATTAATATGATTACAATTTTTTTCTACAATTTAATGTTAAATCACATTAATTCTGATGAAATTATGACTATTCTGTAGTATCAGCACTTATTGCAGTTTTATGTTCAAACTCGGATTCCTTCAATACATTGCTCATTCTAAAAATGGAAATTACTCTGGAAATCAATTTTATATTTTAAATATTTTCTTGAACAAGAAATTTATTCTATTCAAAATGTAAAGCCGAAATTATAATCGTATTTTTATTCTTGGAACGTTAATTAAATTTCAATTAAAATTAATACCACTAAATTGAATATTACCCTCGTTAAAATTGATTTAATTATTACCAAAGTTTGTGTCATAAATTTCCTCATCAAGTTATTATTTATTACCCCATACGCCTCAAAATTCCCCAAAAACAGTATAAACAACGGCTTATTTTTCAAGCGCGCCACAATCCCCGAGTTAATCAACTTTCAATGAAAAAACACCATACTCTCCACTCCGCTAAAAATGAAAAAACAAATGTCAGCGCGATCGATAAAGTTCGATTCTACAGGCAAGCATCATCCACTCCTCTGACTCTCCGACTATCCCCGCCAGACCAGAGAGAACCCAAAAACGTTTACACTCGATTTCACGAAGATCTCTTTCGGAGGCGCGCGTCTCCGCGACTCGATCGAGGCGAAAGAAAAAAAAAAGTCAAAACAGAATGAAAAAGACGACGAAAGCGAGCGATAAACTCGGCAGCCGTCTCGGCTCACTATCGCGGCTCCGGCGATAAAGCTCGAGATCAGCGGACGCGTTCCATGCGCGAGATGGATCGAGCTCGCCGCCTCGTATAAGTAATCGCCCGTCGATTCGCGCGAGATATACTCGTGAATAGGGCCGCCGGTGCGGCGCGCGAGCATTCGGAGCTTTGCAAGTCGGGGCGCTCCATCGCGATTGGCCGACGACGCGGCTCGATTCTTTTCTGCCGTTGACTCCTGGTATTGCGCGCCTGCTTGCGCGGATTTATGTGTGCCGATCGACTGCTGCGTGCGATTTTTCAGTGCTCGAATCCAGTGCGGATGATTAACTCGAAGTGCTTAATTAATCCGTACAACCGTTTGGTCGTGAATCGTAAATGTTGGTTTCGAAATGAGGCGCGAGCGTTTAGCGGTATAAAAATCGTCGGAACAATTCGCTTGCAAACTATAAATTAGGCTAAATTATTGAGCGCAATCAATTTGTTGAAATAAATATGTTATTTCATTATATCGTTATCAATTAATAATGAAGGGAAATGATTTGGATAGTAATTAATGTAGTAATAATAAAGCTGTTTTGGAATTAATGCTTCGTTTAATAATCTGTAAGCTTAATTTTAAAGAATTAAAAAGATTAAAATCGAAGAATGAATTAATCAAACGACAGTGAAATAATCCCGACTTCAAAACCAATCCATAAGAACGCTTAAAATTTTCAAGCCAACTTTAAATAATTCAATCCAACTGGTGTGTGCAAAATTTAGTGCAAATCCGTGCGGCGTCTGGCTTCAGAATAATTTTCTAAAAGTAACAAACGGGGTAATACATAATTTTTAAACTTAAATACGTGGTTTTACATGAAAAACTAAATTCTCTTTTTACACAAAATTGCAAAATATTTTTTTCTTTTAAAAAAAAAAAAAAAAAACGATCCAACCGAATTGTATACATAAAAAAAAAAAACATAAAAAACCAATAAGCTCCTTCTAAACAGGATCAAAAAGTCCTCAAAGTATTAAAGATTAATTTTATAAACATCAGCGGCACGAAATTCCGGCACAATACGTCGAACGTCAGTGTGGGAAACGACGGTAGTCGGACAAGCAATTCCCGGTGTGCGCATTTCCCTCGACCTCGCCTGCTCTCAAGATTTTCCCTGAGCCACGGCGCCGCTCTCTTCCCTCCTCGCTCCGCGACGTCGGCTTTATAACGATCCCCGGCGATTCTCGCATGCAACGTAAGCGATCCAGCTTTCACGTCACGGCCAGCGGCGCGCCGGTCAGCTTCCCGAATTTCCCGGGGAAATGCATCGGCCCGAGAGCTCCTTCCGCCGATATACACGTACGGGCCGCGTTTGTCTCCAGGGAGAGCGGCGGAATAGCATATAAGGTCACAATCGAGGTGCGCAGCGCGACGGTAATTGCGCGCACCCCTGGCCGACGTCCAGCAGCGAGTGCACCCATACTGCCGCACGCAGGCCCCCCGCGGCGGGAAAAGTCGGGCTTTTCTTTTCTATATATAGGGTGCTTGCGCTCGCGAAAAAGAAAGGGAGCGGTGGCTGACTGCGATAAAGCCCGGCCTTTTTGGCCGACCAGGTGGCACGGCGGGATAATGGAGGTCGGCGTATTAGTCCGGGGGGCCTGCGCGGGCGGTTTGCATTTCGAGCGGCTGCTTTAATGCGCCAGTTGAGCGCCTGCAGTTTTGCCGGCGCGCGGATTAAGCAAAGGCTGCGCTCACTTTTTTATCGCCCGGCGCTTCCTCTTTCCGCGGCTGCCAGGCCGGGAGCTCTGTTTTGTTGGAACTGCGTGGCAGCGCTACTTTTTTCTCATGCCGAGTGCAATTGAAGTGGAGGAAAATTTCGCTTTGAGGGTTATCGATATTAGATTGTTTTTTTTTTTTTTATTTATTTTGCTTTTAATTGAAAACTGCGAGCTCGTGTAATTAGCTGTAATTGTGTTCAGCTTATTTAACGTCACTATTGAAATCTTCGATGGTAATGAGAGCGTAACTGGAATATTCGGTATAACATTGAAGAAGAAATCGAATTACTTTAAAAAAAAAAAGATAGAACTTAGAAGAGAATCAAATTTTTTTTCTCTGGTAACAAGCTTTGGTACAATGTGAAAAATTCAGTTACTTCCTTTAACCGAGAAAGCACAGAGATAAAAGCAAAAAACAAAGCGTTTCTTGTTTATTCTATTATTTATTTCTTATTAAGTATTACTACACTGATGTCAGTTTGAAAAATAAAATACACTGAAAAATTTGCTTAATTAAAGATAAAGTAATCACAAAATATTGTACATTTCATTATGACATACGGTGAGAAACGTAACGATTGATAAAATTATTTTTAGACGTTTATCAATGCTTGTACGCGAAAAGCGTAAGAGAATAACAATAACACGAAAAGACATCGTCTAAAGAAGAAACTTAATTCCTACGGAAATTAAATAAAGCCGATAAGTTAAAAATGATGGACTAGAAGAGTCCGCTGATCGCGTCGTTAAATCAGCTATTCACTTAGCTTTAGAAACGTAATCGATTTAAGTGAGGGAGCGATTCTAATCCCGAGATTCTTCGAGCGGAATTCTATTGGGCGAAATGAAGCATGCATTATTCGATCTCGAGATCACCAATTCTATGAGCGTTCGCAGCCTCAGTTTTCGCCGACTCCCGGCCCCTCGGCCCTTTTAAAATTGTAATATTCGCGCAAAGCGAAAGCCAATACGGGAAAAACGCCGCTTCGCTCTCCGAAGCCAAAAAAAAAATCCATTCACCTCCACGCACACCCACACATGACGTTATACCCGCGGCCAAAAAGGACCAAACAAAGATACGTATATAAGTAAATAAAAGGCCACGGGGCGAATGGGAATAAATGGGTCGAGCGAACAGAAACGACGGGAGGCTCGTAATAAGCGCGATAACGGCTTGGATACCGGAGTGCGGGCTCGCTTTAATCAAAATCCCCCGGCGGCTTCATTAAAGCGCCGAGATAGCGCCGCGCTGGCCCCTTATTTCGACCGAATAATAGTCGCAATTAGAAAAGTTTTAAAGGGGCCGCGAATATCGCGCGAAAAAGGCCGAGAGTTGGCGCGATAATTCTCGGGGCCGTTGTTGCGCCGCGCGGTTAGTCGCGCGGGCGCGCCACAGTCGACGGAGGATTGGATATGCAAATGGAACGGCGCGATCCATTCCGGCGGGCGCACATTTCGCCGCCCCCGCGCTTCGAGCCGCTTTTTTTGCGCTGCGACTGGCATCCTTAAAGCCGCGCGACGCGGATCGATGGGCCCTCTTTGTCGAGCCGCGTGTTTTCCGCCCGATCGCCTGCCGTTCATTGGATGCTTAATGGAACTTCGCTGTTTTTTTTTTTTATTTTATTTATTTATTTATTTTTTTTTTTTTTGCTGCGGGCCGAGAATTTATTAGTGCAATTAATTATTGACACGTTTCATCGTTTGTTTAATTGTCTTCAAGTGGAGCTCATTGTACTGCAGTATAATATTGATTTGAAATAATGTGACCTAAACAGTAAATTTAAAAGGGTTGTTTGTGTAGTTTATTTGTACTTTTTTTGTACATTTCATTTGTACGAATTTCTGGTGAATTTTACGCAGTTAGTTATTGAAATTTGTGGAATTACGTCAGGTATGAATTTTTTAAGAGAAGATGTTTCTCTCGTGTTGGCAAATTTTTATTTTTGTTGCGTAAAAGAGAAGGTGACGTTTTAAAATCTTTCGCGAAAAAATATTTGCTAAAAGGAGCAGCGGAAACGTAATCTGGCTAGTTTGGGAGAATGTACGGGACATTTTTATGAAAGTTTTAGTAGGAAATTTGGAAGTTGAAAAATAAAATGAGTATATATAACCGACGGAATAAACATTCAAATAAAATCTTTCGACCTTAACTTAACTAAGTTTTTCCTCCGAATTTCCAAAAGGTGTAGTAGACGACGCCCGGTTTGATAGATTAAAATACTTTATTTTCGGGTGTTATCAGCAGAATTCTTCTGTCGGAGGAATTCGCTTGATCGGAAATTCCTGGGCGATATTATGCCGCGACGCGACAAAAAGGAGGAGTGCAAACGAGAGAGGCGTTACGAAAAAAGGGGGGAGTAAGACGGAAGAACAGAATGACGGGGAAAATCCCGAGATATAAGAAATTATTTGTTCGCAGCAACTTACGGAACATCAAGAGCGATCTTTAATAAAAGCGGGAAGAAACTTATCTTGCTTCACTTTTGTTTCGCTTTTTATAGTCCGCTTTTTATGCCAAGCTCCATTTTTCTGGAATCCCCGATGCATATTTTTCACAGCGATAAATTCTTTTGCGAAGAAACATATTTCATTAACTAAATGAGCCATTTTTCAATTTCAATTTAAAGTTTCTTTGAAATAAAAATGATTACGTAACTTTTATGGCCCGCACAAAAAGAATTCTTAATAATTAAGGCTTGTTAACAATGATGGTCTTACTACAGTCGTCCGTTACTACTTAACGCACCTGATCTTTACTGAAGCAATCTTTTTTAAATAATGTAGTCTGCAAAATAATGTCTATTTGTTCTATTACGAAGGCAATAAATAAAAAATTGATTAAGAAATATTTTCTTCAGATTTACAATTTTGTCTTGCCGCGCTCGACTGTTTCTACTTAAACATTATACTTAACCGGGGTCAAGATAATCTTAATTAAATTAAGTAGCGGTTTCAGTAATGGAAGAAAATAAACTAATTCATTAAAACAAGGTCTGCACAGTGTGAAGCATTTTTTTAAAGATCTAATCGATGACTACACTAATCTGCTTCTACTTAAAAATTATATTTTATCGCCGCCAAGTTTGCTTTCACTAAATTACGTAATGGCTCAAGTAATTAAAGAAAATTAACTAAGTAATTAACTTCACAAGGTCTGCAGAGTATGAAACGTTTATATATTTACATTCAACCCGCAGTCTTGCTGCATTCGTATGTTTCTACTTAAATATTTGATAATCGCCGCAACTTGGCGTTTTCTAAATGAATTAGCCTTTCGGGTCAGATCTCTAAAATTTAATGAATTAAATATTTTCTCACTTTATAAATATAATGAAAGAAGAAATATAATAAAAGAAGGCCACTGCAAATAATATTTTACAAAAATACTATTATATTTTACGCAACTAGTCGCAAGTAACCACTTCAATTTCAAATTCGATATCGCGCGATAAAATTCCCGCCCGAATTTCGTAACCGCGGCGCTCGTTATTCATCCGCGCGCTCGAATTCGGCTAATCGAGAAAATCAGCGGCGCGAGTTTCGAGTTTAAATTCAACGCCCCGGGGGGTAAAATTCGCGCGCCTAATTCCAGACCGCTCGCCACGCCGGGATCAACTGACACCGTACGCGAGTTTCGGCCGCGATCGCTGATTGAATATCGGCGCGCTGGTGCGAAAATCCTTTTCTCGTAAATCAGAGGGGGTTGGACCAATCGAGCCCGGCGTTTCCGCCAATACGACGATTAAATCGAACCGCGGCGCAGATTAGGAGCGCGCGCTCGGTCATTTGTTCAGATTATATTTGCTGGATGATTTTATTTACTTTTTTTATCTTTTTCGTTTCCAACAATCTACGTAATATGTAATAGAGATCAGCGTGGGAGGAGGAGGTCGATGTAACAACGTGGATGAAAATGTTTACTCTGTGAAAAATTGGAGCATGGATTTTATATCTGTACTCGAGCTTCAATGTTTATTTTTCCGAGATTTATTTTTACGTAATACAGTCGTGATGGCTTTTTTTAGAGCTTTTTATTTTTGTATGATGGTATTTATAAAATTCTAAACCAGGATGATTAAAAATCTGGTGACGACTACTATTGCTTCATCATTTGACTAATTATATATAATTTGAGCAAAAAAAAAAAAAAAACCATTTTTTTAAACCAATAATTCTTGATGAAATGTTTTAATCATTAGTTACGATAGAGTTTGATCTCAGCTTCAAGAATTATATTAATATTTTGAGGCATTAATACGATATAACGCGCACCACTGGAGTTATAATTTAATTGATCTTCAATAGCAAATCTAGCGCTGTCATGTCAACGACGTATTCGATAATTTCAAGTTCCATTGTGTAAATCGACAGACGCTTTAACTGGCGTTTAGATCAAAGTAATAAAGAAGTTCAAAATAAAAAAATAAGTGGTTTACGTGAGAATTAAAATTTTGCAATAAAAAAATGTCGATATAAAATATTTATTGCAAAAGCTATAAAAACGCTATACAACAATTTCCCTTCAAATCTATTTTTTTCGTTGGAATATTAAGACCTTAATGGCTAAATTTTACCTCGAAGAGAACGCAATCGGAATACGCCATTCAATTCTGCCTCGTTCGAATAAGCGAAGTGATTTTAATCTACATTGCTCTTATAACAACGAATCGATTTTGAAATCTCCCACGGTGTTTCTACGAAATCTTGAAGAAAAATTGTTTTACGAGAAAAGTTTGACTATTTTTAAAAAGCGTGATTGCTGCTATGTTTTTTTTATAAGATACAAACTCCGTCGATTGATGAAAACTGTGTACGAGTTTTTCATCTTTTTTTATCTCCTCGGGAAGAAGACGGTATAAAATTATTCATAATTATATATTCTCTAAAAAAAAAAGTAAACGAATCTTTCAAAAATATATGGAATTACATCGATGTTGAATAACTTTATAGATCGACTTACGTTGAGATGTCATGTAGTGAACAAGTGAATAAACTATAAATAAATAATGATCTTCTTAAAAGATATATTACAAAATACGTACACTCAACCGATATAAATTCTTGTGAGACGTGTACGAAATTTTCAAAAAATGTGACTTGACTCTCCTTCAACTTTATTAAAGATTTTCCAGGTTATCAGTAAGATTACTCCGTTTTTTTTTTTTCAAGCGCATGACTACGTCTTCGTGCTCCACAAGAATTTTCTTTGATCCATGTGTACCACAAAATATTAGTACATGCTAAAATGAAATTGCATATTATAATCACTCGCGGGCTACAATTTTTTCCTCGCGATTCGCGTACATAATTCACGCTTTCCTCTCCACAAATTACTACGCTGCAGTCCCACAAATCCGAAATTCCATCGGACCCTCCCCTCATAATCCCATAAATCAGCGATTGTTTATACACACGGCCACGTTGACCAATGCACGGGCACAGGGCTTCGCAAGCAAGTGGGTCAGGGCGCAGCCAAGTTCATTATTAAAGGGCGTTATAAAGTCGGCCCGGCAACCGGGGCTGCTTTAATTAATGCAGAAACACGCGAAGGGGTGGCGACCCGGTATCGCCGAATATCACCGCGGCTCGCGGTTTAATCTCGTGCGAGGGCGAGGCGGCCGGGTGTCGGGCCTCCGGCGTGCCGGAGACACGCGCGCCTCGGTATTAAAAGCGCGAGCGATCTGTCTTCCCGACGGTGAAATTTTTATTCCTAAGCCAGCAACGGGGGAGGCGCGCACAGGAGAGATTGCCGTAGAGTCGTGAGCTATCGCGACGAATTTTTTAGCGAATATCATCAAGCCGTCGCCCGAAATTTATTTCAACGTGGTAACTACAAGGTGCTTTTGTTGTCGCGTTTGTTTCTTTTTTTTTTTTTTTTTTTGTGAGGAATTGTTCAGACAGTCCTTTCTTCACCACCTTATACACTTGCTTAATTTAATTTAATAAATTTAATAAATTAGTTCAACAGTTTTAGATTTGATTTTTATTTAATTTTTTTAAATTTATAAACACTACTCAAAACGTTTTAAAAAGAAAAATGAAAATACATAAACGCTGCAAAGTTATACAACGTTAATTGCATACGAAATTCGTTTTTACTTTTTTTTATACTATGCGAAATGTTTTTTAAAACATATAATATTTACGAAAATATATACGTGTCACCTGGATACGACAAACACAAAAATATTTCGTTAAAAAATTTGTATAGCCAGTATGTACGTTACACGGAATTTGCAGAACGGTCTACTTTGTATGATAAAAAGCTGAATATTCCCTTTATAGTAAATTTTCTCAGGGTATCAAAAAATATGATAAAGAAAAAAATGGATGTATTCACGTATTCATGTATTGATCAAAGTCTCTGATATAATTTTAATATATCACACAGAGGCCGTGTTTTTCAACATAAAAGAAAAAAAGGACTTTAAAGGAATTTTAAGCGTAAAGGAATATAAATCAATTAGCGCGACGAAGAACTTGAACCCTACAGCAGTAGTGTGTATGATAACTGCATTATTAATCCACGTGCGGCAACTACTACCAAAGGAACAGAGAGCTGCATATTTGGCTAAATTCACAGGCGATTAACCGATTAGGAGCTTAATACTCAAAGCAACTCTCGGTGCTATTAATTTAACGGGTTCGCGCACACCATTTTACCTATACCCCCTCAAAAGAAAGAGTACGCCTGAATTATATAGCGAGCTTCTTGCGCAGAATCGGCAAAATAAATTCGACGCGAAATGAAATCCAGAAGGAATAAAACGGAAATAATAATGAGCGCGCTACTGGAAATTTAATACATTTGAAGCTGAAGAAGAGTGATTAAATTATGAACTTGGTGTTACGAAGTTTCTGCTGACTCAGCGAGCGACAGCTTAGCAATGTTTAACTCAAACGTGAATAACGCCCGCTAGAATAATAATTGCGCATTTCCTGTGCAAAATGCAATTGCGCGAACTTCTGCGACCGAATTCCGCGATGCAAAATTAACAGGCGCTCCATATTAATAACGACACTTTGATGGTAATTATATGAACCAAGGAACGAACGAAAAAAAGAAAAATTGATTGGTTGATGTGAATAATGAAGGTCTCACACACACTGCGTGGCTGAAATTTATGAAATTTTTTGATTTATTTGGCTCTGTACAGATTTTACTACAAATGTAATAATGGTGACAGTAATAGTACAATTATTATTTTTTTTTTTTATTTATTGTAGCGATCACTGCGTATATGTTGCGTTACGGGACAGTAATTAATCCTCTTCATTTAAATAAGTGCATATCATCACCTCACCTTTTTTGTTTGTTTATCTCTTTAAAATGTCTTATTGCGAATTCCTCGCTACCGGCGACTTGGCCGCATCGTTCCGCATCCAAATCCAATCGTTTCTCGATATAAAATTGCAAATTCAACGTTCACGGGATCTCCACGCGAAGAGAAGGAGGACACGAAAAAATTTCGCCCCGGCGATCGGAGGACGATTGCTCTAGGAAAAATGTGATTCGAGCGGCTCGTCGATGAAAAAGCTACAGAGCGTGTCAAGACTTTTCCTCTATTTCCTCATCATGAAAAATACAGTACGAAAGTCACGCGTAATTGTTTTTTTATTTACCGTTCGAAAAAAGCAGTTGCAGATATCCGTTTTACGTTGAAAAATTCTTCTTTTTTTTTTCGGTAACACGTAGACGTTTTTTTTTAATACGTTTAATACGATCACGATTCACAGCGATTAAACATTAATCGATATTTATTGGTTTAGGTGTTAAAAAGAGGTTGATGTCGGTAGCGCATGGAAGTATTTTTTTTTTCTCTTCTCGCGTCGTGGCCGACATTACAAAATTGAAATTTTTTTTCTTCACCACCTTGTACATTTACTTTTTTTTTGTTTAAACTTTTTCATTATTCCCCCTGTTAAATACTGTAGAGTAGTTGGCGAGTTACATAGCTAGCTAAAAATACTTATAAATTCTAGAATCCTTATAATCGAAAGAGTTTCTCGTTATTTTCTTTTCTCGTATATATATTTAGCTTATCATAAATTTTATATTTATATATAAACATATTACAGAAAAGAGTCATCGATAATCGTTTACATTATATTATAATCTTTCCATAAAGGCGACGTCTTTTTTGGTGACACGCCGCAAGTTTTCTTTTCTTTTATCATATTTAAAAAAAAAAAAAAAACATTGATAAAAAATAAAAATAAAAAGGAAGAAATGTACAGGTGTCGTTGCCGATGAATCACGCATACACACAAACATCCGTCGAGCAAACTCAAAAAGAATTCTGCATATAGATGCACTGACATTCCTTGCACGAAAAAAAAAGATTACACAAACAGACCAACGGACACGCAAATAACGTAGCGCACTCTCATACTTTTATACAAAAACATTCGGGGTACCCGGGGAACGGGGGCGAAGCGAATATAGAAACCATATGCTTTTTTTTTAGAGATAAAAGAAAGGACAGACATCGATGCGCAAGAGTCTCCATAGGAGAACGCGCTCGAGTAATCGATTCGCATTACACTTTTTTTTCTATCGATTTCTTAATACACTACGCGGAAATCGCATTTTCCACGTTTTCTTTTTTTTTTTATCGCACACGACATATCGTAGTTTCTTATTTTATTCCTTAATGCAAGCTGCGCTGTCACGACGCCTTGGAGAGAAGACATTTTAGTAATCGTCGCAATCTTTCGCGCTTTGCTCCTTTTTTTCAGCGTGCGTATATTTAATGTTGTTCCAACACGCAAGATTACACGTAATCTTAACGATCGATATAATATATATTTTCTTTATATACTTTTTCTCATTTATATATAATCTTTATATCATCGCATCCGCATCTTCTTTTATTTTTCGCTCTTATCTTAATTCTGACTTGCACATTTTTTTTTTTTAATTTTTTTCTGTTTCACTGTTTCTTTTAGCAACATCAATAGAAAATAAATTAAAAATCGCAGTGCATGATTTTTCATACAAGACTTACTTGATGGATAAATACGGCTGAAACAATTTCTTACAGGACTCGCTACATCACTATTTTATCCTTTTCTACTTTTACACCGTCATTTGTCAGTTATACTTATACAACTTATACAGTGCAGATAATTTACGGGGATATTCCGTAAGAATTTATTTCAACCGAGAGTTCATTCATTCATCGTAATTAATATATAATTATGCTTCGGATCAAATATCTCTATTCATAAAAATCCGATAAGTAGCTTAAAACTTTTTAGACAAAAAAAACGTATTTGAAGATTTAATGCGTCTTACGCTATGATTCACAAAAAAAAAAACACAATTTAAAGCTCTTCTCGCATTAACCGCGCTTCGTTATTGTTGACTGGTCGCCCCCTTCTTTTTCCTTCAGTTATGTACGTAGGGTATAAATAACGAATTTTTTATTTTACAATTTTGAGTATATACTTGAGAAATATTTGGGAATTAGTACTAGCAATGTGAACGATTTCAAATATCACGGAATGCTTCCAATATTTCACTTGCTGTGCGCTTCGTATCCGTTTTTTTCTTTTATTCGGCCACACCCCTCTTTCCACAACTCGCATTACGCGAAAGTAATGTACAACTACCTTTCTTAGATACAAACATCATTTTCCTCATGGTTAAAAAAAAAATGCACGTTAACAAAGAAAAATTGAGCTACACCTTTTTTCGTAGGGTTAAAACATAAATGCGTAACATTGGAAAAATAAAAAAATTCAACGCAATAAAAAATAATCTGTTTTCTTGATTTTCGCTAATTAAGTTTAAAAAAAAGTACGGACACAAAAAAAAATGATGGATAATATCGTTGTACAAAATTTAAAATCGTAACAATTCTTGAAGAATATATTCTTGACTTTCAATTAAATCAACGTTTCGCATAAATCGTGCTCTTCGAAAGAATCAACGTAGAAGATTTTTCTTTTTTAAAAAGCAGCAAGAAGAAATTTACTGGATACTTTGGTTGTTAATAAAGGTCGTCTAGCTAGCTACAGCGCAATCCTAAAGCAGAGTACAGTTCGTTCACTCGCTGGTCCATCGCTTTGAACACCCACAGTTTTCGTGATTTACTTTTCTCATATAAGTATGCGTTACGGATTTATTTAGGGTCACGCGCCCTTTTCGAAGTCGACGCTGCGAGAAGCATTGTCGTCTCGCAGCGAGATCGCTTTTAATACAGTTGATTAAAACAAAAAATATTTATATAGAATTTAATTTAGACAATGCTAAAATTGTTAGATCGGCTCAATTAGTGTAACATAATTAAAACCAACGTCTTCATTCAGCCTTTCGTAGAACGCACGATTCTTGTTTTAATCAAAAAGAACACACTGATTTAGATAAAAGAGCAGACGCGTTGTTGCTCTTGCTATGGTACTCTTTATTATCTGTATCTTTGCATTCAAAAGGTCTGAAATCGGGCATAGTTTAAAGGATTGCCGAAGCAGAGATTTTATTCGATTAATACGAATTGCTATTCTAAAATCTTTACAACCGTGGGCGAAATAATAACATGAAATTGAAAGCGATTTTGCGAGTGTCAATAAGAAATTTGAGGATTACATTGGATAAGTACAGTCGAGCCTTTAAAGCTTGAGAAACATTACTGCAACGAAAGGCTCATAATTTATAACAACTGTTCCAACTCGCTTTGCCAGGTGGAGTCCGCAATGGCTTGACAGTGCTGAAGATCTGCGGAGCTTTGGAGATATAATTCTGTACTGTAACCGGCTTTGGTTAATATCAGCATGACATTATTTTAAAGCGCTAGCTGCCAATGACAGAAGGGACGATTTATATGCGACTGCAAGATGCAAAAAACATGCCAACGCTGCAGAGGCCCCCACTTTCACTATCTTATCACTTACAGTTCGGGAGTGCACTTGTAAGAGTCGAAAAAAGCTTTTTAAAAAATGTCTAATATGTACGTGCTTATATGCTTCTAAAATTATAAAAATTCAATTCATGAAAATCTACTTATTTTTGAAGAAACTAAAAAAATAACAATTTTTACCTTCTGTCTTTAAGTTGTTTTATTTTTAATTTAAAAATTCTTAATAGCATTTAATGTTTATCTTTATTCTCAAAATTTTGTAAGAAACATAGCGAGTATAAAATCAAATACATTTTTAATGTTTTCAAATACTAAATAAAGCGCAACTTTTCATTACAAATGCCGTTGTGGAGGACTTTTGCAGTGTTGGCAGCATTTTTATTTTGCAATAATTAGTGCATTGAAATAATGAATGAGTAAATTTTGTAAGTTGTGGTTAAACGAAAAGTTTCTATTAAAGTTTATTTGCACGCACCTCTAAATATTCCTTTCCTCACGGATTAGACCGTGCCGGATTACATATCCAAATTCTCTTTACTTAAAAATATACAGTAAGTAAAAACAGTTTTGAACCGCATTAAAAACAGATAATCAAACGCTAAATGCTCTTAAATGCCGGAACGTAAAAGAAACGATCGACGTGACTCTCCACGCATTAAAATTGACAACTTAAAAGAAATGGAATAAAATTATCGAATAAAATTATCTCGGAGTTTTCGGTATTCGTAAAAAACATGTACAACCGCGACGAAAACTGTGAAGGTCCTTGGCGACAACCGATCGTCTCGGGAAGGGGAAGAGCGGATCGCGAGGTGTTGACGGCCCTTTACGTGTTCACCGGGCCATTTAAGCGATCTAGGCTGCGGCTTGGGGCATCTCGACGGCTGGTCACGCGGCGTTGGTCGCACTCGCGTTATCCTGTTCGCCCCAGCCCTCGCTATCGCACTCGCTCTCCGATGCGGAGTCGCTGTCGCTGAACTCGACGGCTACTCGCCGTGCCAGGATCGACGCCACGTCGTTCAGCGCGTTAACTCTTTCTACCTCTTTTTGCTCGATCTTCTCCACCTTTCGCAATTTGATCCCTGTACAAATCACAATTAATTAGTATTGTCTTTTTATTAAATTTTAATATATTAATTTTAATTTTCGCAATTATTAGCTACTCAAGCAACGCTTCTATGACACGTTGAACTTTAATAAGTGTATTGAAAGTTTTTAATAATCCGATTATTCGGTGAATCTTGAGAAAATTCTAATCGACTTAAGAAGACAAAAGCTAGAATTGTCACCTTGTACATAAAATTACATAATTCATAAACTTACCGTCTCTAATAGCCTTCAGTAGGTCATTTCTGGGATCAACGGGCGCCGGTAAGTTGGGATTGTTGGGTTTCCTGAGCTGACCATCAACTATGCTCTTGAGAGGCTTGAGCTTCGGTGGATTGTTGACGATCATTTTGGCGATGTCACCATTGGTTATGGGCATCGGCGGGCCATCCATAGGTGGGCCATTCGTAATGGGAGGCGGTGGGGGTGGCGGTGGTGGCGGTGGTATGTTGCACGGCGGCGACGCAGGTCGCGGTGGCGCTGGATCCGGAGTCGGGGGTGGAGGTGGAAGATCTTGGACCGCAGACTCGGTCTCATCCACGCCCATCTGCATTATTTGTCCCAGCTGGTTAGCGGCCACATTCACCGCCGTTGGCGTCGATTGGTGGTTCGGCAGCGGACTGTTCGAGCGGCTGCCGTTTCGATTAAGCAGGTGCGACGGTATTGTACCTACAAACGCAACAAACAGTTATTTATACATAAACACACGGAAAATTTCAAGATGATTATGTGTGACTAGAAATTAATTTAAACTTATGAAACGAAGTAAAACAGTGTAATAAGAAATTCATTAAAGCACCATTCATGGAAGGTGGCGACATGGTTTCCCCAGGAGGCGGTGGCGGCGGTGGCAGAGTGTCCCTGCCTGTGCTCATGGACCTTCCCCTCGTTGGCGTATTATTCGCAGAGGCGATTGTTGGCGTCGAGTTACTAGAGGCGTTACTAGGCGGTGCCGGGGGTGGCTGAGAAGGTCGGTTCCTGCCGCCTCGGCTCGGCGTGCCTGGACCTCCGGGACTCTGGTACGTGTCGCTGCCCGACTGACCTTGACCGGGCGCATAGTGCGATCCACCGTAGGCGCTGTCCTCGTAACCCTGAACCTATTTATCAATAATTATCATTAGTACAGATATACAACTGCTGAAAAGGGTTTCAGTAGCAATTTTGATTGAAGCTTTGTATAGAATAACGTAGATTTAAATTTTCTTATATTAACAAATTTAGTTCCCGCGTGAAATTTCTGTATCAGATCTCATAACGCTATTTTTTTATAATAATAATTAAGTCTTACTTTATTTAAAAATGTTTGTTACGGAACGAAACGAATAGTAGGTCGGTTGACGACCTGGAGTTTCTAAGAATTCTGGAGTCTATGCCTAAGAATGTTTATATGACATCTGATTTTTTAAAAAACATACTGCCGCCATAAGCAAAAACATACGTAACTTCAAAATTCATTCACGGATTTCAGTTTAAAGTTTGAAAATTGTATGCTTTTACATGTTACAGAAGTTAATTTAAACATCAAATTTGTTTGTATAATATTCATAACATAAACCTCTCATTTTCTTGCAGTTACGAACGTTTTTGCGAAATCTTAATAATTTCTCACGTATCTCGTATCAAATTATTCATGAGAATTCATATCAGATCTCACAAAAGATCTCGTACAATATTATCACGCGTTTTAACATCAGCAGCACAATTTCAGCGTGCAAATCCAGAATAATTCATCAACCAAGCTGCTAAATTCGCGAACAAGGAAATTCTAGAGTATCTCTTCACCTGCGCGGCGTAGTTTGCCGCTCGATAATGCTCGGACATGGGCGGACTGTAGAGCTGGTGCTCCTCGGGTGGGTAGCTGCGTCTGAGCTCGATGCTGTTGGGCCTGGGCGGCCTCGGCTCCGTCATCACCATACCCAGCAGCGCCTCGTCCGGTATGCTGTGGGGCGCCCGATACTGAATTCCTTGCGCCGGCATAATGTACTCGCCGTGGCCCACGGCTATCTGGCGCTGACGCTCGCGCGTGTTGTGGGGCTGCCTCACGCGCTTCTTGTGTCGGCCGCCACCTCCGCTTCCGCCGTCGTTCCGAGGCCTGTGCGGCTATATTCGGAAAACAGAAAAATCAATGTCAGTTGGCTCCTTCGAAAATCCCTTCCATGCGATCAGAGAAGAGTATACTTTGTAGAAGGTGCAAGCTCGTCTTGGAAAATTTTGGTGGACCGTGAAGCCAGCCGGCGCTCGCGCGAGTGCACTCTTTAAGTCGGACATTATACTTTAAGTTAATTATACACAGTGCGTTAGAGATTTTGATTCGTTCAAACAGCTTTTTTTTTTTTCTTTTATCACATTCTCTTAAAATAATTACGACCAAACCTGTGAATCAAACACAGTGCGTTTCCAGATAAAGACAAAAACAAAAACACTGTTTGAATGAAATCAAGGAAAAATCCGAAGAATAACCCTTTTATTAAGACAAAAAAAAGAAGAAACTCGTTAAACTAATTGCTATAATTGTTAGCCCAATCAGTCAAGCACTAACAGCCTCCTAAATTCGATCGAGTGCAACTAGATTAGCCGTCCAGCTAATGCGATACCGGGCGTGTGAATTACGAGCGGACGACTTGGGAGCGTCGCGCCAATGGGTTTGATTTACGTCGCGCGGTCGTCGGCTGGCACCGCAAGCAAAAAGTTTGGAGGAAATGAAAGCAGCCATTTCTCCGCGATTAAAAAGCCGTTGCGACTCCCCCGAACGAGCGGGCGTCAGGCTGATCACCCGATCGTACGTGATGAGGGCCCGACGTCGGCGCAGATTCGTGGCTAATTCAATTTCCTCGGTGCAAAACGTTAACAAAGGGGAGTATAGGTACTTGAGAAAAAAAATATATGATCGGACTGATTGTCCTCGTGTCTGTCCTAACTAGTATACGTACACCACTGATAAGATGCAAAAGGATGAGATCGAATGATTCTTTGTACATGACGATTTATAAAGTACCCCACAGTCGGTAGAGTAGTGAAATTTTACAAAAAAGAGGAGATTAAAGTCAAGAGAAATGCATGATTCGACAGCTAGTATGTATACTATGATAGCAGTATCTAAGAGTAATTACGTATAAACAGTTCGAAAGCGAGCAGCTAGGAGCAACTCTGTAAACTATGATTTCGCGCGATTAGCCAAATAAAAAAAAAAAAACAGAAATAATGAAAGAGAACACTGGTTAATGAGAAAAAATCACGCACACACAGGGTGAACTCGTTATTATGTCAGTGAGAGATGAGTTTAAAAAAAAATTATTAATTCCAAGTAACAGAAGAAATGTCTTTCTCATTAAAACACTTCGTTCAAGATGATCGGGGTGTAAAAAAAAAAAACTACAAAGATCCAAACCATCGACTTGCCTCTCTGAACGGTTCGGCATATTCTGACTCGGTCTATAACCAAGGGGATAGTTGTAAGTTGTTAACACATTAATTCACAATAGTTTTTTTGTTATATAGATTTTGTATATATGTTGATCATGTATAGTGTATATAATCAAAGTTTTTCCGTGCGCCTTCGATTACGTCGCCGTGCGAAACTTTTTAATTTCGCGGCGGAAATGGAGAAGAAACGACGGCGGGGCATCGGAGGCGCGCGAAAAAATTTACAGCAAGAAAACTGGGCGAGCGAAATTACCTTCTTTCCTCGGTCGTGCAACTTCTTCTCGGTATCCTTGAGCATCTCCTGGCTCCACAAGTCGAAGAAGTAATTGGGATCGGTGTAAAACTTCAAGCCGTCCTTACCATCCTCCCTGCGGAAGCAAGACATTTACGATAAGGAGAATGTCCGAGAGACTCGGCGAAAAAGTTACCGAGTTGAGAGCGTCAAAAGTCTGATCGACTCGAACACCGCAGTTTCGGGAGCAAGTAGAAGCTCTTTTGACACTCTCAAGCTTAACAAATGTACTTTGCATATCTATGAACTTTTTTCTTTTCCTTCTTGCGAATATTGACCTTTTTTTATAAACATTAAAATGCACAACCTCATAATTACTCTGTAATTAAGTGTGAAATGAAACTTTTTACATCCACATTATTTAAAATACATAGGGAGAGTGACTGTAAAAAAATTTTCTCACTTTTTATTACAATGTAGTAAGCTTTTGTGAATAATTTTTAGAACGCAATTGCTCCTTTTTTCTAATTTAATCATTCAACCTAAGTATTACTATCGTCGGTGATTAAAAAAAAATTCTCCCTGACATTCATTAGAAAAAAAAAAATAAACACGCAACTACACTGAGAGAGATGTCTAGTAAAAATTACTATGCTGTATACACGGAGAGAATGAGTAAGTAAAAATTGCCAACCGTGTAGTAAAAATT
>JAWWEN010000009.1:8853635-8876665 GCA_035582955.1 Sycophila texana
GAAAACAAAGAGGCCTTTTCAGGGGGCTGAAATTCCTGAGCGTTCGGTGCGCCATAAGAAGTTATCACTTCAAAAAAGAATCACCCGCATTAATTAGCATCCCCCGCACCCCCCAAATAACTACATTCGCTTCATTGAATCCCTCCGTTGCATACCGACGCTGCAAGCCCAGTATCAGTCTCACCCAGCCGCGGAAGGTGGGGGAGACGCGTGCGTCCCCCCTCGCATCCCCGGATCGATCGGTCCCTCTCTAACGGTCGACCCCGACTTTTCGCAGACGCAGCGACGACGAACGAGGAGAGGCACGCACGCAACGGCGCAGTCGAAGAGACGCCAGAGAGTGAGAGTTCGCTCGTAAAAATCGCGGGAGGTCGCAGGAGCTCGCGGCGGTAAGGGCACGGTCTCGGCATGTGGATTGCCGGCGTAGCGGCGGCCTCGCGCGTGAAATCGGCCGGCGGGGAGGCATGGAAGCAGCCGCCGCTGAGGCCGGCCCCGGTCCTCGCCATCTCCACCAGCCGCAGCCGCAGCAGCAGCAGCAGCAGCAGCAACAGCTCGCCGCTCAGCGGGGGCTGCGCCAGCTCGCCGGTGGCCTGCCGCCTGCCCCGGGAATCCCCGGCCTCGACGTCGTGAGAGCCCTGCATCAGGTTCGTATGTTATATACACAAGCGCGCGCGGGGACATCCCCTCCACGCTCGGCACACGCCTGCGGCGGATTCTTCTTTTTCTTTTTCTTTTTTTTTTTGCGCCTGGCGCGATTCCGCGGAGGAGGCGACGGCAGTCGCGCTCGAGCGCGCAGAGACGCAGCCGAGTCTGCGGCTGGAACAATGGTTGATTAGGATCGGAGTTGCCGAGGCGGAGTTCGCGGGTGTATATGCGCGCGGAGATTTTCGCTCGCGACGTGCCTCATTGTGCGCGCGCGACTTATTGAAATTAGTCGCGGTTTGTGCACGATGGTATATAGAGAAATTGCGCGGTTTTCGACGCGGCGCGCTCGTTATAATTGCGCGTATGCCCGCGCCGTGGGTTTCAATTTATTTCAGGCTTCGGCGGTGTATTGTGCAATGATATTGCTCGGATATTGTGCCTTAGCGCGGCTGCTGCACGTTGACGTTAATTAATAATTGTTGTGCTGTGCGGATCGGATTCAGCTTAAGGATCGACGCCTTGACTGGATACATTTTTATCAGACTCGTGCTGTGCTGGGTAATTGAATTTCACTTTTATTTATTTATTATTTTTTTTTTTTAAATTTTCGCATATCGATCTTTTTGAACACATAATTCGAAGTTTTTTTTTTGTGAGGGTGCAGTGTGCATATTTCATTCAATTTGTATGTATAAGATAAATTTCATATAGTAATGTAATGTTCATAAAGTAAATTATTATAGCTCTTCATTTGACTCAAAATACTTCATTATTCATAACCAATTAACAAAGTTTTACGTCATATTCAGATTTCAGGAGTTCGAAAATTTAATATACAAGTTAATGCATCATTCTAACGAAATGAAGTACTCAATTTACATGTTTAATTACTGCCTATAATTATATAACTGCTAGATTTGTTTTTTATCGCTTTATTTCGTATCCCATGGGGATTGAAAATTTAAACCGAAAGTATTGATCGCCTCGCTTTTCTGGGACAGGATTTACTTCCAGTAGATCCTTCCGAGACCATTAGGACTTCAATTATAAGTGCACTCGCCGGTACAGTTTCTCTGAGAGTCGCGCGCTTCCAACTTCAGTCTTCCCCTTTTTCATGTAGCACCGGCCTTTTTTAACGAACCTACTACACTTTCATCGCGGAAAAATAAACTTTTATTAAAAATAAACCAAGCTCTTCTTCCCTGTCCCATTCAAATTATTATCCCTCGACTCGTTATAGTTTGCTTATTACGTGATGCACCTGCAAAACGCGACTCGCAGAAAACCCGCAGGCACTCCCGACAATGGGGCGACGAGATGGGATCGCTGAATTACAAAATCGAGCCGATGCACAGCCGCGAGGTATATCCACCGGTCGAAAAAAAAAGTAAGAGGAAAAAATGGAAATATACGCGCTGCGAATTAAAACGCCGCCCACGCTTTCACGCGCGTGATTTATATCAAGTCCGCTACTGGGTATATGCAATGAACACCGTACATTACGTTTCGGACAGTGCGAGTAATCATACTTCAATGTATATTTTTTTTTTTTGTGTGTGTTATAGATACTCATTACGCAAACCGGCTAATTGCAAGTTAATTGAATTTTTTTGTAATAGTGCACAACGAACGATGGAAAATTCGTCGCGGGCTATACAAAGTATATAGAAAGTGCGAAGAACAAATGTATAACACGGT
The DNA here is from genome assembly GCA_035582955.1 of Sycophila texana. Classification (NCBI taxonomy): domain Eukaryota; kingdom Metazoa; phylum Arthropoda; class Insecta; order Hymenoptera; family Eurytomidae; genus Sycophila; species Sycophila texana. The sequence goes on from JAWWEN010000009.1 coordinate 8,855,979, forward strand.
GTAAAAGATTTATCGCTCGAAGCGAGGCGAGGGCTTCATTCTCATCCCGGCGCGGACGATAATTCAGCAATTTTTTCAATCTATTTGTCCCGCCCGGCAATAAAAAGGCAATATTTTCCCCGGATTTCCTCGAGCGATACTCCCGGCCCCCGGCGAAATCGCCATCTCGAAGTAAAAAAGCCCCTGTAACAGGTCAATCGCTCGTAACCGTCGGCTCTCGTCGACGGAGAATAAAAAAAAAAGAAAGTGAGAAGAGACGAACGAGAGTGGCCGATCGGCCATTATCGAGTGTTCGATGTCTAATAATACGCGCTCCGGGTGGATCCCATCGATAAAAAGGGGTCGCGCGGACGGCCCCTCCGATAATTGACAGCCTCGTCTCCGTCGCCCGCGAAAATCGATGCGAATTTCCCGATGCCGCGCGGCGAGCGGCTGCTACCGCCTTTTACCTCGCGTCGAGTGGCCTTTAAATGGCGTACTTGACGCGCCACGTGTGTGTCGCACGCAACCCCCCGGTATTTTCAGGCTTTTTTGTTCTCCCCGCCGCTCTCGATGCGAAAATGTAAACACGTGGAAGTCGGCTGAATTCGCGAGCGAATAAAACGACCTCGTGGCACGAAATCAACTTTTTTTTTTCGACCGTCGAGGATGCAGCGCGGATTCCGTGTCAGTCCGGATTCAGAGGTTATTTAATCTATATCTATATATGTTTTTTTAATTTAACTTATATTATCGGAAATCGAATTAACGGGTACAGTGAAATGCTTATTAAATGTCTGGATAGAAATGCCTACGAATAATATCGAAAGGTATTCATCGTTCAATGAGTGTTGTTCATTCCTTTCTTTTTAAATTGAAGTATGTTTCTCCGAATTATCTGCTGTACCTGTATAATTAAGCCGTTAGAGCCAAACTGCTAACTACAAGAGTCCAATCGTAACGAACGATACGAGCGCAAAGTAGGTTAGTGCATAAAAGTAAGGAATATTGGATCAGTCTGCAGGAGTTTAAATTTTAAAGAGATGCGATGTTGCTCCGGCTCGAAGTTGTTTTGTACGCGCTGGATTAGCGTGATTTATGCCCTGAGATAGTCGAGCGCGAGCGTTAAGTAAGCGCGAAATAATCCAAATTGATGCTAACACGCTAGTAGTTGATGTTCTCAATATATATCATGTAAACATCTTCAGGAAGAAAAATATTCGACTGCGATAGCGAAAAAAATATTCTATTCGAACGGATACCGTCCGCCATTTCTCAAGAACTTATCTTCACTCCTTGCCTAAAAAAAAAAACGCTATTCTTTTCTTATCGACCGTATTTTTTTTTCTTCACCTCTTTTTATCTCTTCGTTACATCTCGCTAATAGATATACATTTTTTTTCTTTTTTGGCGTGCGAGCGGACCATTTTCTATACACACGAGGGCTGAAACATTGATAGGAATTTCGCCGTCGTTAAATGAGCATATACGAGGGAAGAATTTTTCCCGTTCCTCGCTTCGTTAGAACTTTTTTCTTCGTGATAAAGGTGATTCTTGTTCAATGTTCTCCTTTCGCTGTAACAATGGACAATTCTTCGGGGGATCCTTTTGAAGCTTCTGTACTCTCATCTTAAACAGAGCATTATTTATTGCCTCATTTTTACCTTTGTCTATCTACATCTATATAAAAGTATAATGCTGCACGTCCATAAAGCAAAAAAGAATCCCAATCGATTTTACAGACGGTGTCCTATATAAAGCAGCGAGACTGCGAGAACTTATTTATTAAAACAGAAAAGTTAAAAAAAAAAAATTCCTTCCATCAACTTCTTGAATAATCTACTTACCTTTCAACTTAAGGATTAAAACTCTTTTTTTTTTTCTATAAAAGAATTACTTCATTCCGAAGCTCGCTTCGGAAGACGCCTCGGGCGCCTGTGGCCTCGGGGCAAAGTTTCCCGCAGTTTTCTCGAAGCGCGTTAATTCAACTTCCACGTCCAATTTCGCAAACCGCTTTAAAAATTGTAAAGCCCCGGCCGTCTCCCAGTGACGCAACGTACTCGGAAAAGTAATCGCGCACCAAGTCCGGAGCGCGCGAAACTCTTCCGGAATCGCGTCGGAAGGGCGCGGAGAAAAAAAAGCACCCGCGCGCGTCCTGAATAATGAACTCTCGATGCACGCTAGCCGTTTTGCAATGCTTATTTTTACGGTCTCGATAAAAATAGCCCTTCTATCGACGAGGCGACCTTCGTCTCCCACTAGAGAGAGAGACTCGCCCCGAGCGCACGACTTCCCTGTTTTTCTTTCTTTTCTTTTCACTGCGAACCCTTTAAATTTCGAACCCCCCCCCCCCCCCCCCCCCCCGATAGCTCGCGTAACGTACGCGGATATACATATATTCCACCGTACAAGTAGATATATATATAAGTACACTTGCACAAAGCGCATACGCGAAAGGCGAGGAGAGTCGTAGAAGCAGCGGGTCGTCCTTACGTCCCGAGCGAATCGGGGACAATCGAATGAAAAGCGAGTGAAGAGGCACTTTATCCGGCAGCCAGCTCTTCTGTTCTTCTTCCCACTTTCTCCTGGCTGGCGCGCGGGCATCGTAGATAAGCGACGCTCGGGACTAATCCTCCGTACACTTGAACGGCCGCGAATTCGAGCCGACGACTGCGTCACTCGGCAGTAGCGAACTCGACTATAATTGCTCGTCGGGCGTTCACCGTTGATGCCCTTCCGATGGATTTTTGATGCACCGCCGGCGCCGCGCGTCACTACAGTCGCCACGTGCGATGTTTTGCCCCGCGACTCTCCCCCGATGACGCACACGCGCCCGTCCTTCGCGAGCAACTGATTTTCATTTAATCTTCGCAAAGCTCAAGGATAAGTTTTGTATTTGGTTTATATTTGCGAGCAAAACACCAGCGGCGTACACAAATTTAGCCGCTAAATCTGCGGGGGCTTTCTTTCCCTCCCGCGCTGCATAAGCTCCGCGCGCGCGACGGATTTAGAAATCGATTTTAGAATTGATCATGTTTTTCGAGCAATGTGCTGAGTCGTATAAGCAGAGGGCGGACGTCGAGTGCAGGGAGTGCCTACGATTCGCTTGTGATCGCATCGCTGACCTTAATTGCACTTTGAGCGAGACGGAGAAAATTCAAGGTGATGCCCGCCGGCGTGGAAGCGCGCTCGCGCCTTTGGTGGCTGGGAAACCTCACTTTTATTGAGCACTTCGGCGTTACTGAAATCACCGTTCTTTCACGAAATTTTTCCCCCGCGACGGCGCGGTTTAACGGCCAGCCTTGGAATCGCTAACTATCGCGCTTTTCCGCGAAAGACAATCTTGCCGCGGTTAAGTAGCGCAAAATCACTCGCCTCGTACATAATGCGAGCGGCGAGGAAGTAGCCTGCGATGGGATATTCAAAAAATACTCAGAGAAAACTCACCGGGGAACAGCTTAACTTCCACGCAAACTTAATACCCCATAAAGGTGGGACTCTTCGAGAGAGAAGGGGAGAAAAAACATCATATTAAACCTTCTTCTTCTACTTTTTTTTTTGTCTCGCAACTTTTATTACTACACTGCAGCTTCTCGGAGGTCCGCAAGCTAGGCGCGCAACTTCGCGAAATTTCCTTAATTTCTTGCGCAATTGAATGAAACCGAAAAGTTCCCGCCGCAGAATCGTAAATAAATTCCGCCCAAGTGTGGAATAAAGGCGAGGCGGCAAACTTCGCGACATCATTAAGCCCCCCGCGTCTCCGGCAGCACAATGAGTGCGCATCGATCGAGCTCCGCAACATCCCCGGCGCTCCGCGCAATCAAAACTCAACGCTGGAAAACCACGACGGCTCCATTCCCCGCTCGTCTGCCCGCTCCGCCGAGACTCGTGTATATACCTTCGACGATCGTGACTAGGCACAAAGCCCGCATTATTTCGCCGTCTCGCGAGACAAAGAGGGAATGAGAAAGAGAAAGAGAGAGAGAGAGAGAGAGAGAAAAAGAAATGAAATGAGAGAGCAGGAAAGTAGGAGCTTTTTTTTTACGTGCGCCCGCGCGAAAAATCGACGGCCCGTTCGGCGAAGTTCGCGTGTTTACGAGGCATCGTTAAACGAATTAATTGCGCCCGGTTATGTGTGCACCTAGACGCGCGCGATCGCCGCGCGGCCGCGTTAATTGCCCACTTCCCCGCGTCGGTGTGGGCACATGCTCACGCGCGCGCAACTGAAAAGGAGCTTGTACTCGTGCATTAGCAAAAAAAAAAGGAGACTTTAATTGGCCTTACGTAAGGTATTTATAAAGTAGCCTGGGCTCGGAACAATAAAGGAGGGGAGGGAAGATTTTAAGCGAGCACGCCGCGAGCGTTCCGTGTGTTCTTTTTTTTTCTCTCTTTTTTTTTTCATTATATTAAATGTTTTAAAGCTGGCGGGAAATCCTTGCGTGCGGTCGTTACTTACACTTCGGCAAAGAAGCGGTGAAAAATTAAATCTTTAGTTTGTGCACTTCGCGGCGGCGTTCGCAGAAGTAATGGGATATTAGTGGGAAACGGCGTAATCCTCGGTGCGAAATGAGTTTTTCCGCTCGCTTTTTTTTTTATCGTGCTTGAAAGCTTCGTAATTTATTCACGGCTGTAGAATAGTTGCGCGTAATTTCGGCGAATACATTGCGTTGTGATAACAATAGTGAAAAATTAATCGCAGGGTTGACCGAATTTTTAAGGTATTTATACTACGACTCTACTTGGGTCGTGTCTTTTTTTAAATTAATTTTTTAATAAGGAACGAAAAATGCACTGAAAAAAATTTTACGATCCGCGCATTTACTCGGTCCTCGGAGCTTTCTTTCGCGCGCCAATGTAAAATGCATAATCATAAACATGAAAAAGAAAGAGTCATTACCTTCTCCTTTTTAAAGACCCGAGAACCCGCTAAAGTTTTCCCTCTCGTGCATTATTTTCATTCAAACGTGACGCGCAATCAACCTTGCGGTGGACCCATGGCCAGCAAAAAAAATAGTTATATATTTAGATGTAATGCGGAGCGCGACCTCGGCACTGAAGCCGACATTTAGCGCGCGCGCGTCGCGAACGAGTCCATCCTCGTCGACGTTACGAGGCGACGCGGGCAATAAATTAATCGTTCTGATACGCTAATAACTGATGCATTTTAATTTGTCCGCGCGTTATTTTTCTTTCCGCGATGCCGGCAATATAATCCGCACGCGACGGACGAGCTCGACGCGATTATGGCATACAATGCTCGTCAAAAAGCTCCGAGAACCGCAGCGGAGCTTTGAGTGCTTGAAGCGACGATTACAGTCGCTCGGACTTTGTGTCCAACGAATTACGCGGTGCGCTCGTTTCTTTTTTAAAGTGATTCCATTAACGTCACGTTTTAACGGCACGATTGGTACTTTTAGTAGGACACTCCGTTTTCGCATTGGACAGACGCGAAGTTTTATTTATAAACTTCAATAAATGATGCAGTCTCGAGAATTCTATTCTATCTTATTTTTCCGTCTCCGTCAATATTTTCATTATAAAAATTCACAACAATCTTTCGAAAAGTACAGAACTCTTATGCATTCCGGCGTGTTCCCGAGGTCGCGAACTCGGTCGCGAAGACTTCCGCATTTTTATCGAAAAATTATTCCGTCGCGACTTTTCGAAAAAGCAGGGAGTTTTGACAACGAGCATCCTCCAATCATCATCATGAATAATTAATAAACCGTGTAACTCCATTCGTCAAAAAGAAAAAAAAAATAGAAATAAACAGGCGCGCTGCACTAAACCAGCAGCTCTAAATTTCTGACCCACATAACTCCAAATGGTCGGTCGCCCGATAAAAGCGCACTGCGATCGAGGCTAATTCTCTGTCTCCCGCAGACGGTGATATCGCTGCGCACGGCGCTGGACTCGTCGCGCGAGGAGCTGCGCCGACTAAAGGAGCAGCAGCAGCAGCAGGAGGCGGATCAAGCCGGGGACAACTGCCTGGACGTGACGGTCGAGCGGCTGGCCCTCGAGAATCACGTGCTGCGCCGACGTCTGCTCGAGCGGGCCGGCGAGTTCGCCAGCGATGCGTCAACGAGTCCGCCGCCACCCGCGACGGAGACACTAGCCCCGGCCAGCCAGCGGTGAGTATACTTATATATGTATATTTGAAGCGGCGGGCCGCGCGGATCGAGCCCTCATTTACAATTTGCGCCGGCCGCTCGTAAATTAATTAGCCTGCCGGCGGGGCGATATTTTACGCCGACGCTCTATTAGGGCTTTAGCGTAATTGCACCGCGGGCTCGCGCTTTGCTTAATCCGCTTGCCGGAATGCCGGCGATGATAATCGCCTGCGGGCTTGATTTTTTTTTTTTTTTTTTTTTTTAATTTTCCGTTGTTTGCGAGGTTTCGTTCGCTTTGCTACAGCGACATTTATATGTGCTTGTAATTTATTGTATACAATATTATGTTATTTAAATTGTGAAGAGTATTTCTGCTCACTGTAATGTTCTTTAATTTAAAATAAAAAGACAAGATTAAACGATTTTAGTGCGATAGTAAACATTAAAAAATGATCTTGTCTTTTTAAAAGCAATATAATTAAGCTTCTTAATTATTAGAATGAGTTAGCTATTCATTTATTTCTGATAAATTAATCGCTTAATGGACGTTGACGCGTAATTTTTTAAACCAAACAATCGTCGTTCGAATCTTTGATTCATAAGAATTTTTTTTTATTCGCGTTTACATTATTAAAAAGAAAAAAAAAAGTTTTAACGTGTGTGCACGTTTCACCTTGGAAACAACACCGGCGACTTTATTTCCTACAGCGCGTATTTTTTTTTTTCTTTTTGACCAAGCCCGAGCTCACGTATTCGCATGCTTAAGTTGTCAAGCCAGATGCTTGAAAGATGCCTCTAAAGAGATTCTTTTTTTTTCCGTCGGGCTAATTGCTTTTCTCGTGACACGCGGCCGCTGCCTGGCGTAGTATTTGATTTTCACGGAGTGTACGCGCGAGTCTCCTAGCGCTGTTTTTCCTCGCGCGCACGATTTTTACATCGCTTTTATTGCAAGTGACATGTGCACTAATATATGAAATGTATCGATTAATTTTCCGCGTTACGCTGGTGAAGCGAGAACAATAATTGAACTGTTTTTTTTTTTTTTTTTAATTTTTCGTTTAATCGGTCTGCGCTTGAAAAATGTTTCGAAGTTTTGTTTTTACTCTTCCTTTTTCCTGTTAGATTAATTACAAATGAAATATGTACTTTAAAGCGGATTAAATGCACCGCAAAATCCAAGAAGCGATTAACGTAACAAAAAAAGTGGTTAAACATCAAAAGGAGAAGTTGGCGGCGGAATAAGGGTGAATAGGAGATTTAAAGAGATTACCGATAGATATCCTTTTGTAGTGACTCCATCCCTACCAAATACGAATAAGCGATTGCATTGAGTTTGCCGACCAAAGGTCGGCAACATCAAATCAAATGATGGCTTTGGAAGCTTCATTCACTATTGTGCGAGGCAAAGAAGCGGGACGAATTTATATAAGGCGTACATAAAGCCAGCTGCAAACTAAGCTTTATTTAGCAATTTTATTTCATTAAAATTTTATAGCAAGAGTAAATTAGATAATTAAATATGCATATAGCGACTTAAAACCATTGATTTAAAAGTGCTGTCATTAAAATGACTTGTAAAATAAATAATTATCACACGTCAAACGTAACTCGCGATTATTCGTACAAGGTAATAGATGTATTAATTGATTATTTAAAATTATTTTGATTGTTATTCTTATATTAGCCATAAATCTATTCCCCTAGCAATTATTGAAAGTATTAGACAGTAGTTATACTACAACCAAAAAAATTAATATGAAAATGTGATATTCACTTGGAAAATGTGAATAGTAATATTTTTTATGATCCGCTGATCAATATGTGGGCGAATTTTCATATAAAAAATGTCACTATTCACATTTTCTATGTGAATTTTCACATTTTCAGATTTACAGGGTAAACAAATAAAAACAATTACTCGCAATCTTCATTCTCATTTATGTGATTCTAAATTTTTTTTTTAATTTTAACGAATATTTACAAAATTTGTTAACCATAAATAAATGTTTCATTAATTCCCAGATTGCCATTAGAATTGGCCAAAATGGAAGCAGAGCCGTCGAGCGAGCCGACCTCGCAAGCCGAGGAAGGCGAGACCGCGACCGGCCCGGAGCCGGAAGCCGCGGAGACGACGCCCACGGCGGAGCCCGAGTCTACCCCCGCCGATGAGAAGCCTGAGGAGGCAGAAGACAAGTCGGTCGACGAGGCCGCCGAGGCCGAGTCTGAGCCAGCGCAACTGTCGTCGACCGGCGAAGAGAACAAACTCGCCGGTCAGGGCGTCTCCAACGAGTCCGAGAACGAGTCCGAGGAACTCGACGACATCGAGCTCATATTCACCACCGAAGGTACCTGTCCCGATGTCGGCCTCCAGGAAGACCTCGTCTCCATCACCGACACCGAGAACTGGCAGCAGCAGCAGCGCACGCCCACTCCTGTAAGCTTTCCCGTCACTTCGTAAAAACCGACCTACGCTTTCTTGCGAATTTTTTAATGTTTTAATTTATTTTTGTCAAGTCAAGAATATGTTGTCCTCTCGAACCGTTATAGTTTCTTAAAATTATGCTTTTCAAAAGATTATATTTAACATATTTCGTTCGTTGTATAATTTAAAATAAGCAAATGTTTTTTTAAAAATAAATTATAAGATTTCGTAACATACTTTAATTATATAAATATCTTATAATGGTGTAAGGAGTACACTTGAGACTACATACGATTTAATTTATTACAATGATCCGATAGTAATTATACTTAAATAGTTTAATTAAATAAAAATAAAATGTTAATTGAATTTCAGAATGAGCAGCACAAGTCAGTACTGAAGATCAGCCAGGCCAAGTCGGCGGACGGCAGCGAGCTGGTGTGCAACGGAAACGGCGGAGTGACGGTGCCGACGCTGGGCGCCACCGCCGAGAAGGCGCACTCGGTGGACGAGGCGGCCTCGTCGCAGAGCAGCAGCATCGACCGCGAGGAGAGCGTCGACCGCTTCGACGAGAGCTCGAGCAGTCGACTCAACAAAATGTGGTCGCAGTGCTCCGTCCTCGTCGAGACCGACATCAGCAAGTGCGGCGTGCTCGAGGAGGCCGACCTCACTGCGCGGCACGCCGCGCGCAGGAACACCCTTGCCGCACCGCCTACTGCTTATAGGTACGCCGTGAGGGTGTATGGATGTTGTAAATTCATTTTTACTTTTTCGGATGCGTATTAAGGAGAATCTAAAACGATTTTAAAAATTCACTTCAATAAAACTTCAGACATAATTGAAACTTGCTGAAATTCTTTTGATAACGTCAAGCACCGTGCATTCTCTCTAAAATCCATCCAGTGAAAATAATGAGAATTCACTGTCTTTCAGTGTATATACACTAAAAGACAGTGATAAGTGCGCAACTGAATCTTTCAGTTGCGCACTTTTCACTGAAAGTCAGTGCATATTGAGAATTTTCACTGAGTGGATTTTAGAGGGTTAAGAGTCAAACAGTACGCTTTTTTAATTTCAAACTTGTTAGTCAAAATAGAAATTCACAGAGGGGGGAATCTTTTGATCTACCTACTCAAACGCTGTTAGTCCATCCAAAGCAGAGCCGCCCATTAAAATTCCACTCCAGCCATATTCAAACGGGATCGCTTTTCGCGACAGAGCCGCTCACAGCACTGAAATTAAATAGAAAAGCAAAAAGTCCACGAACCTATTGTACGCATCGACAGGCCGATAATCCACCGGGAGGCACTGGCGGCGGGTCGTCGCAAGAGCGCCGCACCGCTGCGCCCAGTGATGGACCGGGGTGGCGGCGCTACCCCCGACACGGGGGCTCGACGGGAGTCCGGCGCCCAGACGGACATCTCGGCACTGCCGGCCCAGTGGCGCTCCGAGAGCTACCTCGCCCACAAAGTCGCCCACACGTTCACCACGCTGCCCAGCAAGTTCGCCCTGCCGGCCGGGGTGTCCGGCAGGCTGCGGCTCTCCGATAAGACCCGCGAGGCTCGCAGGGTCATGCTCTCCGATATCAGCTTCACCAGCATGGTGCCCGAGCTGTCCAGGAGCGCTGACCATCTTTGCCACGATCCTCATGCTCAGGTTTGTCATTCATTGGTAATCTGTGTTTTTCTTATTGTTGCTCTTTATACGTGTTTGTTTTTTAGGTGAATATGTGCTTTATCTGTAGGATTCTGTTCTACTGTGCAAATGTCAAGTAATCATAATTGATGAGCAATGAAATATTTTATATTGCGAATAAAGAGGTATGATCCATTTTATTATGGAGAATATCACAATGTAATTTTACACGGCAATAAAATTAGATTTCATTGTTCTATAAAATTAAGTTATGGAGGTATGAATTTCAAGTAAGAAAATGTACATTAAGTTATGGAGGTATGAATTTCAAGTAAGAAAATGTACATGAGATTACAACGATTGCTGACAAGTATAAATAGCACATTTAAATCAATAAGTTTGTATTAAACGATAATAGAACACCAACATAACGCTATTATTCTTGATTTTTTAAAAAGCGTTTTAAAAATTTTCATCTGTACTTACAAAAAGACGTGTGTCTAATTAAATTTCTAATAACATTTTATTACAAATCTGTACACTATTACCTCTAAGTCTAAAAAATTACTGTAATTTTCAGAAAGTTTACAAAAAATATTGCCAATTGCTCATCAATTAAATCCATCGGTTAAATATGAAAAAAAAATGTAAATAGAAAAAAATTGTCCCTCCAGTTCCCGCAGCCGCACTGCTACAGTTCGCGGGGCGGACTGCGAACGCCGGAGAGCAATCGCCGGGAGTCGTGGGCGCGTAGCGGCGGTGCGGCCGGTGGCCTGCCGAGCCCCTGCGAGTGCCGGCTGTCAACGGACCTGTACTCGGCGCGCTACCGGGGTAGCCTATCCTCGATCTCATCGCCGGCCGGCGGTGACTTCGGACCATCGCGCCGACACTCCTGGCGGCCGAACGCCGCCGCCTCCTTCGACGGCTGGCGCGCCCCAGCCGTGGCGGGCGTCTCCCCTGCCCAAAGCGGGGCCGTCGCCGTAACCGGAGGTGCGCAGCTTACCCGGCCCACCTGGTCCTCCATGCCGTCGTCGCCGACGCACGTGCAGCCGCCCTCCGCTGCCGTCGTCGCGCGACTCGCCGGAAACCCGCCCAGGCGGACTAGGTCCAAGGTTACCTTCCAAGGTACGTCACGGCAACTGTGATATTAGAATGCTTTGTTTACACTTTTTAATGGGATTAATTTGTTTTTTTTCTTTTAGTTATGGTGGTTTATCTTTAATTTGATAGGATTATCTTTTAAAACGTTTACGCAGGATATAACATTTTTAATCCGACCCCTTTTTTTGCTGTATTTTGTATAGTGCAGCTCAAAAGTTCGTGAAATCTTTGTGCTAGGTAAAAATTGTTATATCTGGAAATGAAATCGATGGATGATATTTTTATGTGATGCATTTTAAATGGGTTTCCAAGAGCCTTGACAATATATGTATTTAACTAACATCTTGATAAGGAATGAATAGAAAAAAAATTCTTTTTTTGAGCATTATGTTTTATGTTAATTTTATGCCTTTTGTGAAAAGTTTCGCTCCTTTCGATGTTGAAGGATTGTATACTTTAAACGATTGCTCCCAAACTTTCGAACAGGAAAATGTATGAAAATTTACTTTACTTTGGCTAATATTACGTTAAAACTTGTCTCGGCTATTCTCAATAATCAAATTGCATAACGTGGATCTCTAAATCGAGTTTGCGCAAATTTACTTAAAAGTTTTGCTTCGTCTCAAAGTACTTACTTGCGGAAAATGAAGTGCGATCGCAGCGATTGTTATTATTTCGCGCGAATTTTAGCACCGCGCGTTACGTGGAACAACATTATGCGACAATAGAAGCTCATTAGACTTACATGAAGCTTCTTAATGTTATGCTAATGATTTAAGACCCGGTAAGAAAAGCGCCGGGATGATAATAGCGTCTGATTTTATTCCGTCATCGCAGCAACCGTGAATGTATTCTAATTTCGCGAAAATCAGAATTCACGCGCGAGGCCGTAATATTTGGCACAACAGAGAGGAAATGAAAAAACGTCGTTGCCGTCTACGATGCTATTTTATTCTCAATGTCTCTTCACCTTTAAAAATTCAATGAAACGTAGAAGCCTCGACGTTTCGTCGGAGGATTGAATAGCCCTTAGATGAGGGAAAACCCGGTGTCATCCCTTTTATCTCTCAAAAAAAAAAAAAAAAAAAAAAATTTATCCGCGACCTTATCAAATTTTTCTATTCAGGAAAGAATCTCGCACTCGTAAGTTGATTCTGATGAAAGGAAGTTGCGATGCCTCATGAGGGTAAACGTAGAAAATACAGCATTCGGGAAATGGGGCTTTCAAATTTAATTTCAATCTCGATGAAATTGGCTCCCTGCGCTCGGAAGTTTGAAATCTTCGGAAAATAAATATTAAAATTCTCATTCGAGACGCGGTGTTTTAGCAACCGAGAGATCATGTGTTGTCTCAATATAATGATTCAACCGTGATAGAGAATAAAAACACTTTATTGTGATAGCAAATGGGGAGAATAAAAGTAAAATATCATAAAATGTAAAAGCGTTTCATCATGTTTTTTATATTAATTTCAATTCATCCTCTATTATTGTATGAGCCCGTTTGATTAAAAAATTCACTTTATATTTATTTATATTTGTGTATTTTGTTGTTTAGAGTGCCCATTGATTCGGGGTAGTCTGCCGAATCTGCGCTCGGACTTATTAGCGGAGAATAGCGGCGACTCGACGGAGTCGCTGATCGATGAGGCGGAGGACTACCTGAGGCGCAGCATCGATTCGATGCTCACCATCTCCACGGGCCACGAACACTGCCCGAGCCGGCACGCGGCCCGCCGGCGACGAGCGCGGCGCCACTCCGAGCCCGACCTCTTCCGAGAGTGGCAACCGCCGCAGGATGCCAGACCTTACTTGCCAAAGGTTTTCTTTTACTATCATTTTTTTACGTTAAAAATGATTTTGTAGAATTTTTCCCTTACAAAAAAAATGTTATTGCAGGAGATGCTTGCAGGATTACTGCAGTTATATAATGTTTTTTTCGATTTGATTTCAGTTTTCTTCTGCTGTTAATTAAAATGATTCTTTGTTAATTGAACAAAATACATATACATCGTGATAAATTCAGTTATTGAATTGTATTATTAAATTTCGCAAAAGGCATGTATAAAAACAGTACACATGCCGTATACGATTTTTTTTATCACAACTGGTAAACCTGCTCAACAAACTACAATGAAAATCAGTTGCTTTGTACGCTAATTGAGTAATAAACTTGTATATTACATCCATAATCGCTTACAAGGCGTAAATATCAAATTATGCCAGCTCACAAAATATTTATTACTCTTTTAATATTTAAGCTTCGCATAACCTTCTCTGAACGAAATATCCGAATAAGCAGGAACTTTATCTACACGAAGCGATAGGGACGTTATTTATCGTCAATAAATAAATGTTTTAACATGCGTTTTCCCTTTCATTATAGATGCCGCGAGATCTCAAACTGGACCATCTGGTGAAGGTGATTTCCCCGGAAGGGAAGATCCTTCAGGGTCGCGTGCGATACGTCGGACCCGTCGCGGGCCGGGAGGACGTGCACGTAGGCGTCGAACTAGTGAACGACGGCGGCAATTCCGATGGAACCTTCCACGGCAGGCGATACTTCGACTGGTATGCTCTTTCTCTGTCCTCCTTTCCTCCGTTGATCCTAACAGTTAAGAAGTTTCGTTTTTCTTCAATTACTTACCGCTGTTTTCTCGAGTGTTTCCTTCTTGTCCGGTCGCTCACGTTAATCGTCGCTGAAACTTATTTGAAATTATAATTGTTCTTCCGTCATTTTGTTTTTATACGACAAATGCATCTGCAATTAAACGAGTACCCACTATTATTTTTTTTTATTAAAAAAAAAAAGAAAAAAAAATAATAATAGGTTGCCGATCAAGATATCCACACGGTTAGTTCCTCGTCAACAAATAAATCATTAATTTAATTGCCTCGCATCGATATAAAGCTAAACGAAATAACATCGGCGAGTAACGCAACACCTAGCAAATATATACGAGTGCCCGAAAGAGGCGGATTACAAGCGCGAAATATAAGCGCTCCATAAAGCCAGCCCGCTAATATCTAACAATGTCGAATTCTCGGCTACAACTCAATTAACACTCGGGCGCATTCATCGTGAATACGTAACACCCCCAGGATGCTATACATACACTCGCCCACACAATCGTGCACCAGGCCTATCAACAAACCTCCTCGTAACTATACCCTTTATGCACTCCCGCCGACACACACCGACACACAGAGACACGTTATGCACGTAAACAAGCCTAATGAGTCCAGCGGTGGCTCGAGGCGTAAGCCGGACGCGCAGCGCCGTTGCAGTTTATATGCACCGGCGACCTCGCTCGAGCGCCTCGTCTAAAATAGCCCCCGCGATCCTTGACCTTGGCTAGACTGCCGTCTCACGCGCGCGCGCGCGCGCGCGCCTTTTGTCGACAGCGAGCCGGAGCGCGCGGTCTTCGTGCCGTTCAAGAAGGTCGTGCTCGCCTGGTGCACCACTTGACCCGAGGCCAGCTGCGGGGCCGACGACGCCCCGCCCGTCGCCGCCACCGGTGCAACGGACCAGCCGCCGCCGCGCATACTGCTCTCCCAGTACACCATGTGAAGAGGCGAGGTGTGCACCTCGACTGACGGAGGCACCCCCGCTCGAGAGGCGACCCCGCCGTGGCTTGCGGCGCTATCGGGTAGGTCATCGTTTTTCTTTGGGCGAGCCACTCGCGTGTCCCTGGGACGCGTGGGGGCGAGAGTCGATGTTGATTGTTGGTCTCTGCGCGAAGTATTGAAATTGGAGTTTTTTTTTTTTGTTGTTGTTATATTATTTAGCTCGATTTTGTTTCTTTTTTTTTTTTTGTCTTCTCTTTTGTATGTAAGCGTCGGCGTGGATCGGGGGCGAAGTCCGAGGCGAAGTCAGTATTTAATTTAGCTTTATCCGAGAGAAACTTTTGTTGGATTCCGTCTTTAGATTGGAATTCGTTATTGTGCAATCGTTTAAATCAATTTTCTTGTAAAAACTATTAGGTTTCACTAATCGATTGTTATTATGTATACGAAGACCGTTCGATCGGCAAAGCTGAAGAAGCTCCGGTGTTGACTATAATAATAGCGTCGGAACTCGCATCATTTTTGAACGAACTAATTCCTCGGACATTCGACAGAAGAGTTTATCTATTTTGAATATTTAAAACCTCTCTCTATATATATATATATATATGTAGAAAAGAAAACATACAATAACCGAACGCAAACAATCAACAAGCGTATATGCATACGAGACTCCCGAGAGCTCCACCGCAAATGGACTGCGCCGAGTTTGAAAAATTTACATCGCCCAGTCCTTGGCACCCCCACCGAGCCAAGTGGACACAAAACAAAAAAAAAAAAAAAAGTAGAAGAGGGATGAGAAAAGCGAAAAAACTTTCCGCTCGACCAAAGCGCCGGAGGCTGTAGCGAAGAAGAAACGAGAGAGGCAATCTCTCGCGGCTCTTATTATCCGGGCGATAATGAGGCCAGAGCGCCGCTTGGAAAAAGCTCCGCGCACCGCAGCGGAGATCCGTTATTGAATTCGTCCTCGCAATCAAAGGGGAGGACGGGCATAGCTGCGAACGCGTGCACGTGCGCGTACGCGCGCCACATACTGTATAGCGGAATACGCGGCGGAGTGCGAGAGAGACAGAGGCTATATACGCGCGGAGGTGGTGAGAGGGCAGGGGGTGGAACACGTGGAAAAAGCCGATCAATACCGGCAGATTGGAAGTTCGCGAATGCATCCTGCCCCCGGTGCGCCGGTCGCGCGATGTACTTATCGCATGTAGGCCAGGTAAGCGCCATTATCTCGTGTGTATTATATATTCTATGTGTGTGTGTGTGTGTGCGTGCGCGCACGCGGGGAGGCTGCGCGTGTACGCGTCTTTTTTTTTGAGGGGGGTAGGGATCGGGGCGATCGACGTTCGACGATACGCGCCGACGTTGAAGAGGCTGTAAAATATGTGTATTTATTGCGGGAGACGCCGACGGAGTGTGCTTTTTTTTGCCGCTGGAGCTTTTCTTCCGTCGTTTTGTTGTATACGGGCAGGCGGAGCCGCCGGGAGAGCGTAACCGAGTTGACGTATCTGTGTCGACTTCTTTTGAAATTGCAGTTTTTTTGTCGCGCGCCATCGGCGCTCTCGTCTACATGCTATCACTTCAATTACCGCTGGAGTGGATTTTCTTCGGAAGGGAAATTGTTGGCTCCGGTTGCGTCGTAAAACTGTGTTTCAACGTTTTGTAGAGAGATCCGGGGGGATAACGGTAATTTTGCTCTAAAAAAATTACATACATTTTACGATCGAAGATGTAATTTATTCTGTTTAAATTTTATGCTTCCCGATGTGATCGTACTCGCTGGAACGTTTTATTATTAATGATTTTTCGCGCCAAGAGAAGTATGTCAAACGTTCTTTTAGATTCGAAAAAAATAAATGATTAATTTTGACCAATTTACATTTTTATAATCTTTACATTTGCTTGATAATTTACATGCGCTTGTTTTATTTTTTTAATTTTCAAAAATAATACAAATTGCTTTTAAAAACTCAGTATTTGCTGCAATTTATAAACATTGATAAAGCTCCTTATTTGTTTTTAATTAATTTCAAGCGCTCGATATTTTTATATTTTCAAATGAGGATATACGCACACTAAAAGTGAGATAGAACCGCCACTCCGTCGGCAACTCGTGGGAGCTAAAGCTTAGATAATCCGTGTAGTAGATCCGAGGCGAACTGACGATGAAAACAAATATTTGTGATCTCTTGAGGGAAATTATATCCGAGATGCGACGCTGTAATATTTTTTCTGCTGTGTCGGCATACGCATACGTAACTATACCGAAAATAAAAACTGTTCATAATATAAATAAATGAAGAAAACCTTATATATGTAAAATAAATGAAATTTGGGTACCTGCATCAATGACAATTTGTGCGATTTAATTTTAAAACAAATGGAGAAAAGAAAACAATAGGAGAGAAACAGAACTGTAGGATATTATCTTGTTGTACACACCGTTCAAGCATAATAATTAAAGGATAAAAGAGGGAAAAAAAATTGAGGAGAGTGGAAGCTGATTGTACAAAATTGCGCAAGACCGAGCGCGCGATTCTCCTAGCATTAAATAACCAGACACTAACAGGTAGTATTTTATTGCCAATTTACCGGTGTTCCAACAGTATTGTCTTTACGATTTAACTCTTTAAAGATCTTTGAATTTTTTTTTTATTATTATTAACTTATTTAAGTTACTTTGTTACCAAGTTTATATTTTATAAAGTATTTTTCAGTTGCCTGTCCCGTTTACTATTTTCGCTTCGCAGCGCGTCTCTATAAGTAGTAAGTTTACGTAGGTGAAGAAAGGATAAAAAATTCCGGAAAATATATATTTTATATTTCGATTGCCGTGTCTTCATATTTTTGATACTTAATTTGAGCGGCTAACTATTACGGACTTCGTGTATACTTGTATACTTGTAAAACTTATTCTCGTGTACTTTAAAAAAAAAATAATAAATACAATTCGATTGTCTCAAGGAGTAATTTGTATATTCGTTACTCTAGCAGCTACTTAAATTGTCGAATCTTTTTCAAATAAACTGAGAATCAAAAGAGGCGAAGATTTAAAACATTTATTAGTGTTTTATGTCGAGTGTAAAAGAAAATGAAACTTGTAAAATAAACTTGTCCAATACTTAATTCTATCGAGCGTTAAAAAAACAGTATACTTTAGAAGAAAGCAAAAAAAACTGATTAAAAAAAAAATTATAATATATGATATACCGATGGATATATCCGTTCCCTTAAATCAACAAATTTAAATGTAAAACTGTTTCAATGTGACGTAGATAAAGTACCGATGTAAATGCTGATTATTGTTGCCATCGATTTTGAAATAACTCCAGTGACCCCACGAATAAAAAAGCTTCCGACCCATTGCGCAGCTGTTTTTTGTCTCTCTTATGTATTATTTCGCGAAATGGAAAAAAATCGCAGAGCTTTAAAATCTAGTATTTAAATAAATTTAATTTAAGCCTTACGATATTTATTATACCGACTCTTTATCTTCGTATAAAAAATAAATTTAAACAAAAAAAAAAAAAAAAAAAAAAAAAAAAACTAAAGTGAGAAGAAGGACCCGAGGAGACTGCACGCTCGAGAAACATATTCGAAGGAACGGAGTGTGTAATTAAAACAATTATACCATATATAGTCAATTTGTTAATGCGAGGCGTTGTATAAAGGAGGCGAGGAAGATTGTATTTATTGTATTTCGACTGGTGCCGCACGAAGCCCCGCAAACTGTTTATAATGATATAAAATAAATTGACGAAAAGTGAATATACTGATTAAATGAGAGTGAGGCGCTCGCAGAGGCAGCTTATAGCGCGATCGAGTCGCGATTGATCCTTTATTTGGTCCTCTTCTTGCGCGCGCGCACTTGGTGCTCGCGACGCGTGGATGTATTTCAAAATCGAGTTATACGCACGCACGTGCAAGAGGATGGAATGTCGCATCGAGAATCCTGCGCGGGATCAAAAGAAAAGTTGAGTGGTGAGAAAAAAAAATAAAAAAATAAATAAATAAATAAATAAAACAAGAAATAAATTAAATAAATGACAAAAGTTGTTGTGAGATTGTTGAGATACTGTCGTTTCATCGCTGTATTTGACTGTATTACAAGAAAACAAAAATGACGATGGGTATACAAGAATGTACCGACAAAACGTGAAAATAAAATTATTATTACCGTAAATTGTTTTATGCGTTCTCCCGCCCTCCTTCCCTCGTTTTTTTTTTTTTTTTTAATGTGCCTGCCTTATTGCGTTTCTACATTCTTTCATTGTTCCGCACTTGATTCCACGGTGACAGTTGTACTCTTAGTTATACGGCGCGATTCGCGGAATTATAATTTTTATTTAATGAGATTCATTGCGCTGTCAGTCAGTTTCACTTTTACTTTTCTCGGGCACTAAACTGCGATAAATAATTACTGCAAGAAGAGGTGCAAGTGCTTTTACGTAATCTCGCAATAGTCTTATGCGCGTCAACAGTTTATAAATACGTCATTAAACCCTTATACATTTATAACTATTGATCGATTTCATAAAAAATGAAAAACTAATGTGTTAATATAAAATTATCGATTTATCCGCGTATGTAAAGCTCATCGCATCACTTCGCTATTAAAAACATCCACTATCCGATCGTTCTATTAAAAAAAAACTTTATTGAAAAAAAAAAAGAAGAGAAAACAAGTACATCATCGGCGCTTAAAAGGCATTCGTCTATACAGAACAAAAAATACAAGTGTAAGAGTTTTAAATAACAATACGTTTTTTTTTTCTTATCGTCATTTTATTAACAAAGTATAATTTTTCACTCTCTTTCTGTTTCAAACAACTAAAACAATTTCATTACGCTGCGTCCCTGAAAAAAAAAAATACTCTGGGTGTCCGGTTAATTTCGCAAGGGCCGCAGCGTTTTTTTTCTCCGCAGCTTGCGTACACGTATACATATACATTATTCACTAGCGAAACGACAGACGCATTCTTTTTCTGTTTCTTTTTTTTTTTTATGTCGACGAGTACTGCGCTCCGGACGAATTTCGAAACGCGAGCGGCAATCGGACAATTCGTCGCCACGACCGTGTCTATCGATTCGCGCGGGAGGAACAAAAAGACGCTTTCACCGAAGCGCGAGCCTCGTGGGAGGGAGCCAATTGTCACGGGAAAAGCACGAGCGAGTTACGACATTCGCGGAGTACTTCCGGCCCTCAGTGGTGCGAGGGGTAGTCGGCGTACCAGCTGAAGGCGCCGTTGGGTCCGGTGTGCGCCCCGAAGTCAACGTAGTCAAGGATGTGGGCGGCGGCACGTTCGGTGCGAGGCTGCGGCTCCAGGAGGGTCTCGCCCGAGTGTTGTAGAGCCGATACGGACACTGGTACGTAGGCTTCAGTCTGCCGGGGCAGTCGAGACGTCGGCAGGCCCGGGCTCACTGGGATCGGATTCAGCTCGATCACGTCCACGCCGTCGATTGGAATTGCGATGTAGCGGGGACCCGCCAGACACAGCGACAAGCAGCACGCAAGCGCTGACATACGCTGGAAATATTATTTGCAAAAGATTATTTTAGTTTCCCTTTTTAAGTCGTACTGTTTTTATGTCTCTTTTTACAGAAAGCTTTTGCTTAGTAATTTTTATAATTAACTTGATTAAATGAATTGCGACATTTTGTAAGTGAAATAAAACTTGCAATCATGGATTTTACTTTTCAATCGAAATAATTGATTGAATAATTTTAATGTACCCATTGTGCTTACGTATCACAGGTAAGTGCAATAAATAGTACGTACAAGAAACGCAAACAATTAGAAATAGTAGATTATGCACCAAGGGAGGAAAAGTAAAGAATGTCTCATATCGCATGTAAATTGTCGCCCGAGGCGA
>JAWWEN010000009.1:8890368-8953060 GCA_035582955.1 Sycophila texana
ATACGTGTCGATTATTTTTTGATATTCTAACTGACACAGTTCATGAAATTTGATTTTTTTTTTTGTTCTTCCCAATTCTCCGAATTAACGTTTAAAAAAAAATTACCACAATTGTCTTTAAATTTAACAAACAATATAACGACGTTGGTATTTTTTAAGTCATTTTTTTTTAAAACATTCAGAAAAATATTACGGGCACCAATCGTGTTTATACACAGCCATTGCGCGCAATTGAAAATCCGCGCCGCCGCGCACAGTGCGTATGACTCAACCATATCACAGACGAGACTAACCTTCGCGCGCGCCTCCAGCGGAGCTGGTTTCCCCGATCGGGCCGTTAATCGCGTCCGCGGGGGCGGAGGGGAATCGAAGGAGGATGGCGGGACGACGCCGGAGGGATATATTCGTACCGAGCGAGAAGTTCTCCTGCGCCTCCTCGCAGCGCTGGATGACCCTGGTGACGGCGTTCGCCATGTCGGCGCGTCGGCGCTTCCGGGTGCACTGCGGCGTGCCCGTCGCGAGGAGGCGAGCCGAGCGCCGCGCGAGTTTCCCCCCTCGCCGTCGAAAATAGCGAGCCGCGACGCGCGCTCCGAGCTGCAGCCTTGACATCGTTCGAGGCTGAACCTCATGCTCAGCCCGTGCAAGGTTCACGGGGTTCTTAGAGCTTTACACGATTTTTCTCAGTTCGATGGATTTTTTATTATTTGCTGGGTGTACTTTTTGTTTAAGAGTATACTGAGAAACACAGTGGATGTAATCCATGCTGTATTGCATAGTAAATTTTAGTATATTTGTCGATACCGTATTTTTGATTATACTAAATAGTAATATGGTAATATATACTATTTTCATTTAGTTTAGTTGTTCATTTATTTTTGTGAATTTTATATTTAATGGTATACTATTATATATTTAATAGTAAATTAAGTAACAAGCCGTAAGTCGTTTCATAGTATAGTTAAAGTTATTGTATCCAATTCTGTTTTTTACGGTTGCCTTTACTACAATTTTGTTTTTATAAGACACTATATAAAATCTGTTTGTAGCCGTATTATGCCATATTTTTTAGTACTTTGATAGTAACAGCAACTATATTTTTTTTAGTATATGTTGCCGAGTGTTGAGGTGTAAAAAGTAAGATAAGTCAGTTGGGAATTCACTTGTTAATAAGTCAATGTTTATTAAAGAAATTTTGAAAGTGTTTTTTTTTTATTTTAGAAGGGTAACGTTTGTCGAATGAAATCTTTTAGAAATAATTTGTTACAATTTTTTACCAAAATACATAAAACACGCGACTTTTTAACCACATACTAATTTTTCTAAAGATGTAATAATAAAGAGAATATTATATATCTTTTAAAAAAATTCTTATAAAAATGTCAATGTGAACAGTTTGTGTTTGTGATAAAACTACAATAATATCTTGTAAATTTTACTAACGGATTTCTCTTCTTGTCTATTAATAATAAAAAACAAATTTGCAAATTCTGCATTTGTCAGATCCACGTACAAACTCAGCAACTCAAATGCGTATTATTGCAAAGAGAAAATAAAATAGAATAGTAGTAGTGTGATGTACAGATTACTGACACTCAAGTTCAAAACAGAAGTGCAAAAAAGATTATAAGCATGAGCCTGATCATAAAAGTGTTCGATCTAATCGGGATAAGGGAATCCTATTAAAAACTTTCGGCGATCGGAGAAAACCTCCAGCCAAGCGCGGGTGTTCACGAAAGTGTGTTTTAATTGTTGCACACGACGGAGCGCTCCTCTCGTTACGCGCCGCCATTAATTAATTCGGCGTTTACGTAAAATCCGTCGGAATACCGGAAAAAATTTATGAAACGAAACCTACTCCTTCTTTTTTGCGCTCGATATACTCAGTTCCTGAATTTAAAATTCACTTTTCATAAGTCGCTGGCGAAGCGTGCGCTTTATGAATGAATTTTCCCGGTTTTGTTTATTTACGCAAAACGACGCATTAATCGCCATTGTTTACAATAGCACAGCTGGCTCATTGATATATTACGACTACGATGCAGTTAATTCTAGCCATGATCCGATAATACTAAAATAATTTATTTTTATTTTTTATTTTTTTTTTATTCTACTTGCAAAAATATTCCATCCGTCTGAGCAACAGGTGGTAGCATAAGGCTAACATCGTAATACACGAATCGACCAAAATGTAAACAGACGAACGCACGAGCTCAGGGACCCCGTCCGAAAGACTCGAAAGCTCGACCATCACCGCCCATTAATTATTCCCACTCAACGCAAAAGCGTGAACAGACAAAACGGCACGCGGCATACAAAGACACCGTCGGTGCAAAAAAAAAAAAAAAATGGAATAACACGGCGCACGTGCGAGTCGGCTTTGTCGCGCGAGGAGCTTTACCGGCGGCCTCGCGGCGCACGTACAAAGTGGCCGCGGGCCTCCTTTTAAGGCCTTAGGTCCCGTTCCCGCGCAGGGGCCTGTCCGCGGCACAAAGAGACGCGATCGCGTCGCGCGCAAAAATAGAGCGCTGACGAAAATTGCCAACGCTTGGGAAAACTCCAAGCGGCATCGGGACAAAGAATTGGCAGCGGCGGTCTTTTCGGCGGGAGCTTCCACGCGAGTCGAAGTTGGCTGATACCGTTCGAGGGATTTTTATTATTTTTTCTCTCTCTTTGTTGCTCGGGAACCATGACGCTCGGGGAATTTTGCTTATTCCACCTTTACATTTTTTCACGTTCTATACGTATTTCATATATGTTTTCCTTCGGTTCAAAGTAGATTAATCGAAACGCGCGCTTCATTTTCAAATATTTGTTTCAATTTCGGTTAACATCGTACGTTATGTTTTGCATTACCGATTTATGCTTCTTGAATGAAATCATTGTTTACTAATATACGCTGTTGTAATGTATATCGAAAATTTGAGCCGAAGCAAAAAAAAAAAAAAAATAACGTGAAAGATTTTTCAAACAGCTGAAAGGTACGTGTCCAGGTAAACAATGACCGGAGGTTCGTTGCGCAATACCCGAGCTATCGGGCCAATTATCGCTCGGCTGGCGTTTCACTTTTATTCTACGCATCGTGCATCTTCGAGCGCTCCAGAATGCGCCTCCTCGGGGGCACACCAAAACAAAGGCGCACTTTTCTTCCGTCCGCTCGGATAATTCGCGGCGCAATTCGTCCATATACTCCCCCGCGTCGCCTCTTCGCTTCATTTTCAGACTCAATATTTTATGCTCCATTGCTTCGTAGTTTTTGCACTAACAGATACATGATAATAGAATATGTTTCGTTGCAGATACAATGAATTTCGTTCAAATTTCTGATTAAAAAAAGTCTCCAATTTTTCCATAATTTATTTATCCTTAAATCGTATGAAAACGATAATGACCTGTAATGTTTTATGATGCTAAAAGTGTTCATTTTTTTCCAAAGTCGTCAAGAATTAAAAATGAAGAGAGTGCATTTATTAAGGAATTGAATTTTAGTGCATTATGTCCGGTCTTCGTCATTAATTATCGATAACTTTGGAACGAATTTACATTTTCTAAAAAAAAAAAAAAAAAACAAGAATGCATTAACAGTAAAAAAAAAAAAAATTATCGACGTATATTTGAAACGTTATTTTTAATGATAAAATCGAAAATAATTAATAAGTTGCCATATACCTTTTAGATCAAAAACTACTAAACTATATGGACATAAAAATTTTCCTAATTTTTCTCCGTAAAAAAGCACATTCTACAGTTTAAAAAAATCCTTGATGTGGACTTCTAGTATCACATCCCAC
This sequence comes from Sycophila texana, assembly GCA_035582955.1. Classification (NCBI taxonomy): domain Eukaryota; kingdom Metazoa; phylum Arthropoda; class Insecta; order Hymenoptera; family Eurytomidae; genus Sycophila; species Sycophila texana. The sequence continues at coordinate 8,894,157 of JAWWEN010000009.1, forward strand.
AAAATTTCGTAATCGCCGTTTTAAACGAAGCACGTGTACACGTTCGCCACGCAAAAGCAGCGTCGGCGAGAGTCGACACCCGATCGCCGATGGAGCGTGACCGTTACATAGTTATCCCCGATGACGACGATACAACGGCCACTGATGGTCTCGCGATTGGAGTCGGCGCTGTGGAAGCCCGATGCATCGGCGCGACGAGGAAATGAAATTCGTCCTTGCGGTCCGCGTCATCCGCGCGCGCTCGCGCGACCGCTCGGCCAACGAGGCGTGGAAACTAATTCGCTGAACCGCGTCGGCGCTTTTTCTCTTCCAAAGCGCAACTGCGCGCCGTCCGCGACAGTCTGGATGCGCGCGGCTAACGGGGATACATCATAGTTTAGGAAGTGCGAACTTTCCTCCAGTTAAAACCTTTCTTTTCGCGCGGATCCTTTGTTCGCCCTCGCTTTAAGCGGCGAATTTATTACGCACTTCGGCCGAGCACCGAAGATTTTTTTTTATTTACCATTGTTTTTTCGACGCGGCTGCGGTGTCGCCGATAATCGCTAATTCAAGCGATAAAAGTCTCTATACGCGCCGGTACGATCCTACGTATGACGTACCCACAATTGCAATACACACTGAAAAAAAAATTGGTAATTTTTAAGTAAATATTTACTTCAATAGTATACTTGTTATAAATATTTCTTTAAAACTAAATGAATTTATTTGTTTCTAAATAAATGTAGTAGTTTCAAAAAAATAGTTATACTTGATTCAAAGAAATATTTAACAAGTACTAATGAAGTAAATTAATATTTACTTAAAATTACCAGATTTTTCTCTGAGTGTATAAAACACACCAGCTGAGAACGTTAACTTTGTGTTTAATTTAATTTAATTTTTTTATTATTATTATTGAATGGAAGTATATAATATAGGCACCAGGCCACGTCCTTAGGTGAATTTCATTTCGATATACGCGAAGAGCGCGCAGGACTAAAATTACAAACGGAGCCCGCTGGGCCGAAGGGCATGAGCCGATGAGTCACGCGCGAGGCGGATCGAGCGATCGTCATTGAGGGCCGGCCCGTCTTGCCAGGTATGGGCGATGCAAGGCCCACGAGGCTCTGCGCCTCGCGGAAGTGCCGCGCAGTCCGAGGTCCGCGTCCGGCGCTTTTCGGCTCGATGGGTGTAAACAGCGTTTGCGCGCGATTCCGCGGGAATTCGCGGAGAAAGGAGCGACTTGCACGGGTCGCCGACCTTATCGAGGAGGAAATCAATGCTAAATTTTATCCGATCTACAGCTGAAGGATTTTAGGGATTTATGATTGTTGGCGACCGTTTATGGACGACTTCTGCCTAAAGTTGAATTAGTACGTTGAGAGAAATAAAAATCTGTTGATCCAACTTTTGATGAGTCCTCCTTACAAAATTATTTTATTGATTTAACTAAATATTGAGTATATTATTAAAATTTTTAGTTGAAAATTGATTTAGTTAAATATTTTGTCAATTTAACTAAAACTTTGCTTTATCAAACTAAATGTTTTGTTAAATAAACTAAAAGATTTTGTAAGGAGAATTTTAGTTGGTTCTACAATATTTTTTTTAGTGTAAAAAGCTAATATAGTTAGTGGAAAAACTCTACTATTTACTGATCAGTCGAGCAATTTCCACTGATTTTAGTAGATTTTCACTAATTCCACTTGAGAGGGTATGTTGAAAGTTACTGTAGCTTATTTCTTAAGACACTTAATAAAATAAAATTTGATTCGCATACTTTTTATAATTAGATAGTAGAAGACCGATCGAATGAAATCTAAAAATTTTCATTACTTAGTGAAAATCTACTAAAAGTAGCGAAAATTACTCCACTTACCACTAACAAGTATAATGGAGTTTTTTCTCACTATTTTTAATGAATTCTCACTAAAATATTGCGCATAGTTTTCCAAAGAGCAGACGAAGGATTTTAGAGATTTATTGTCCACTGCAAGAGCGATATATCAAAAGTCATCTACTTGCCGGAACGCTCCTACCTGTAGCTCAATTCTTAAAATAAAAAAAAAAACATAAAAAAAATATATAATTGATACACTATTTACTATTCGACAGTACAAAAGATCGAGCGAGTGAAAGCCGTAAAACTTCATTATCGAACAGATGCAGCCCGGTCAAATGTCAAGCGGTGCGTTATTGAAGCGGTCACAACCGGGCAAGGCCTCCGGTATTTTCGTGCTCTGATATCGATCACTCGGCTGATGGGCTATAGGTCGCTCCGATTAGAAAAATGCGGCGCGCGGTTGCGCCAGGCCGCGAACTGGGGCCCTCGGCGCGCTTGCCAAAGCGCGCGCCGCGGTTCGCTGACACGCGCCGAAGGCCGCGCGGGAAACCCGGGGATTCCCTCCCCGCGATAAAAGCGCGCCTATCCGGCCGCGATCGCCGCCGATAAAGCTTATCGGACTCCGCGACAATGCAACTATACGCGTCCGCGGCCCCGATCCGCCCGTTGGAAAGCTCCCTCCCGGTCTATCGGGGTCTAACACACTTTCGTGTGTCCGTTTCGCTTTGGACTGTGCGTATACGCGAGTGTCTACGATGCGTTCCCGATCGGAGCGCGTAAGTGCACCTCGAGGCGGGCGCTTTCGGTTGACGAAACGCGATGGGAATAAAATCGCGCGCGCGTTCCTTTTGTATACGAACGGAGCGCGAGCGAGGTAAACAAACGGCGGACACGCTCCCACGGGGAAAGTGAATCCACCGCTGGATCTGAAGGGGGGAATTTATAAGCGTGTGTGCTGGTGCACGCGGTCGAAAATATCCGGGGGGAAGCGCGCCTCCGCGGAGTAGTGCGGCTTAACGGTGCCGTCGTCCGTTTTCACGGACGACTTGCGAGAGCGGAGAGGTCGCAAGAAAGACCGGAGAAAAAGGGCGTACTGTACAGGCCGCGGCGCAGTGGAAAAGCGAGCCGTTTTATAGCTCCTTCCTCCTGCTCTTCTTTTTTCCGGGTCCGGTTTGAACGGTTCCCTTAATTCCCGTGATGGTCTTTATGCTCCTCGCGTTGATCCGATTGTCCCGATTAAATTTGCTGCTAAGAAGTCGTGAAATTCAATTCGAGCGCAATAAATTACTCGGACGTTAGATGCGAAGTCGTACAGTGAGTTCGACGAACTATAATGTGCATTAGGAAATATATATTGAAGATCGCGGGGATTTGTATATTCTCTTATCGCAGTGGACAAACGCTGAATTATCTCCGCGTTGCATCATCATTAAAGACCGGAACAAAAGATTTGCTATGAGTCAGGCAATCGTATTCTTTTTTTTTCTCTCTCTTTATTTTTCCTTTTTGTTAAAAGAAAAAAAAAATCGATGTATGGCTTTTGGTCAGCTGCGATTACTCGCCTACGCTCTATACGTCACGCGAACCCGTTGAACTCCGCGAAGGAAAACTAGTAATATATATGTACTCACTCAAGTTGCAGTTGTCCTGAGCCTCCTCGCACCTGGAGACGACCCTGATGATCGCCCTACCGGCCAACTGGACGCACACGGCCATCGCAACGTTGCGCTCTCCCTGCTCCTGAGAGATCTGCTGCTGGACCACCTCCTCGGAATTGTACGCTGGCGGCTTCATTGTGCCTTCCTAATGCGCCTTAACTTTCCTCGACGAAACTTTCCCTCCTTCTCTCTTCAAAACCTCGACGCTTTCCCTCTCCGCGCGAGCCTCTTATTAACTAGCTCTTCTCACTTTTCTCTCTCTCTCTCTCTCTCTCTCTTTTTCTTCCTTCGACGCGCGTCGACGAGAAGGCAGACTCGACGATCCGAGAGGGAGGCTTTGCGAACGTGTCACTCGAAGACGCGGGGGGACGTTTAATTTTTGGCTTAGGTGGCGAGCGAGACCCGCTTGCAGGAGTCGTCGCCTGTTACTGATATGCCCTGCCGCGGCCGGTGCTATTTAAGCCCTCGCCGCGCGCCGCCGCTCCCACCCGAGATGCAGCGGCGATCAGCTGACGGGCTCCGCGGCGCGCCGTCTCACTCGCGCTCGCGCCTCGCGCTGAAAACAAAACGCCGACCGACGGGGGGAGGCCCCCACGTGCTCGGCCCCAGCCAAGTGCAACCTGCGCCGAGCGAGCTCCGGGCTTTGTGCACTTTCGGGAGGCGCGCGCCTGCAGGATCGACGAGCCGCCTTTTGTTCTCGCGATTTTTGAATCGCTGCGGAGGACTTCGAGGGTCTCTGCTTTCTTTCGATCGCGAATGTAATCGAGGCTTTCCTGCGTTCGGGCGATTAGAATAGAGGCGGTTGTCACGTGAATCGCGACGAGTTTTAATGGAAGGCTTGTTTGCTATAGATAATGTTAATTTTTTAGGGAATTGGGGTAATCGGTTTTTAATCGGTGTTCAGATTTTGAATGCTAATCGGGGGAACGATTGAGCAGGAATTTTTGAAATCGCTGGAAAATTTTTGGACGAAAGAAACGTCGCACATTAGGGAGAAGTAGAATATCGCAGAAGTAGATAAGTTCCGAGTACGCTCAGACGGAGAGCGATTTCTCTGGCTAATAGTGTTAGCTTCGCAAGCTTCGGTTCTTTCTCTCTATTCTCGCATTTGTTTGTTTAATAATAATTGTCGCTTGTGAAAAACGACTCTGAGAGAGAAGTCGCTTATACTCAAACGCGAGCGTCTCATTTCGGAGCAAACTGCGTAGCTCAGCGCTTCGGACCTGCGTAAAAGAAATTAACGTCGAACTTTGCGCAAAAGAAACTAACGTCTCTGTTTACCTAAGAAAATCATATAAACCACCACGGGCCATTCGCTAAATCCATCAACCTATACAATTAATTCTGTTTACATCCGAAAATTTTTCAAGGCACCCGCGCACCACCCGGAAAACCCCAATTGAAATCGCTAAAATTTCCTCCTATATAACATCCATTAATAAAATATTCGGCCGGCGGATAAAGAATGGCCTCGTTTCCGTTGGCGAAAATTAATCCACGGTGGGTATGAACGTTCGAGAAGCGACGATAAAGAAAAACACAAAAAAGTTGAGAGAAATCTTTGTCCGGCGAGTGTCAAACGCGCGGAATCGGGCTTCTGACGCGCGCACTCGGCAGCGTGCCCACTACGCCACGCGATCGCACATTTCCACGAACGCGGCGAACCTATTCCGCGGGCTCATTTCCGCCGCGCGGAATTTTCCGCGGCGCACACCTTCTCCGCACGCGTGAGTGATGAAAATTTTTTATTTATTTCGTACTTTTTTTTTTTTGTTGTTCGGCGGCAAATGAGGCGCTTGGGAAGAAGCGAGTCGACGGTTTCGAAAGCCTTTCGACACGGCCCCGTTGCGTTAACGTGAGATTCTTACCAGAGCGCTCCAGTAAGAGCGACGAATTGATTAGTCGGACTTCAAGGACGGGAACTTATATATACTTTCTTCTTAGTTTTCACGTTGAGGATTAGGCGCTTTTTTTTTCCTGAAGTGTAATATTGAGAAATATGTTGCTCTTTTTTGTATAATTATTTTGGCTTAATTTTATTTAATTTTACGGGTGATAACGTAAAGTAGAGCGCATTAAAAGTCTATGTTAATGTTCCGTAATATAATGAAAAAATAATATGCGTTTTAATGAGTTACACAAACTTTAAATTATGTTTTTGTGTTATATTAAAAATTCATTAAAAATTACGAGTATATTGAAACAAATGAAATTATTCATCCTTCGCATTTTTCACTTGAACAATAAAAATACGTTTTAGTCATCGTTTCGTTTCGTACAAAATAAAATCGGTGGTTTTTCAACAAATTTCAACTTCATTGATGTTATTACTGAATTATAGTGAACATTGTAGTGAACATTAGAGTGATTTTTTTTTAATAATCCTTCGACCAATTCCGTTTGTAACAATTGGCAATTAAAAAAGAAACCTTCAGAGGTTCGCAGTTTATGCTTATCTCAATTTTCACAAAAATTACAGATATACCGTTTTGCCAGGAAGTTACAAAAATATATTTGACATCTGTTAAAAAAAAGAAGAAACATTCAAAAATTATTTCAGCCATATACGACAAAACTAAAAGATAAAAGCATGTACCACTAATTCATTCGTACGCTTTAAGAAGAAAAAAACAAAGAAACTTTTTCCCTCAAAAAATTCGCCGGCAAAATTAAGAAAAAGAGAAAAGCTTCTCTCCTCAGCAATAAAGAACAAACCCCACGCCAAAAGCTTCAAACCCATTCATCTTTCTCCCAGAAAATCTCGAAGCATCATCGTCAAAATCATCGCCTAAAAAAAATAAAGAAGCAAATCTTTGTGCCGGTATATACGACTAGACGTTCGCTCGCGCGCTCGGCGTAATACGCAGCGTCGGTATAGGTGCGCTAATATAAGCCGAGCTCGAGTCTCGTGTGCAGCTTGGACACGCGAGTCTGGAGGGTTTTGTGCGACTGCCAAAAGCTCCGCCTCGGGACAAAGAGCTTTTCGCCTCGCTTTGCGCACCTACTGCGGCGATATTTTTGCGGGCGACCCGAGGCCGGCTCGCTCTCGGGATCTTGGAAATTTTCCCGGCGAAACGCTGTCTTTCTCCGCGAGAGGTGTCTTTGACCGCGCGCCGCGCTTGCAAGCTCCGGCCGCGCTGATCTTTATTCCCCGGTCGTCGTCGTCGTTTCTTTCTCGGCGGATACAAAATTTCCGACGATTTTCGGCTTTTCTTCGGCATTGGCCCGAGTTCATTGGTATTGTTCTTTTGTGCGGGCTTAATTTGCCGGTTTAGCGTATAATTAAAATGTGAGAACTGAGTGTTTTATTTTTATTACGGATTATTCACGAAAATGATGAATTTTATGTTGAAGTTGAATTTTTTTTTTTTCAATGAATTTTCTGAGAGTTGGTCAAATTAGTCTGCATAGGCAGATACTGAATTTTTTAATTTCGTTAAAAAAAAAAATAAATAAATAAAATATTCTTTAAAAGGTGTAGTGAATACTTTTATATTTATCACGTACTGATATATAGAAGTACATCGTTACGTAAACCGTAACCATCTGCACTAGAATATTCAATTATATAATTATTCCTCTATATAGAGGACCTAAAAAATTATTACTTTTTTTTTTTAACTAAGCGTCAATTTTTTTCTCCAGCAACGTGAAAAACATTTTTACGATAATTTTTCAGTAATGAACTCTCTTAAATTGAATAATTAGTGGAAAGATTACTGAAATTAGTGAAAATCGCTTCATTAATCACTAAACAATCAAATTTTTTCACTTATTTTTATTGAAATCTCACTATAGTTATAGTACTTTTTCAATAATTCAAAGTTAAATAAAAAAGCATTTATACACGGAGAGAAAAATCTATTAAAAATTGCAATCAACACATTCTGGCATTATTGAACAAATTATTATAGTTATTTGAAAAATTTACAAAATTCTATCGTATTCGATATTTCGATTTCAATAAAAATTTAATTTTAAGTATAACGTCTGTGATATCACTCAGGTGCAATTATTTTTACTTTAAATTTAAAATGATTATGAACTCAGAGCGCAGTACGTGATTTGTATTGTTGCCATTTTAAAACTGTCTCATATATTTATACATCATCATTATTTGCAAATATTGTAATTTGATCAAAATAAACAACTATTCTATTCTATTCTAAAAATTATTTAAAAAAGCTCCACTATTTAACAATAATAGTGAAGCAATTTCTATACTATAGTCTTAATAGATTTCAACTTAATTCAACTTAAGAAACTACTGCAATTTCTCCAATAACGACAGTCCCTGAGGGCATTACCTAAAATTTTTAGCAGTGACTTTTCCCCCCACGAAGTCCATTCCCCGCCAAACAAGCAAAACACATCGGAAGAAAGCATCGAATCCTCGCACGTGCAGGCGCACGCGGCAGAGTATAGTCACGTGAGCAATCCAGAATCGAAGCATCTCCATCGGAGCTAGTATAAGGTGCCCCCGCGGGTAAGATATCGCGTCGGGCGAATCGAGCGGCGCGGAAGCCCGGGCAAAAGGCAATTAGGGAGGCGGCGGGAGGACGCGCGGAGGAGGAAGAGCCCCCCCGAGGTCGGGCCGCCGGTGCACCCGGATGCGGGCCGCGCTCGCGGAGGCCCAGCAGGGCTGCAATGTTTATCGCGCGGCGGCTCGGATGCTTGGCGCGAGGCCAGCTAATACTGCGCGCGTGCAGTCGCCGCGACGAAAATAGTGCCCGCGGAGCCTGACGACCCGCACTCTCCGGGTACACCATGAGTTTCTCATTGATGTTTCACTTTGCACGTGAGGCAAACGCGAGCTTTTGCGAGGAGATTTTGAATTTTTCTTTTTTCTTTTTTTTTTTTTTTTATTTATAAACTGTATATGCTGGAATGGTTGATCGGTGCAAGTATGTGGGATGAATTATTTATTTTCTTTTTTTTTTTATGATCTTGGTATGAGGAATTTAGGAATTTATAGCTATAAGAGAGATTCCCTTTTTTGAGAGGATTGGCTGAGATTGTTGGCTTATTGAAAAAGTATGTTACTTTTATGTGAAAGTATTTTTGAGTTTCTCAGTAAAGGTAGTTTTTGCAGACGCTTCTTTACAGAAATATCTTTTTATGGATAACAGCATAAATGTTTGAAGCTATACCAAGTAAAAAGTGAAGTAAAAGTGTTAAAAAAATGAAGTAAAGTGAAGTAAAAAAATGTTGAAAACATATAAGATACCTATCAATGCCTCAAGTATCCTCAAAAATGAAAAAACTCGGGAAAAGCTTTAACGTTTGCCTAACTTTTTAACGGTCAAATCTATAAGTTTTTCAAGCAATTTTTCACTTCTTTTGGTACATTCTTATATTGTATTATCGTAATCAAAAATACTTTAATTCTGACACTTTCTCGGGCTCCACAAGAAAATGTTGCTGATTCAAATGACGTAGAGGCATTAAAGTATGCAGATAATAATTAAGAAATAACAATATATGACGTTGAAATTTCTTTTCATTCAATAAAAAATATAAGCGCAACCTTTTTGTCTAAACTTCATTATATTATTATAACACTGTCTTGATTTACTTATTAAACTTGACATAAAATGTAAATAAATCAAACATATATTTTTTTTTTTTTTAATTTCTACCCAAGCGATTTTACAATTAAGCTCGTGAATTCACACACATACAATAATATAAATAAACTCATACACATCTCAAATCAAAATGTGCCCGATACAAATCACCCCTGCAAAATAATTCCAGCGCCTTTCCAGATCTCGCGAAATGCCTTCTCCCGAAGAAAAGCAGCGAGCCAGCAAAAGCTCGCGGCGGCGCGCGAAAGACACACACGCGGCCAGAGTAAACAGAGTAACACCCCGGTCCGATCTGGCCGCGCGTCGTTATCGCTCCAATCGATGAAACAAAGCGTAAATATCACGAGCGTAAGCTCCGCGCCCGGCGGAAGGAAACGAATGCTAAATTTAAAAGCGGCCGAAGCCGCGACTTCTCCTCGCCTCCTGAAAAAAGCGGCCGCACGCGCGAAATCGCCGCGCGACGCGAGTGATTAATCGGAGCGCGCGCGGGTGCACGTGACGCGGACCTTGAGGGCCGCGCGTTGCGCACGCATTTGCGCATTATGTCCAATTTTCGCGGGACTTTTCCCAATGCGGCGCGACGGCTGCCAGCTTTATTATGTTCCTTTTTGAGCGAGCGCTCGGACGTCGGATTATAACGGTGATGTCGCCCGCGACGGGAGAAATTGTGCCGCTCGCGTGTGGACTGCGAATTCACTCGACGGAAGATCCTTTTTCCTTTTCATGGACTTTAAGGCGCTTCGCGTGATTTTCACTTTCGCGCGATTGTTTATTTTAATTTTGCTCAATTACGCTCGGAGTAATTAATTAATACTCGTTTAGGCATAAGGTTTTTCCTGTCGTGTCTTGTATGTTGATGATATGTAGTTCTTGCTAAAAATACTTGATTGTACGTGATAAAATTTAAAAGAGTTTAATGAATAATCATTAAAATTTAATTTGATTTTTTTTTTGTATTTTACTGAAGAAACAAAAAAGAAAGTATATAAACTTCGTTAAATGACGCGCCGTTGACGCATTGACGTTTAATTCTTTTATCGAACCAAGCGAATCGATCTTTCGGAGCTCTATCTAAATCCGAGATAAAAATAATTGCGGCATATATACAAAAACAATCGGACGAGTCACGTGTTCGGCTCTCTTTAAAACTAATGATTACAAAAACGAATGTATTTCCAAGTGCCTAACGACCTCAGCGCTTTGCCGATAGGCTCGTTTATTTTTGTCGGAGTAACGAACTCTACGCGAGTGAGAATAAAAATTCTAACTATAGAATTTAAAATTTTCGAACGGTAAAGAAAAATTGACGCTGCCTGTCTTCTTCCCTATTTTTCGCTCTCCTTTCTTTTCCTCCGTAAATTTCGACGACTCCTGCATTCAGGAAGTAATACCCGCTCACCTCTAAAAATACCTGGCTAAAGATACTCTCATTGGAAGTACCGCATCCGTCACTAGACTCGCGTTCGTCGTTTCTCCCCTCGACATATTGTTACTCATTGAGCCGGGACTCGAGTCGCACTTTCGATTCTTCCATCGACGACATTTTGGCAAAAATCTCGGGCCATTGGGGCCAGCTTCCGACGGATTTAATTCTGCGGGCTGCGCGACCCGATGAAACGGAAGACCTTCGCGCTTCTTATTTTCCGCACGTGCGGGCTTTCGGTCGTCGCGGCCAACCCAAAATATCGCAAGTGCAATGATTGGAGAAATGCTTCGAGAAATACTCTTCTTTCATTTTTATTATTAATATTCCATTTCTTTTATTTTGCAGTTTTCAAAAAATCAACCAACTTGGCTCGTTGCTAATACATGTATGTATATTAAAAATAATTCTTCGTAGAATAAAATGTCGAATAAAGAGAATAAAAAATAAGCCGTTTAAAGTATATAATATCGTTTTAACACTTGCACTATTTGACGTCGTGTGCGCGAACTACTTCACGTATATAAAACATAGTTTTTTTATCATTTTCATCATCTGTTCGACGTAACAAGAATAATTCTTTTTTTATTGGCGTTTGTTTCAGTTTTCCTTTTTTTTTTGTCAACGTGAATCGCAAATACATTTCTACAATTAAATCTCAAAAAAGGACATAAATTTAACAAATGTAGATGATAAAAGTAACAATCAGTAAACTAATTAAGGGCTACAACCCTTCATATCTCATAATTTGACAACTCGTCATCTCTTTCATTTCATTTAACAGACATTATATGTTCAAATGAACTCGCGGTATATCCTTAAGTTTACATTCTAATATTCTAATTTCTACATTACAACATCGATATAAGTCAGTCGAAGTCCACATTCGTTGCCGATCGAATAATGTTTAAATATCGTTCTGAACGCATTCTGCAACCAACGTTTGGCGAGGATTGATAAAGAATCGACGGCCATTTATATATATATATATCGTTTTCATTAAATTTTCGCAAAAAATGCTGGTGCGCAGTGTACATGCAATTGTACGATAAAACGGTGAAGTGGAAATACATCATGTGTATAAATGCGAAAAAGGTCGCAGTTTCTGCGCAATTGTTTACGCGATAAAAGAGATAAATATACAATTTTTAAAATTCTGAATCCATTTTTTTTTATCCAAGCATAATAATCGAAGCTAAAATATACTTTGATTATAAATATAAATATATAATATGATGTATATTTCAATATAGCACTTTGGTAACACACATTAAAATTGCGGTGCATTTTCTTTAGGCTTCGATCCCTCGACCTGTTAAAATGTTAAATTCGTTATCTCGCAAATAAAATTTCCTCGACAGAGCCTACTTTTTGCTTCCGGTTAAATTCGTGAAATTTTTGCGCATAAGAGGCCAAGTTCGCGTTACAACGGACGAATAAAAGCATCGTCGATCCGGGGCGATTAGGCGAGCCCTAAATCTACGTAGACCAACCAAGCCTCACGAATCGAAAACCGTGAGAAAAGTTAATAATACTGCAACCGAAAACGAACGTAAATACTGCGGTGCACTGGAATTAAACTGGAAGTTCTGTGGCGGTACGCTCAACGCCTACCCACTTTCCTTTTACACATCTATTTTTTTTATGTTTAAACGCATCCTCTAAAATTCGTTAAATGCTATAATCACGTCTACGAGCGTCTACGAAATGCAAGTCTTACCACTTGGTGTTCTCGGGTAAATAGACGCGTTGCGCGTCGGTGTCTTCAGTATTTACCAAGTGTCTCGTGGTGTTCGTATTCGTATTGTATGCGTGTGTTTCGCTCGCCCGCGGGCCTACGAAGCCGTGTGCTTGATTAAGTGCAAAAAGCGAAATTTGAAGGAAATACTTATCGCTGAGAAAAAAGTATTGTAAAAATTACTATCTGTATTGGAACACGACTACAAACTGGACAACTGGACTGATAAATTACATTATAATTAATAAATATAGTAACTTTTACTGGACAATATTTGAAACAATCCTATACGTACAGTAAAATTTACTATATTTTTGTTGAATATATGGTAATTTCTATCTGAGAGTCTCGTTTCGGATCGCGTTCCTATACAAATAGGAATTTTTGCAATACTTTCTTCTCAGTGTATGTCTCCCGATTAAAAGGTACACAACGCATCCTCGAAACACGACTAACAGCTATTTTTTCCTTTAGGCAGATGTGCACGTTGACCGTTACAATAAACTCGTCGCTTACCCTCAAAAATTCATGTGATGCTATTATCGTGCGTTAGACACCCAAAAAATTGACTCGCGTAGCATGAAGTTCGATACGCATCTTGTTACAATACGTGTACGATAGAAAATATTGATTATGTACAATTCTTCTTGTTTTTAATAAATATCGACTATGTGTGCGTGCGCATGTGTGTTGCGTGTGGGTTTGGAATGCATATGGTGTTTTCGAATTAGCAGCCGGTGGAACCGACATTATTATGCCGCTCGAGTTGTTCCTGGGCGTGCTGCAGACCAGTGCAGTAATGAAGCAGCAGCACGCTCATCGCCTGCACCCTCAGGTCGCTCTGGGCTATCATCTTGTTGCTCTCGGTATCCGGATTCTGCGACAGCTCCAACCTTGAGGTAGTTTCTATGTCCAGCGAAGTCTTCAGTTTAGTTATCTGCAAGCGAGTAAGAATATATTAGTATTATTCACGAACAATTGGATTTTTTAGTTACAAAAAAAGTAGCGTAAAATGTAAAAAATATTAAAAATTTTATAAAGTCTATTTTATGCAGAATTATAGTACAACTGTTAAAAAATTATAAAGATTATAGATATAGAATTATATTATATCGGTTGACAAATTATCGTTTTGTGTTTAAATTCTGTAAATTTTTCTAGGTTTAATAATATTAGTTTTTAAGATCATATGTAATTTTAATTTGGTTCAATAAAAGAAACAAATAAAATAATGTATTTATGAAAATAATTTCATTTATTACTGTACAAAAGAATGTTAATTAAAAAATTTTTTTTTAAAAATTTTGACAAAATTTAAGAGATATATCTACTCAATTTATAATTTCCGAGTTTCTCATCAAATTTTCACGACTGAAATGATGTTGTCGTTATAAATCAAATCCGTTGCTAAAATTACAGAATATTAAACGGAATGTTTTTGTCTGTCATTTATAAGATTTTTAATTTTACACTTGATGGCCGTTCAACTCTACGCAAACGTGCAATTGTAAATATTCTCTTGAATCCCGACGATTTCACAAAAAAAAAAAATCCCCGATGATCTTTCGTTTACCATTTACTATAACATTAAGGATTCATAAATCCCACTTCGTTTTTTTTTATATAAATTTTGCACTCGCCTAGCTACGCCGCGTTTAAATTTAGCACTTCCAAAAAGTGTTTTTCCGCACCGCAAGCAGCTACAAACTTTATAAATATATTCCAAATCGAGGTCGTAAACTTCCAAGTGATTTCGCGCTCAAGCTATCTCGGATGAAGACAAAAGAATAAAAGCGAGCGAAACTTTAAATTAATGAAAATGACAAATTTAATTTACCATGGAATTGATCTTGTCGATGCGCTCCTGCGGCTCCAAGTGCTTGTAAAGGAATCTACCGCTTTCCTTAGCCTTGGACATTAAGCCGTCGTCGAGTTCGCCGGCGATGAGGGGCGCCGCCACGCTCGGCTCCGCGCCCTCCAGCAGTTCTGGACTAATGCCCAGGCCGCCGCCGACGAGCGAGCTCTAAATTTCATTCCCAATCATATATCAGCAACGTTCCACCCTCGACCACCGCCAACACTTAAAACTCGCCCGCCTTGCTGGCCCATGCATTTTCTTTCATTTCATTTAAATACTCTACTAATTATGCTTTTCTTTTATTTCAATTATCTCATTTTTCTTTACAAATCAATGATAGAAGAATATGTCGTTCCAGCAATAGACTCTTTTCGTTTTTTTTTTTTTTTTTTTTTTAAAGGCACTGAGATACGTTGAAGAAAAAAAAAGGCTAAGAGAAAAAATACATTTCCCATAGGATAAGCGATAAGTCGTCGTAAGACGAAGCGCTCGAGCTATCAAAAGTACAGTATGAAATTACAAAGATGAATGATTTTTTTTTTTTTTTTTTTTTTATTTCATAGAGAAATTAGATGACGATGACGGTGATGATGGCGATCGCTAATAAGTAGGCAGTATCAATGGACGAATTACGGTTAGTCGATGCTTGGAGGATGGCAGTGGATGATGTCGTCGGTGTGGTGCATGTTATCGATAAATCGTTATGATGGAATGAGGTGATTTCATTATGTTAGTGAGTCAATAAGCACAAGGAAGTCACGAGGTGACTTTATGCGATGCACGCAGGATTTTTAAGAACAATAAATCACAGACAGCAAGCCTGATTTGCGAAAATTTGCATATCCATTATGTGACATGAATTATTCTTGCATTCTTGTAACTAATATACTTTTTTAATTCTACGATATAAAAGCAGTCATTAATATGTTAGAATAGTTATAAATAAAATCAGTCTAAATTGGTTATAGGGATGGATAATAGTTAATAAAAGTGCAGTATTAAAATAGATTTTGTACGTTTAAAAAAACTGTTCTATAAAATTATTTCATTAACCGCTAGTGCTGTATAAAGTAACGTAAATAAAAAAAATAATAATAAAATGCTCCATTACTTTTACAACGACAAATTATATCTACCGCACGATGAAAGAGAAAAGAGTTTGAGGGGATTGAACAAAGAAAAAACTGCGAGTTGGGACTAATAAATACCTTGGTCGTTGGAGAAAAAGCGCGCAAACAACCAAAAAAGCACATTTCACTTGTATACACAGCCATCAGACAGTCTCAAAGCTGATTGCAAGAGGTATATAAACGGCACGTTCGAAAGAGAAAAAAAGGATGGATAACGAACAAAGGCAAGTCCGCACAATAGCAGAAAAAAAAAAGAAATGTATAAATATAAATATGTACGCAAACAACGTTACAAAAGAAAGAGAGGAAACGCCAAGATACTGAAACGTTCGTAACATCATCGGTTGTCGATCGATCGATTTGCACTTGTGTATTTTGCCAAAGATGATAAATGAAGCTGTTAAGGGGAGGTGTTACCGTCTCAAAAACTAAACTATGCTACTACTCTATTGTCAAGCCTGCTACGTAAAATGTATCTTTACACACGTAACTAAACTGTACAAACACTAGTAGAAAGAAAATTGAAGTGACTTTTCTTGTTGACAAACGTAATTTGCTTTATTTAAAAAAAATTTACAATTATAGTCTTATCAAAAATTACACAATCTTTAACGGTTAACAAATATATTCTTTTTATTATTTTTTTTTTAATAAAAAACCGTGTGATGATAAATGATATGTGATTTTTTTTGTAAGTAAACGAGAGAGAAAAAAAAAGTAATTGTTTGTACTTGTATCGTGTCCTAAATTAAAAAGCTATCGAACGAATGGCGAGTTCAATCAGCGCAGACTTTAATCGATTTAACAAAGTTATCAAAGAACAAAGAGCATCGGTCTCGCCTCCCCTTAGCCCCCGTCAAAAGTTCGTTATCGAATTTACAGAGACGCAATTTAAACAAACCTACGAGTGAGCTACAAACGAAATCGGCGATCAGAAACCGCGCTCATCGCCTCAATGAATGAGACAGATTACAATTAACAATCGAAATAAATAAATAAATAAAAAAATACAAATAATTAAACAAAAAATAAAAGATCGCATGTACAAAAAACAGACGGTGTACAGTGTTCAAATTATATACGCAGTGAAGTGGACGGAAACAAAAATTAAAAGAGTGTCTATAGACAGTGATAAATGAAGGGTCGATTGAGTTTAAAAACGGAAATTAAGAGTCGAAGACGTCACGAGATCTTGGCTGCTTTCTCTTCCACGGAAGTATACGTGTAGCATCGGGCTCTACCTTGCGGGATGCGCAGGGACTTGGGGGTAGGCTTCTGGATGCCAGACCAGTGCCAGCATTCGGTGGGGCCAGGCAACTTGTACTTCCGGCCTTCTTCAGGCCCAGGAGCGTGTTAGCTATGCTGGCCTTCACGGCCATCATACTCGCGCCCTAATTTCAATCAATCCAGGTTAGTCAGCTTCGACGTGTCCGATGCAGTTTATACCGGGCCGCGACCCGCGGCCCATATTTTCACAATATATATAGCCCAATCATTTATTTCATTTAATCGTACTTGCTAGTTGTTTGCTTAGCTACAAAGACATTGTGTGATTTTTTTACTGAATGTTTTATTACGATTACGTTAATTGTATACTTTTACTGCAGGAAACATTCGTAAACCGACTCTGCTCTTTTTGTTATTCGTTCGAGAAGAAATTTAATCGACGTAATTAAACAATTATTTAATTTTCATTGATTTGATAACAAGTAGTAATTTACCGTAGTTCAAAAAGTTCATAATGTTTGTAAAAATAAATACAATGACGCTTTTTCATGCAACATTGAGTACTTTACAAATTTTCTAAACACATAACATAACATTAAAATACCTTATGACAGTTACATGCTCTTTTCGCATAAATTAAGATATAAACGCAGCTCAAGTCTTACGAATGTTTCCTTAATGATGTGTGGTAAGGAATACAGGGGTGCAAGCCTACGAAAGAAACCTTCACCCTCGTGAAATGCAAATTGGTCACATTTGTTCTGTTTCCTTTTTTTTATTGTCAACAATATTAGTAAATCATGCTTTAGTTAACAATTCTTGTTTTATATACAGGAATCCAAAGGCGATTTATCATCATTATCACCAGTGCACGACGGGATTCATCGTGACCCCGTTGTACGCACGAAAAAAAAAAAAATATCCTCGACTTTATAGTGTATATTGTACTGACTAGAAGATAAATACTTTGTAAAAATTATTTTCTCACATCGACGCACGATTCTTTCCAGCAAAACAAATATTTTAAAAAATTAAAAAGATTTCAAAATAAAAATAAAAACAAAAAAATAAATAGATTCTGCTTGACGCCGCACGCGTCGAAGGCAAGAACGATTGACTAGTCTCCTTCATAATTCCTTCGTTCGACGATTATTCGTAAATTCACGGACTCATCGCTTGTATACCGCTTACAAAATATATGTACAAATGCACTCGATAAAAGTGAAAAAAAAAAACAGGAAATATATGTACTTCATATTAAACTTAGCGTCCCGATTTGGCGTCTCGTCGACTTGGCGAATCTGACACGAAAAAATACTTCGACTTTATTTCTGCCTCCAAATCGGGCAACTTCGGACCGTCCTCGACAACACGGGGATATGCACGTTCGGCTCTCGCCTACATAATAAAAGATATTCATAGAAAAAAAGTCGTGATTATAGTAACGTATACCGGGAACTCGATAATATATCGTTAGTTAATCATAGTTTTTTTTCTAATCATTTTTTTTAGCAGCCTTGATTTGTTTGTTTTAGTAAGTACCCAGTACCTGTACGTTCTCTTCGCAACTCGTGAGGGATATTTCAGGGCCGGAGTCGCCGCCTAGGTTCGGTTCGACCTCGTCGGCCTCGAACGCCATCGTCGTGAGGCTCTCCGCGCCGCAGGCTCCGGACGCCTGGCAGCGCTGCTCGCATTTCTTGTGACAGACCATCCCGCAGTCTCGGCACTGCACCGCGTCTTTTAACCAGATCTGTAAACGATTTAAAGTAATTAATAATGGATTATTAATTTATTAGAATAAACAAAAAATATAGTTTTTTTTTTTTTCCAGATTTCTAGTAGTACTAGTAGTAAATAAATACACTGCTGTGCTTCAAATAAAATCTTGAAAAAAAAAAAAAAAAAAAAATTAATACAGATTATAGATTGATTTAAATGAATAACAGCAATGAATGAAGGTCTGTAATTTGTGCGTTACCTTTTTTGAGCAAAAATCGCAGTGAGTAGCCCTGTGGAAATGTGTTCTAATAAAATCATGTGGTTTTTTGTTTATTATATCTTCGGTCAGGGTCGGCTGTATTTTCACTGTTTCCTCGGAACCCTTTTTAGAGACTTCGCTGCTACTCTGTTGGCTTGGACGGCTCGACACCCACACGTAAGATAACAAAATATCACCGTAACATAAGGTAGGATCGAATCCAGAATAACCAGTCAATTTAAAACTAGACAGTGTCGGAGATGCTGCAAACAAGTTAATTGTGTTATTAATTTAGCATTGCAAAGTAGATTACCTTTTAATGCGTTGGAAAAAAAAAACTAGTACAAACCGGAGTCTGGAGGTAACAATGCGTGGCATTTGAGATAGTGACCGGTCGAAGACGTGGAACACTGAGCTAATATTAGTTTAATTGGAGCATTAATGTATCCTACTAGTTTTGGCAGCGTCTCGCCACCCTTGACCTTCGCCCAGACCCCGATGTTCAAGAACTGCTGTTCAGAGTCTATCTGAAAGTTTCTTTTTTCGTCGAACGAGATCAGCGAAGCGAACTGCTTCTCCTTGCAGGTATAATACAAGTCGTTCATGCTGGGGGTGTTCGAGTCGGCGACGCTGGCGGAGTGCGCGCTGCTCGAAGTACCCGACGAATTGGACGAGCCGGTCGAAATTCGCCTGCAAGGAGTATCCGGTGACTGCACCGATGACTCCTCGTTGCTCATCGTGCTCGTATGGACGCTGCTCTTGCGCCGTTTAAACAGCTTGCAGCTCAATTCGTTTTTATCCGCCTTGTCGAGATCTGCATCGAAGTCCTTGAGGTCGGAGAATTTGATAGATTTGAAGCTGTCGTCGACGGTGAGGGTCTCACTGCGATTCGACTCGCTCTTGGACGATGAACGTTTGCCACTGCATCGCTCCGACAACGACCTGTCCATGTCGAACTTGGACAAACTGCTCTTCTCCCAATCAGCGCTGGAGTATTTTCGCTCGACGCGGATAATGAAGCGCCGCTGCACCGCGCTTTTTACGAGCTTCGCCACCTGATTCATGTTCGTTACCCTCTTGCCGTTCACCGCGACTACCACGTCGCCCTTCTTCATTTCGGCGATAGCCGCGGGACTGCCGGATACGATGGTCTCGACGAGCACGCATGTTTGGCCGATTTCGGAGATATTTTCCTGCTTGAAAACGACGCCCAGCTGCTGCGAGCTGACTTTACTGATTATTAAATCGAGCACCATGTACGGCACTCCGCCATACTGGGTTAGGCATACCCAGGGTGTAGCATCTACGCTAATTGTACAATAAATCTCAATTTGAGACAAGTTTTCCGCATTGATCGAGTTTGGATCAATATTCAGACGACTGACTTCTATTAAAGTGATATCCAAAAGCCCCGGAGTCAGTTGTGTAGCTGCAACCTGGGAAAATAACAGCAACTTAAGAATGTTTTAAATATTTGAAACTTTTCATTTAATAAATTTCTAAGTAATTACCTCTGATAAATCAACATCCTCATCATTGAGTCTACGGAAGAAAGGCTTGTAACGCATTTTATAACGAGGTAGAGTGTGTTTTCGACGAACTGCCCTACGAATTTGACCTGTGATAAGAGAAATTATTTGAGGCTGCAATTGGCGTCCTTGAAACTGTGATTGTACTTCTAATTCTAAAATAGGTTCTGTATAAAAACTAAGAGACCAGTGAGTGTATGGAACTCGAGTGAACTGAAGTCTTGCTTTTCCGGTTACTCTTTTCACTAAAATTTTAAAGATTGCATTAAATTTTTTATTAATTTACTGATGAATATATTATTTCAAGAAGTAATACCTTGTAACGATAAATAAGCAGTTTTGCCCAACAACATTTTTACATCTATTGACATTTGGAAGTTTCCTGAATAATGTAAATCTAAACAAAGATCTAAGGTTTCTAATAAACCAGTATCTGCACATATTTTTGCATCCGCTACATCTAGACCTTTTATAGTGGGAAAATGGTTACCAAGATTCAGGTCACGCAACTAAAAAACAAATACTTAAGTCTCTGCTTTATTTAGTGATACATTTATAAAAGTAAAATTTTACAAACCTGTACGCTATCAAATAACTTTCCAGTAGTCGACTGATTAAGAAGCTCTTTAAACTCATTGTTGAGCTTCCTGTAGAGCCAGAGGCGCACTCGCTCTGCATTTCTCAATTCGTTGAAAAGAAATTGTAAAGTTAAATTTATTGCTAAATTCTCATTCCCTTGTGACAAACTCTGTCGTGGCGAGCCGCTTGTAAAACTTGACTTCTCGTCTTTGATCTGATTGACTAATTCCTCAGGTAACTCCGCTGATCCAGGTGGGGATGGATGCTTTGGAGGAGTAGCCTCCGGTGCTGACTCGTGGAACTTTTTTAAAATATAAAATTGCAACAACAGAGTACATACTATACCACAAATAAATGCGATCACAGCCAAGAAAATAATTTCTAAAATGCCCATACTAGTATACGGCTAGCGAAAGACTGGAATTCTCTTTACGACGCTCCTCTGAAAAAAGAAATCGTTAACAAAAATAAACAATAAAGAAAGAGAACCCCCCAATGATTAACGCATCGGAGCAAACGATCTCGTGCAAGAAAAGCACATATTCCACGATAAGTCAGCCAAACTACTTTGCATTACGTGCCGACGAATACTTACATGTGCATGCAAAGACGGACGATCAAGACATGACATTAGGAACTCTTTTTAAATCCTCGGGAAATCTCTGTAATTAGCGAAAAGCTGCTTGTGTCACGCAGCGCACCATCATCCGCCTCGCTCCATGTCCGTCGTCCCCCGAGGCGATCGACCGTCCCGTTACGCGCTAAGCCTCGTCCTCTCCCGATCAAGCACTCCGGGTGCCCAGTCCTCGCGGCGAATCCAGGATCAATGCGCGAGACGCACGCAGGCACTCGTCAGCCAGTCGCGGGGACGACGCGCGACTCCGGCGAAGGGGAGAGTGGCCACTGCCGAGCGGTCCCACTGACGCGCGTATCCTGACATTTACCTATCGATCTCGTCGGCCATGTTGATTGAGCGCCGTCGACGCGGGGGTACCTTTACTCAGCATGCGCCTACGCGAGTAGCCCCCGCCGCCCCATCGGGCCAACACGCATGCACCTACATATAACCCGTCCGAGCCTCTCGTTCACCGGACGGACCCAAGCATTTACCGGAGTTCGGAGCATCGGCGGATCCGATACGTCCGAGGTGCTTGTAACGATTTGTTTATAATACTGGAAATTCGAATTTTATCGAACGCGCGTTTGTTTTGTGTATAATTTATCAGCTGATTTTGACAGGTGCGGGGGTGATTATCGCTGCGGAAGTGCGGACGACGCTCTTGTTGCGGGCGATGCAGGCGAGATTGAGAATCTGCTCGAGCGGCTGTAGGTATAAATAAAATGGCCGCCAAATGCCGGCGCGCATCGTTTTTGGCATATATTGGCATTGCACATCGCATTATATATGTACAGTGTACAGATGCATAAAGGTATTCAGTGAAAGACCTTAGAGCGTGTATGAAAGGTCACTGGAAGGTAATAATTTTATTTGTAAGTAAATTTGTATAAAACACGATTTCGTTATTAATGCGATTTTTTTATTTTCATTCATTTGTATATAGTTTGTTTTCATTTTTTATTAAATGTATAGCAAAATATGCCGGATTTTGAGGCATAACCTTATACTTTGTGTACAATTAAATTTGCTTATTAGTGTATCAATTATTTGTATAAGTTTTCCTGTCCATAAATAAAGTTTTGTTTTGTACGTTTACTAATACTATTTTTATATATTTTCCAGCAAATGTAAAATTATAAACGTTTTGTTAATTGTTAAGGAAGTGTCAACTTTGCCACAATGGCAGCATTAATGAAAAAGAGAGTTTTAGCAGAATACAACCAAGGCCAGGTAAATTATTAACTTTATACTTATTTTTAAATAAACACATTTTAAATGTATACTGAAATTCAGAGAAAATATGGTTGATTTTTTGTCTTTTATGCTTTTATAGGTTGTAACAGTTGAACCCCCTGTTAAGCGTCTTAAAACTCTAAGACTTTCATCTTCTGGTTCTGGAAAGAATGGCCCACCAGGCAAAGCAAGTTCCGCTTTAGCTTATATAGAATGTTTAGAAAAATGTAAATGTGGAAATGATGCTCTGCAGTTACTAGTTCGCATATCGGATACTCTTGGTCAAATGGATGTTGAAGATATTCCACTGGTTGTGAAGAAATTATCAGAGAGATTTGCTATTGAACAAGAAGCAGCAGTTAGGACTAAAATTCTTTGGGTATTCGCGGAGCTGGGAGAACTAACTTATGACCACTTGGAAAAAACTAAAATTGTCAATGAAACAGCAAATCTTTTAAAAGAAGAAGATTCTCACAGAGTAATAAGTCAAGGATTAGCAACTCTTTTAAAATTAGGAGAATATAATAGGTAAATATCACAATATTGTTTAAACAAAATTACCACAAAGAAAAAATAAATAGTTTAATAACTTTTCATTGCTTTTATTTTTATTTTATTTCCATTAATAGGAAGTACTGTTTTCATGCACAAATTAACAAAATAAAAATTACAACTAAAAAATATAAATACAAATTGTTTCAGACCATTAGCGTTGAAAATCGCCAGGGAACATTTAACTGACACATGGCACGGTGTTCAACGGAGAAGTCTTTCTATAATTGGTAGATACTTATCAGCCAATGCAGCTGATGATACTTTAGTGTTAGTGAATAACTATGCTAAATCACAAGACCCAAGAGTTAGAGCTCAAGCTTTTGAAACTATGGCAGAACTTCATACTCACCGAAGTATAAGGCTGCCTGCAAGCTTTTTTCAAGAAGCCTGCCAATGTTTAAGAGATGATTATGAAATAGTAAGACGCGCTGTACTAAAATTGATTTGGTTGCTGGGAAATGAATATCCAGAAGTGTAATATTTCAATATTTTTCTTAAATGAATAAATATTTCGAGTTTATACTAATTTTTAAAATTTTTTTAATTTTTAGTATGATTTCTGGTGGAAGAGATTTCGGAGAAGACTTGAGGATGGTCGACAGTGCCTTTTGTAAATTATGTAGTCTGATGGGAGATTTGTCTCCAAGAGTAAGAGCTTCAGCAATGTCATTACTTGGGTCATTAAAAGGAGTATCACGCCGTCATATAGAACAAGCTCTCGATAAAAAACAAATAAGAGTTGAAGATGAACATCCTGATGCTGAACGGACAGGGATTAATACTTGTGGAGCATTTATTCACGGATTGGAAGATGAATTTCTAGAAGTAAATGTTTTTCTTACATAGTTATATACATATAATTTAAACTTTTATTAATAGCATCAATTTGTAGGTAAGGACAGCTGCAGTTGAATCCTTATGTACATTGTCTCTAGGAAGTCCTACCATTGCACATATTTCATTAGAGTTTATGGTTGATATGTTTAATGACGAAATTCAAGATGTACGTTTAAGAGCCATCGAATCGTTAAGAAAAATGTCGGCAATCGTCACATTAAGTGAAGAACAGCTTGAAACCATTTTAGGCGCTCTTGAAGATTTTTCTGGAGAAGTCAGAGAAGGTTTACATGCAACACTTGGAGCCAGTCGTGTAGCAACTAAAATCTGTTTGCATATGTGTGTCACACGATTGCTCGATAACTTGAGTCGTTATCCTCAAGATCAAGATAGTATATACAAGTGCTTGGCAACAATGGGTGCTTCTCATCCTTATTTAACATTACCACTTGTGCCTCAACTGTTGGGTCAACACCCATTTTTCGATACTCCAGAACCAAACGTTTCAATGCCAGCGTGTATCCTTTAAATTATAAAAACTATCATATTATATTATTATCTAATTTACAACTAATCTAATAAATAACTATTATTTTTCTTAACTATTTGATACAGATGTGAGCGTATTGGTCTTGATATTCAATGCTGCTGCTCAATGTCCCAGTATGTATTCTCTCTTTACAGCTCATCATGCAGTGAAGCATTACCACTATCTTCGGGACACAATGCCACACTTAGTTCCCAGATTCAAACCAGCGCTATTAATTGGAAATCCAGATGAAAAGCAGAAAGACGATGAAACTGAGGATGAAAATGCTAGAAAATTGTTTGAGAAAATGGTCATAGCTGTAGAAAATGCCAGACCTGGTGGCAGAGTTTACACACAACTCCTTGATGCAGCTGCGATTGATTTAGACCGATTAGCTGAGATGGATCTAAGAATGGAAGGTGCCGCTAAGTTTACTGCTCTATACATACGTTGTTTACTTCTGCTTAAATCTATCATTAAGCAATTCACTTTCTCAACTAATTCAACGGTCAGCAATGCTTCGACAAACTTAGCAAATAATATCAATTTACTTCATAAACATTCACAAAAGTAAGAAATTGTTCAAAAGCGATTATTAGACCAACACTTTTAAGTTCAAGTAAATAAATTGATTTTCATTTTTCAGATTACTGCGATTATTTATAGGACTCGGCGAGAATGAAATGGCTCTAGCTAACGACATTTGGCTCAAATCATTAGCTTTGGATTTAATTCGCGCGACGAACACTGATACTGTTTCTTCCTTATCTCTTGCTCGTCAATTTCTTGCAGAAACGGACTCACTTCCACAAGATACGTCGAAATTACCACCTTTTTCGAAAGCTTTAGTGCAACAGTTGCCAGCAGTTGGCGAAGCTAAACCAACCACCTTAACAAGACTTCTTCTACCATTACTTATAAAACCAGCTTTGAAGGGCGAGGAAAAACTTCCTAGACCACCTCACTCTACTAAATATTGTCAAGCTATTATAGAGGAACCTATTAATGAATCTGACAACGTTCACAAATTCACGGGCGGACTTATATTAGGTACAGTATATTTGTTTCTAAAATGATCATACAGGAAAATATGAAAATAAATTTGGAAAATATGTTCATTTAGGGATACCATTGACTGCTAAAATAACTAATCTCCGAGATCCAAGTGCTGTAAGAATAAAAATAAGACATCCAGATCAGAAAATTCAATTGCTGCTACCACGCAAAGCTGACTTCAAACTTCAAAATGAAGAATCGAGCGATTACAGATTAAGAACGACTGTATTACTTTCTCATCAAGTATGGATGGAATCCTGTTCCATCTACATTTCCATTGCCTTGCTTGTACCGTCGGCTACAACTTGCGCACATTCACCACAGGACGATCCATGTGTAATAGATTTATGCAAATCTACAAAAATCGTCATTTCGCCCAGACCAGTGAAAAGGGGCATTTAAGTTTTCGAAAGAAGATTTTGTTTTTGTAAGTATTTACTAAAACTTTAACTCCAATTATTGTAAATTTTTTTTTATTAAAACAAAATTAATCTAATTAATTTTAAATTCTTACTACAACATGTACATCATTTTATCTCAAAAGTGCTTTTCGCGACAAAATTTATAATAAAAATAATAATACACTGTATAAAAATAATTATGAATTTTCTTACAACTGGAGGTATTTTAAAACATATACAAAATTAAGAGGTAATTTATTACCGCCAACTCGAGAACGAGCTTGATCTGAAACAATTGAAAAGAAATTATATTTGTATTATTGTATTTGTAAAGAAAAAATAATTGCAGTAACTAAAAATATTTATTTATTTTTTGTTTACCCTTGAAACTGTGTTTTTTCTGGTTCCACTGTTTTTTGTGCCAAACTGCCAAATGAAAGGCCTCCAGTTTGCGCACCCAAAGCTTCAAAAGTACTGCTACCAAAAACTTTGCTTGGACTTGTACTGCCCATAGGAGGAACAGCTCCAAGAGCTGACGGACTACCGAAACCTAAATCAATAATTACCAATTCAATAAAATGGTTTTCATTCATCAATTAATTTTGAAAATTTTTAGCTTATTCTCAATACATTTCTTACATTAATAAATTGTTTTACTGACCTGCAGTGGGCGCAGAACCAAAAGCGGGTGGCGAGCCGAATCCTGTGGATCCAAATGCTGTGGTTCCACCCATCGGCGAAGTGGGCGATCCGAACACAGGCTTACTACCGAACGTAGACGCCTGTCCAAAGACGTTACCAGAGCCCATACCGCCAGGCGAAGCGGCTCCTCCGAACATAGAAGCGCCGCCGCCGAGTGCAGCCGGAGCGCCGAAAATAGAGCCGCCAGTGCCGGCGCCAGGACTCGCCGCTCCGAAGACGCTTCCTCCGGCGGCTTGAGCTGCGCCACCGAAGATCGAACCACTCGGCGGCGTTGTGACCGTCGTGGTAGTCGGTGCAGCGGCTGTGCCAAACATCGACGACGAAGTGGTCGCAGCGCCGCCGCCGAAGATCGACGACGTTGGAGTGGCGCCAGTACCGAACACCGAGGAACTTCCCGGGGTAGCTGTAGCTCCACCACCCCCAAAGAGCGACCCAGTTGCGGCCGGAGTCGAACTTCCGAATACCGAAGTAGAAGCAGTCGTCGTGGCCGTAGAGGCAGCACCGAATATCGGAGCTGCGAGCGGTGAAGTTGCGCCCCCGAAAGCAGAGCCGGTCGCCGGAGAGGCGGTGCTTCCGAATACTGAAGTGCCGCTGCTCTGCGTTCCAGTACTCGCTCCGAATACTAAATGACAAAATTATCTGATTATTTTGTATTCTTTGTCGTTAAACGAGATATGTATATATTTTGTAATAAATTTAAACTTGTAATTAATGTGGCAATTATTTCAAACTATAATGTAACAAAATTAATTCCAAATTTACCACTGTTTGAAGAAGTGGTAGCAGCGCCAAAAGCGGGTGCCGCGGTACCGCTACTGCCGAAAATAGAGCCGCCCGGAGTGGCAGTTGCAGCTCCACCGAAGATCGATGAGGTCGGAGCGGCAGTGCTCACTGCTGGTTTTGCGCTAAAGAAACTGTTCTCGGTGCTGACGGTACTGGCCGCAGTCGCTTGGCCTCCGAACACCGAAGTACTCGAGGGCGTACCGAAGACCGAGGTAGTGGCTGTGGTGGTGGTGGTAGTGGTGGTACTGTTAGGGGCGCTGGTCGATGCGCTTCCAAACGGTGAGGCTGTAGTTGCCGTGGTCGCTACGCTTCCAAATGGTGAGGCTGCAGTTGCCGTGGTCGCTGCGCTTCCAAACGGTGAGGCTGCAGTTGCCGCGGTCGCTGCGCTTCCGAATGGCGAGGCTGCAGTTGTCGCAGTCGCTACGCTTCCAAACGGCGAGGCAGTGGTGGCCGCGGTCGCTGCAGGAGCACTAGCATCCGACTTGCCGAACACCGAGAAACCAGTCGAGGGTGTCGTGGAGGCACCGCCAGTACCGCCAAATATGTTCGCCGCTGGAGCGGTACCTGCTTTGCTGCCAAAGGCTGGTGCGATCGCAGCCGCTGCTGTCGGAGTGCCGAAGCTCAGGGCTGCAGTTGCTCCGAGAATACCTCCGAAACTGAAAATATAACAATAGGTAATCAATGCACTGAGCTTGATTCGTATTTGCACAGATAAATAATTAAAAGATAATTTATTTTTGTAACGTCAGTCTGCACGGACATAATGGATTAAAATGTTTTCTAGTACCTTGTCGTAGAAGACGTGGTAGCTGGAGTAGCGCCAAATGGAGTCGAAGTAGCGGCAGCGGTCGTAGCAGTAGTAGAAGAAACAGCCGCCACTGTGGAAGCAGGTGTGGATCCGAAGATCGGGGTCGTCGCGGCGCTAAGACCAGCAGCCAAGGAGCTCGTGCCGAAGATCGGCGTGGCCGAAGTAGCAGCAGCCAAGGATCCCGTTCCGAAAATCGACGTAGCCGAAGTAGTAGCAGCAGCAACGCTGACGTTTGCAGGAGCCGCAGTCGAAGTTAGCGACGGACTGGCGGCCACCTGAGTGCTCGCCGGTGCACTCGGCGCTGCAGCGCCGGTAGACGCAACCGGCGCAGATCCAGTCGACTTGCCGAACAGCGTACCGAACTGATTAACCGAGCCCAGTGAGCCAGTCCCAGCGGTGGCGAGCGAAGCATAAGGCTGCCGCAGCTGTGGAGTCGTAGTTGTTTTGCCGAAGGTAAACGACGTCATTGCTGATGTCGCAGCGGTTGCCGCGGTGGAGGCCTTCGCTTCCGCAGTCGTCGTCGGAGTGATAGATAATCCAGGTCGACTGCCGAAATTGGATAAGTCTAGAGTAGCCTGAGTAGGCGCCGACGTGGGCTGCGCCGCAGTGGTGGCTGTTTTTGAGGAGAACTTGAAAGCCGTCGCACTGTCGAGCTTCGGCATGACCGGATAGCCCGGCGGCGACGTCGAGGACAACGAGAAGCTGAAGGAGGCCGCGGGCTGCGTCACGAGGCTCGGTAGTGGCGCAGTCGTCGCCATTGGGCTCGTTGGCAGAGATTCCGGCGAGCCGAGTTTACCGAACGACGGGACCGTCGTCAGCTTACCAGTTGGCGTTTCGCCGCCCAGCGACTTGCCTTGCTGAACAATTTGCTTCTCTGGCGTCTTCGGGAGTCCACCGAAGCTAATGGACGTCTTGCCTACATCCTGACCGAATTGCAAAGGAGTGTTCTCCTTGGTCTTGACGAAGGTAGCGGTGGGTTTAGCGCTGAAGAATGGCGCAGTTGAGCTGGGAGATTTGCTGAGCGCAGCCATGGCGTTCGCGCCACCACCAATGCCGGATACTAAGTTATCCAAAGACGACAAGGGGTTGTGCGGTTGAGCCTTGGGCCTGGCCGGCTCCGGCGACGGCTTTACGGCTTCTGTAATCATCGACTTTTGTTGTTCCTGCGCATTTCTGCTTGCGCGTACTTTACTCGCGGCTTCAGTGGTTTTGAGAGAGGCCAGCTGAGATAGAGTCGCCTCCAGTCGATCTTGCACCGCCGTGGGCCTGACCGCTCGGATGATCCTCGGTGCCGATTCCGAGAGTAAATCCCTCAGACGCGCTTGTTTCTCTTTGCTAAAATTCCTCGTGCTATTAGCTATCAGCTTGCAACGTTGCTCGATCGCTGTGTCGTTCACGTGCGATAGACTTAAATTTGACATCGATCGGTCCAGGCTGAATGACGAGTTTCCTCCGTTTGCTACTGCTCCTCCTCGACCAATGGAGCGCCACTTTTTCGATAACTCCTCCAGATTCTTCTTTTCTTGCGCGACGATCTGGTTGTATCTGATGAGACTCTGATATATCACCTCTAAGCTAGGGATCTTCATCTTGGCGTGCTCGCGACTCTGGTGTTCTGCCCATTCGAGATCGAGTACCTTAGTTGCTTGAATCAGCTGCGATTGAGTGTAGTAGTAGAGTCGCTGCAGATCAGCGAGCTTATTTCCATCCGTACGGCCTCTGCCGCTCACACTCACGTTTGCTGAACTCTTTGACTTGCTTTCTTCGATCCAGGCGAATGACTGCAACAACAGTGCCTTCAAATACGCGATGTCACTCGCCAAACTGTTAGTCGTATCGCGCAACTCCCGCAGAAAGTCATCCAGCTCGCCAGATTTGCGTACAAGTAGCTCACGTTCTTCCTCGGTTCCGCAGTGCCAAGTAGGCAGGTCTAACCGAGATTTCAGCTCCTTCTCGAAACGAGCCTGCTCTTCGTAGTAAGCGTACATACATAGTCCATCGTCATAGACTGGTGTCTCCTTAGCTCCTGCTTTAACGACCTCTAGCTGCTCTTTGACCGGTTCCTTTTTCTGCCTATTGTCAGCTTGATTCGCTAGCGGAGCTCCTGGCGCTTTAAATTCTGGAACCTTCACTGCAAAGCCAGTGGTCTTCAATTCTGGTTGTATTGTTGGCTGTGCCAAAGCGGCTATTGTTGGTTGTTTGATGGGCTCTGCCTGAGGCACGAATGCCGGTTTACTGGGGAGTTTGTTCTCTTGAGAGAAAAAGCTAGTTTTATTAGCGTCTCCCTGGCCGAAGAGCCCAGTACTTTTCACCTCTGTCGGAGCCGAGAATCCGATGTTTTTCAATTCGCTTTGAGGTAACAGTTCGGCTGTGCCTTTACTTGCTGGCCCTAAGAAAGAAAAGGCATTAGTATTCGCATTGTCGCCAATCTTGTTTGCTTTCGGCTTCTCGATCATCGCTTCCGCTTGTTTTGTCCGTGGAGTACTGGTGATTCCAGCGTACATATTAAACGAGACCTCCGATGGACCGATGCTTGGCCGAGGAAGTTTGGGTGCTGGTACGTTTTCTGTTGGTGGACTGCAGACAGCAACAGCATTGTTTCTTAGATTCACCATGTGGTAGCAGCACAACTGGCCACTTGTTACTAATATTCTTAAAATAGGGACTGGATTCGGCAAGGTACTCTCAGTGCCCCAAGGCAATTTTTGCGTTGAGGATTTGTCTATAGCAATACCAACTGGAAAATTCTCAGTTTTCATTTTTCGATTCATTGGTAACTGGGCTGTACTGTCATCCATTAGTTGCCATTGATTCCAAGTTGTTCCATTGTCCGATGTACCCAAGACAGCTATTTCACTGCTGTGAGTACTTGCAGCTATGATTATGCCCCATTCTGCTATGTGTTCAAAATAATAAATTAAATTTTCCATTGTGCCAGATCCAAAAGTTACATCTTCGTAGTTTGTAAATTTTGGAGTAGTTGCACCTTTTGGAGCATCTGCAATCATTACACTGATACGCGACTCATCAGTGTGAAAATAACAAACACAAAACTGATAATTGCTGACCCATAAAATCGAAATAATTATTCCTTCGCTAGGATTAGGTCCGATTAATTGCCTTGCCACTTTTAAATCTGGTTTTAATTGTACTATATCACCTTTTTTACTTCCTATAACTAGCTGCTTTCCTTTAGGACTCCACGAAACACACATTGCCTCAAGCCCTTGAAGACATTCCATGCCCAATATTTGAACACCTGTTTTTCTATCTTTGCTTACTTGAAAACAACCGATCGTATGATCACTGGCTATGGAACAAAACATATCTGGTATAGCCGGATTCCATTTTAAATCAGAAATTCTAATATTTCCACTACTTGTAGACAATCTAATTTCATGAATTTTATCCAAAGTCTAAAAGGAAAAAAAATTATTTTATCACATTTGCAACAAGAAAAATATTAGAAAATTAAATAAATATTATTTTTACTACACAGCTTACATGTTTGTGTATTGAGCTAGCATCGTAAATAAAAGCACAGGCTCCAACAAAAGTAACGGCAATATAAGAATAATCACAACTTAAGGCTACTCTTGATATTTTAGCTAACAAATCCAGCTCCAATCTCCATTCTGGATTTCCATCATTACTAGGTTTTATAATAATTAATTTTGTATCATGACCTATGTACAATAAACCACGTTTTCCATCCGCAGCAATAAGATTGGAGCCCACAGGTATGCCTCCAAATTCATCACATATTTGACCAACACTGGCTTGTTTAAATTGAAAATCCTGAGAACACCCAAATAAACATTTTATGATGTATAAACACTTTAATTTATTCAGTTAAAAATGAAATAAAAAAAATAATCGAAAGGCCGAGATTACCTGTACTTCTATTGGCGGAGGACAACACTTGTCATCATTCGTCATTTTTTTTTTTTTTTATATAACAATCACAGTTCTATCATTAAAATTAAACAATCAAAAACTTAAACAATGCAGAATAAATAAGAATAATAAATAAACGTCGCCGTCACTGTGCCGTTTTTGTTGACTTTACCGGCAACCTAACCCAACACAAACAACTTGTGGAGAAATCTACACAAAATCGCGGGCAACATAGCCCAGATAACAATGAGTCCGCCCTTTGCCAGCAAAGTGTCGGTGTAATATCCTGAGTAGGTCAACCTGCGGAATATGACGCGCGAACCGAGCGCGGGCTCATTCAAATAACTTAATATAACGGAGTAAAAGGCTCGATTAAATAAATATAAACACTGCTTTAAGATTAAATAATGCAAGTTTTAAGAAAAATAAGTAAAGTAAAATAGTTATATAAGAATTGACAATATTGTTAATTGAACATTCGTAATAAGTTTTCGGCTTAGCTTAACTTATTTTCTGCTGATTCGTCCGAACCTTTTTCTAGCGAGTGATCATTTTATAATAGCGAGCAAGAAGCGTTTATTAACATGTAATTAACGGCGTAATTAAGTCACAAAATAATAAGTGATGACCGGATTTTGTGCAGTTTCAGAAACGTGAATGTAATTGGTTCGTGAACCAATATCCGGTATGGCGCCAAAATTCAAAATTTTTAACCTCAAATATGAGGTTGAATAAATAATGGAAAGAGAAAGGTGAGCGTGCGAAGCGAAATTAAAAAATATATTTGGAAAATACTTTCCATTACAAATTCTCTTCATATAATACAAAGTTCGTGTGTGGTAAAAAGACCTAATGTCACAGAAAAAGGTGCGAGAAAAGTCATTGAGCTTTTCTACAATATATAGTGTGCGGAATGCACCGTCAGTTCTGTTCCGTCGAATCTCGAATTCATGTATACATATTGTAATACATATACTGCACCTGCACACAATGACACAATGACACACACGTTTCAACGTTTGTTCCATGCTTACCTCATGTAGTATTGTAGTCATGTCAAATTGTCAACCCATGCTGTCTGATAAGTATATAGTTGTACAAACTTTGGAATGATTTTTACTCCTCTCTTATGTCGAGATTAAAATTGAGTATTCGAGGTTAAATTTGTATTTGAAAAATTAATTTCGCGTATAAATATAATTGTGATTTTTACTAAATATTGTTAATTTTATATTTTTACAGGTTTTTAGGAGAATGATCTGCGGATATGTAAAGGTTAATAAATCACTATGATTTAATTGAAGTGATTTTTACAGTGTATTCATTAACTAATTTTTTAATCTCGTATAAAAAGTAAATTCTTATGCTTCTGATTTATTTCAATTACTAGTAATACTACTACAAGTAACTTCAAGTACTGGTTGAAATGGAAGTGTAAGTTACTTATTAACAATCTTTATAGATTTATATAAAATAATAAGAAAATTATTTTGATTTTTTTCAGATTAAAAGAATGTTCAGCCTATCTTAGTAATTATGAAGTGTTGGATATTTTACAAAGCATAAAATCAAAAAAGAAACAAAGAGGACAAAATCAGTTAGCGACAATAACATATCAGACAATTAGATACTTGGAAGAAACACCATGTAAAAAGTTGACGCCAGAAAAGATTGCATCATTTTTAGCTGCTCTGGAACCTTTCAAGCTTACAAAATGTGAAAAACTTACTTTATTGAATCAATGTCCAAAAACTGCTCTAGAAATTCAATTGGTAACATTTGAAACAATTTTTAATTAAAAAAATTTTAATTCATTCATATATTATATTGTCGTTCTTACAAAATAAAATAATTGTAAATTTTTTTTAGATTATTGAAGACAGCGAAGATAGATTATCGGAAGAAGAAGTTGAGTCATTACTTCAAGTTATCACAGAACATTTGGATGAGGAAGAGCAAAGTGCTGAATGTGGAGATATTTTTAAAAAAGAATGATACATTTTTATCTCATTTTATATACATTACTTCGTATTAAACATCCATCGGTATAATCTTTTAAATAGTATTGTGCAAAGGTGATTTTCATCAGCTCATTATCTTTTTTGATCACCTAAGTCATCTATCGAATCCTCATCAATCTAAAACCACATCACAGGGAATATGTATGATTTGTATTCAAGAGTTAAAGTTTATAATATTCAAAAATATACAAATTTTAAAAGAATTACCTGTGGCCATTTTTCTGGAATCACATCAAACAAATCATCTTTTACATCACCCTGTATCACAATCTCATCTTCGCCTGTTACACTTGATCCACAAGCAAATTTGTTGCCAAAAAATTTAGCAGCTACTTTCAAATCAATATCTGAAAAAAATTGTCGTTACTTTTATTTTGTTTATTATTTATATATTGCCCTTTAGTGTAACTCTACGTACCAAAAGTACTGAGTCCTGTGACAACTGTGACTGATTTTTTCTTTCCTCTTGGTGCTCTGGACACTGTGACCAACTTTTGAACTTCTTCTTTTTTCTTTGTCTTGAGCATACCCTTTCCTCCCCTTTTCTGTCGCTTCTTCTCATCTTCAGCACCACCAGCTTCTGTACTCGCATCGTCCACTATAAAGTACAAATAGATATTCAACTTGTTTGCACATATGTGGAAAATAAATTCAATAAACTATAATTCAAATGATATTAAACTTACCTACTTTTACTTTTTCAAATTCAGATGGTAAATTTTTTTCCAACCACTCTTTACATTTAGGATAGTCTGGATAGTATTCGCAATACTACAAAAGATGCAAAAATATTATTTTATACTCATGATGTAATAAAATCAAGTTTTACAATGCAAGGATCAATTTTTAAACTGAATACTGAAATGTTAACAAATTGTATTATTTTACCTCGATTGGAAGAGAACAATTGCCACAGTATTGAACTTTAATTGGATAAACCGCATCAGGATCTGGACCTACGCGAAGTTCTGGTTGTTTTTCTTCTTCAGCTGACATTGTTTAAAGTTTAACCTTTGCTACTCTAAAATGTAAAAAATGTACGTATGAATTATACAGTGTAAATATTAAAACAAGTTAAACATCTGCATCAGGCAACAGTTACAGACGTAAAAAACTATGACAGCTGTTTTATTTTTCATTAGCTAATCTAATAATTATAAAGGAGGTACTTACTATTTTTTATTAAACTTTCATAGGTTAGGGTTAGAATTTATACCCCTCCCGGCGACTGTCGGGCAAGTTTGATCGGAGCCCGCACGTGGCGCTCTTTTTGCACTGTAGTCTGTATAATTAATTAAAAAAGTTTATATTATTTTTATCACTCTCAGTACTCAGTATAGAATAACTGTTAGTAACTAACAACAATTCTTAAGTAACATAATTAATTGCAAACAAACACCGGCAAAAAATAGACATAACAAAAATGACAGCCCAACATACATCAAAAATTTAAAAAAATGTCATTAAATGTAGAAACTAATGGAATCTTGAAAAACATTCGAGCTCCTTAAAAAACTACTCGCGAAAAAAGCAAAAACACACCTTGAAAATCGAAGACTCATCGTTTCGGAGCACCGACTCCGAAAGGATTTAAATAGCCGGCGTCCCGGCGCGTGCGCGACGTGCCTCCTCGTCCGCCTAATCATTAGCCAATGGGAAGGCGCGGCCGGGCCTCCCGCAGCGGCAGCAGCAGCCACATCCGTACATAATACTTAGCAGCCGCGCGAACGGCCCCGCGATCCGGCCGCGGATTCAGAATCGGCGCAGCAGTAGCGCAGGCACGTGGTGTGTATCCCGTCTCGCTCGCTCTGCCGTGGACCCACAGTTAGCCCGAGTCTTGCGCGCGCGCCCGCCGCAGAGTCCGAGGAGCCGTCGCCAGGGAAAGGCTTGGAATTATTGCCTATACACACATCACGCACTCTCCGAGGTGCACGAGCTCAGCACAGCGGCCGGCTTGAACAATTGGTGCCGAGTCCGCGCGAAGAGGACAATAAAGAAAGGAAGGAAGGAAGAGCCACCGATCGTATCTAGAGTATATAGGCGCGAGGACACGAGCCAGCGCCGCTCCGGAGAAGTGTGAGACCGCGTGCGCAGGGAGAGCCGAAGAAGGAGACGACGACGGAGTGCGAGCGGGCTCGAGGCATGGCTCTGGGCTCGCAGGTCGAGGCTCCGCAGGAAGAGACGGGGAGCGCGAAGGTGCAGCCGCTGGCCAACGGCCGGACGGACGACGTGCCCGGTGAGTAGTGCGAGCGACTCGCGTTATGTCATCCTCGGCCCCCGGGAGGGAGCCGCGTCGCCGCTGAGGTTAAGGGAGGCCGCCGTTACGTAACTCCGCCGTGCGAAAAGTCGATAAAACGCGCCGCCGGTATACGCGGAGGTGCGCCCGCGCGCGCACCCCAGGCTCCACCGGGAGCTGCGGGTGGGTGTCACGGCCGGGCGCCGGGAGTGCTCCGGGGCCGGGGCGAGCGTCGCCTGGGGGCAGGCGCGAGCGCCCGCCGGTTATGTAACGGCGAGCGCGTGTGCGTGCGGAGCCCGCGGGGCCCCCTCGTCGGCGCGCTCGAAAATAATATACCCACCTAGACGGATGGACGTCGGTCAGGATGCGCGTATATCAGGAGTGAGCTGATGCCGCGGGGAGGCGCGAGCCGCTCTGGGAGATCGTTTACGAGGCGCGATCTTTCAGCGGCTTTAAATAATTATGTAAACATTTTTTTGGATGCGGGGAATCATCATGTGTTCTGCTCGCGTGATTTTTCTTGCGTTAAAATTCGAATCTTGTTGAAGTTATCGGAGTCTTATCTTTAGTCTTAGTGATTTTGTTAAGAAATTATTTGATAACTTTTTTTTGCTATTAAACTTCGTTTTTGTTGCGTTCCTTGGAGGTTAGCCTCGTGGTCTTTATCAAATCGATGTGAATGCGATAGGGGGTGTCTATTTCTGGGGTAGAGGAGTCGATTTTCTTAAATTGTTATTCACGATTTTATATATTCTTTTTATTACTGTTGTTGACTGCCTGTGACAAATTTGATAGTGATCTTTAGTCACTTAACATGTCATATTTCAACAGTCAATAGACTAAAAAGCACGTGCTTGTGAATTCATTCGATGCGAACCGCTTTTACTTATTACACTCAGTTTTCGTATCCTGTTTATCTCGTGACTATTGAACTCCCGTATTAAAAAAAAATGTTTCTAATTTCTTTTTAAAATTGCAGAAATTGGATAATTATTAATTAATCTTCTCGTTTTGAGAAAGCGAGTTTATATATATATATATTACGCTGGTACGAATTAACGAACTTCTCGTCTATTTTGTCAAAAAAAGAATTAGCACCTCGTGCGGTCAGGGGATCATGGCTCTCGGGTGAATTTTCCGCCGGGATAATGTAATGGCAAACTCTCCCTCGGATCAAGCGCACTGTTTGGCGCCCTTGTTACACGCAATGTATTATTAAGTTTCTAAAAATACGTTTTTGAAAAAAGAAACTCTAAGTCCTAGTAAGTTTATAAAATAATTCTACTCCGATGTCATCTGAGTAAAGAATTAACTGTAATAGAAGACATTCTAAAACTTGAAGTGAAGATGTTTTATAATACTGTATCTTTGCAAAACATCCTTCTTTTATTATTATAAAATATACTTATAAAAAAATTTTAATTGGTCCTAATGATTGTAGAGGCGTAAGCTCTTAACAGTAGTGAACAATGCGTATATAATTAAGATTGCGATATGCAGCTCGCATAATGAGGCTGGCGTTTTCGTAACTATTCGTAATTCCAGACAATTTTGCCTGAAACCAGCCTGGGCTTCTTTCATATCCGAATCTTTATTAAAATCAATTCACACAAAATAATTAAATACAAAATAAATTGAATTTGATATTACAAGTGTAATTTAAAAAGTTACTTACCATCAATTATCTTATTAGAGGCTTAAAGTAGTACAGTGGATCAACGAGCGATATTATTGTTAAAAATATTAATATTTTATAGAAAATAATCTTTTAAATTCTAAAATACAAACAATTAAAAAAATATTAGCTTTTTGATTCCAGTTTTTGTTAATTATATCTTAAAAATACTAAACGGATTAAAAAAAATGTTCAATATACACCTTTACAATTACGGCTTTCAACAATAATAATGCGAAAGAACAAGCCCAACATCCAAGATTAGCCTTTGTCCCGAGCACTTTTGTAACGTCGACAAACACTTATCCTCACGTAATCTGATCGCAATTGCGAGAAATCATGAAAACATTTTTTTTTAGATCCCACTACATTCGTCTCATTAGAATTTTGAAAAATAATCGAGAAATACGTTCGCTCCGTTCAATTTAACGTTTTTTTTAACACACGCCTGATTGACGTCATAATTCTGCACCACATAGATACAAATGAATGTCTATTACGTCGTGATCGCAATTAACGTAAACGCGCGAAATTTGTGTTAATAATGCTCCCACTGAAATTAAAGCACCCGTCGATTATTTCTCGACATTCCACTCGATGCGCTAACGAGCCAATTTCCCCCGATGGCCAAAGTCCAGTCCGCGAGAGCAGGATGAATGAAAACGTCCCGGCGTCGACGGTGCGTAACACGTGCGAGCATAAATCGGCTTCGAGCGCGAGCCGAGAGGGAGAGCGCATCTCCGATCGCGAGGAGAGGCGATGCACACTGCATGCGGCCGGCCGTTTCAGACGCCAGGCGAACGATTGCATCATGCGCTCGGCTTTTCGTGGCCCACCTCGTGTCGGCACAATTTTTATCGGAGAATCAGTGCTCCACACGCCTTCGATATCCTCGCCTCGAGCTTCACCGCGCCCCTATGATTTTTTAAAGTAAATACGAAATTAACACTGGACGCTGGCTGGACTATTGTAAAAATTATTGTATTGTCTAGAAAAGTTATATAGTTGCAGACTGACATTTTGAACACAAATTTTACTATATCTTAATTACCTTACTTAATTTTTTTTTGTTATCTTTTAATTACTTTTATATTTTATAGTAAAATTTACTGTATGTATGTGAAAGTTTATGATACTATCTGATAAATTTTACTTTAAATATTATGGTAATTTTTTTCAGAATGACTTAGCAATTTTTATTGGACATTTCTTTAAATGTGGCTATTAATATGGGCGTGTATATTGATATAATTTAATAATTAATAATTTTTAATTTTTTTTTTAAAGCACGCATGATGAAAAAGCGGGCTGGAAGTGAGTTTTTTTAGACCGGCATGCAAAACAACCCTTCAGTGGGGTGAATAAGTGTAAAAAGTTAATTTTTTGGTCGCTGCTCAGATATACTGCATAAAATAGAAGAAATTAAGCTTTATCTCCTACAAAATTAATATAACGCGTGCTTTGTATAGCATTTTTGAAGCGTGAAAGGAAATATTCACTTGTCGCACGGAAAGAGCATGATATGCACTTTTCAAAGGGCTGGTGGGTGTTTTCAACCTCATGTGGATGCAGCATCCACTCATCTTCTTCGAACAGAATGCACTCCGTATACTCAA
Organism: Sycophila texana; assembly: GCA_035582955.1. Classification (NCBI taxonomy): domain Eukaryota; kingdom Metazoa; phylum Arthropoda; class Insecta; order Hymenoptera; family Eurytomidae; genus Sycophila; species Sycophila texana. The sequence continues at coordinate 8,933,655 of JAWWEN010000009.1, forward strand.
TTTAAAAAGATCCATTTTTTGCCCTCGATGTTACAATATATATCCGTTAGGTATACGTATATGTTGATTTTCAATTTGATTGAATTGATTATTTAAATAAATCAATTACTTCGATCATCAATAAATAATAAATTAAATTAAGATTAGCACTATTTTGTGCTATATTTATTTATTTTTATCAGCTATAGTATTATAAATAACATCCCGTTATTTATTCATGACTGTACTTTAAATTTATTTAACCGATACACATTCGTCAGTTCCGTTATAATAAAATATCAGCGAGAAACGCCAATCAGAAATAATATTCAAAATGGATTGCAATGATTAAAACAGATGAGTGCGGAATTGCTTGACACAAATAAATTTGTAGGACAGCTTGTACTTATACGATCTCTCAGAACTGTCGTTACGAGAAAACAACGAATTGTTTCAACCCTTCGCTTATTGCCACGTCGTAAATAATTTTTACAAAATTCTGAACTAACCGTCATATAATTTTCCCTCGTTTAAAATAGTAAAAAATAAAAAAATAACTACTTTCGCTAACTCTATTTTTTTTTCTCAAGAAAATATAGTTGCCTGCTCTCTTCCAGTCAAGTCTCCGTCCAGTGCTTACCGGCGTCTCGAGTGCACGTGCATGACGGCAAAGGCCTGAGAGTACCCAACAATCGATAGGCAGAAACGCGCGCGTATAGTAGTGTATGCGGTCGCCCGTCGCATCCTCGCTCGCCTTGCGAAATACAAAAGCAAACACGATCGCCCCTGCGGTTATCGCGAGCAACTCCGCCGGGCTGCAATTTACTCTTCCTTCGATTTCACCCTCTCCGTTCGTTGCGGTAATCTTGGAGCACGCACGGCTGAACGTTTTGTGAGCCGAACGTGCATCGATTCCAGATCAATCGCTTAAATCGCGGATCGTTTCAAATGTCTTTATAAATTATGGTAGGGAGAGAAACTAAGAAATTGGAAAGTATCTGGTTAAAGTTCAGGAGATGATGTACAGCTGGTGGGATGTGAGGATGCAAAATGAGCACACGACGTGTCTCGAGTGAATTTTATAAGCGCGCACTAGTATAGATTTAAAATATACTTTTATGAATCGTTAAAATATTCGTTAAGTATTTCATAAAAATGTAGTAGCAGTAAAGTAAATCAATTGTTGTAATATATAAATATGATTCAAAAGGTCAATGGTGACGGTAAAACTTTAAGAATTTTAAAAATAGCTTTTATACTTTTTATAGAAGATAAGTTTTGTAACATGGAAAAAGATTTTTAGTTAAGCTATTCTCCATGATATTTTTTTAAATAGTAATTTTATTTGTGCCTAGACGACTTCAAGGTTTTCTGTCTATTAGCAAAGTTCGTTATACGTATTTTTACTACTTACGTATCACATTTAAATATATTTTCTCAATGATTCTATATATATATTCAAAATTATTCTATGCTTTTCACTCTTCAATTGCGACGTAACAAATTGTTTATTTCTAAAAAAAATCTACTGGTTGGATTTCGCGTATCGCCAATGTTAAAAAAAAGTACCCTATCGCATAAAATGTTGTCTGGTACACAATTCTTATACGAAAAATAAGATCGCTTAATTAACTAAAGAATTTATCACATTTTTATATATTACATGATGGAAAGAAACTCCTTCATTCCGGAATGAAGCGATAAATTATTCAGTGTAACCTTTCTTCCGTTTCTCAAAAGTCTCAGCTCGATTGTAAATATGTGATCAGTTAACAGTGGTTTTGAATTCAGATATCACTTCCCCTCTTTCCTCGTGTTTTCAAGATAACAGATATATAAATACTCGCGATAAATCACTTTAAAAAAAAAATCTTAAAGTAAACGAACTGCAACAGCAATTAGAAAACTTTTTCTTTTACCTAATTCCCGTTATACAAGCCAATTTATCAGCTGGAATTTCCCCGTTAATTCAAAATGCACCTCCAAACTTTTGCTTAAACGAACGATTTTCACTCACCGAGTGTCCCTTTAATTACCGAGCTAATCGGGAGGCGCGCATAGGCTATTAATACAGCTTTGAATTGGAAATATGACCCGTGACTTAGCACATCTCGAGTGCAGCTAATCTTAGAAATCCGATCCGAAAGAACCGCGTGTGGCATTGCACCGGCAGATAGCGATGATTTTACAAGTTATACCGCCTCGAGTGGCGCACAACAGACCGCTCGTCGTCCGACACCCGCGGCCGCTCGGTTCATTCACCCTCATTAGGCTTCCCGCGCAGATTCCCCGCCGCCGCCTCAGACCATAAGAAAACGGAGAGAACCTCCCGCGAGCGAGCGCCTTGACCTCCCGCCGGCGCATTTAATTTGCGCTTTTCTTCGCCCCGACGTGTCTCGTGGACTACTATACGCTCGTATCTCCGGCACCGACGATGCACGTGTGCGCCTCACTCACTCGGCGAAAGTCCCTTTTTTTACCCCTTCCCTTTCCGTCGCGTCTCGCAGAGTTGACGGCTGCGGGTAGTAGGGGCCTCCACGTGCGGGCGGCATGTGCCCGTCGGCATAGGAATTCCTCCGGCGGGACGATCGATCGGGTTGATCGATTTGTTTGCCGATGCGCCGCGGTTGATGACGGGTTTTCCATGTAATGCACGTCAGGCGCCTCTCTCCGCGTAGCGGCAATTAATTTATCTTCTTGAGCGCCTGCGACTTTAGGAAATTTTGAAATATGCGCTTTTATGAGGCGCGGAGGATATTTTATATAGTGTTTTTCTTTTCTTTTTTTTTTAATTTTTAGGAATTTTAATGCGGGAATAAGTACGTACGCTAGAGTATTACGAAATCGCTCAAGGCTCCTTGTGTAATCGCATTATGCACATCGATCGTTAATTTGCAATTATGCTAATATTGCCAGTTTAAGATACTTGTATTTGCTGTTAGTTGTTATGCATTATCTTGTTGACAATATGTAATAGTTGGATTAAATTTTCCATACTATTTATTTAGGAGTTTGTTTTTATTCTAGTGGCCCAAAGAAACTTTATTTTTAGGTGATTCAAGGAGATTTTTAATAACGCATGGAGCCGTCAAATTATGCGGGGAAAAAATATCATAGCGCTACTATTTGCAAATTAAATAATCCATCAGAAATAAATGTAGTATGAGTTAAAACTGTAGTATATGAGCTAAATTCATTCAATATATTATATATTAAACAGTCAAATATACTTTTGCATAAAAATATACAGAAGAAAAATGTATAATATAAGAGAGATAACAAATTTTACAAAGTTGACGTAAAAGATTTTATGGAAATCCTCGATTCCTCTAAATTATTCATAAAAATGGGAAGGAAAAGTATTCCAATTCTACTTCAAGCGTTTTAAAGTAGAGACAAATTCTGCGTTAGATTTAAACATAGATCATCACTATTTTACATACTTATATTCAATACTTTTAAGATTTACATAATTATACAGTAGTAATTACAGAAATTTTAAAGATTACAACCCAAAAGCAGTGGTATCTACAGTATAGCCACAATGAAATCTATGAGAATTAATGAAAATTAATGAATTGTCTATAGTATATAAAAATCTAATTAAAATATAAAAAAAAAATATAAGAATGCAATTTTTTTTCATAACGAATAGTTCGGCAGAACACTCTAATAAATTGTAATTATTATACTATCAAGATATTTTTCCCCGCGCAGCGAATAAAATTGTAAGCAAAGAGTATTGTTGAATCATCGGGAGACGGCGGCGAAAGAGAAAGACTAAAATCAGGAGGACAATGGCGAAAGAAAGGGAAAAAAGATAATGGAGGTTATCGGCTTTTTCGCGCACCGCACATTCGTGCTTAACGCTCCGAGGCTCGCCGGCTGTTTTGCAACGGACAAACGAGAAGTAATGCGCGGGGAAGTTCGATTAAATTATTGAACGATGTCTCGGTCGATGATTATCGGGGCCGCCACCGTGCGCCGCTCGGTTCTCACAATCAATCTTTTTCTCTGTTTTGATTCTTTTTCTTCCTTATGACTGGCGAGTTCGCGCTCGAACTTCGGACGGCGGGAAGTTTCGACTTTTTTTTTCGGGGGACTGTTGGACGTATCTGCTTTTGTTTATCGAGGCGCAGATGCTTAAATTTTTGGGCGATGTTTGAGATATTCCGGGGAGAGACTAGAGGCTTTATTTACAGGGGACCTTGAAAATAGTTGGAGCGCCGTACTAATCTACTTTCTCTGCAGGCTTCTTTTTATCTGCTCTTTGGGGCCATGATTATATTTTCTTATATGCAGAGATACGGTTATAGTAACGAAATACTGGAGTAATGCGGAATATCTTGCGGTGATGCTGTGCTTCACCAATATTACTTACATTTGCAGTTAAATTTACATTTGTTTTTTAATAAAGTAACTCGATCAGTAAATAAAAATTTTATAATTTGTCTTTTAGTAAATTTTAGAAAGGCATTTAATTCTATACTTATTTTAAAGTGGATATATTAAGAAACATTTATCGTCTAACACTTAATCTATTATTGTCTGTCATATGCAATTATTTATTGCAGTGACTCATGAAAATTGGATATATTATAATAAGACTTCGTTAACATTGAAATATTAACGGAATTAAATAAGTACGATAAATTAGATAAAATGACATTATGTAGCGGGAAGATATTTCTGTAATCTTTACACTGCACATTAATCGCATTATCTGCAAAGAGTGTAATTACAAAAAAAAATTATCGACCGATAAGAAATGAAATAAATAAATACAATCTCTAACGTAAGAGAAATATAATTTAACACTAGATTTTTTTATTTTTTATATTTTTTTTATGAACTTCCCCATTTGATTAATTAGATTTCATTTATTATGTTTACACTCGGGCGCTAAAAAATTTCGAATAATAATACTTCCAAAAGTTTTTAATTGAAATTTTTAAGTACTACCGATAATTGGGATCATTAACCACCTCAAATGGTCCAACTACTTTAACTTAGTTCTCGTGTTATATTACTCTCGTGGCATGTGCTCATTTGATGATGATGGTACGTCAACTTTATCAGAAATGTCTCAAATGAACTATACTATTATTCTTTCAAAGTCATACTTCTATCTATTCCTCGTACATGAGAAAATCTTCAAAAAAATTCTGTTGAAAGTTCCAAAAATTAGGAGATTGGACTTGATTCAAACGATAATTCAACGAAGCAAACTGAAAAAATAATAGGGGAAGGTTTACAATAAATTTTATAAGATAGGGACAGACTTGGCAAGCGAAGAAAATAATTACTATAAATTTTGGAAAAATTACAATTTTTACAGTAAAATTTGTTATAATTGTGGCAAATTTTACTATAAAAAAATTGCAATTGTAATCCTCTCTTAAAAAAAATGATGGCAGGATGTGAAGTATTTTAAAACGCGATTTGATTGGCGCACGGATATTTAAATGTCGCTAAATTATAAAAAAATTTAACCACAAAAATACGATTACGATCCTCTGTCAAAATAAGGATGGCAAGATGTTGTGAAGTTTTTTAAAACGCGATTTGATTGGCGCACGGGCGAATCTTTAAATTAAACCTCAAAAATACGATGGAAAAACAGTGGACGCGCGAGGCGCGTTGAATTTTGCTAATTTTTTTTTTAAACTTATAGGTAGTCATTTTCTTGGCTTGCCAAGTCTGCGCCCATTTTATTGTAGCGTAAACCTTTCCCTATTATTTTTTTCCTATATAATTTTTTCTACCCATTTATGAAGCGCTGCTAACGTAACGTATCTTCTTCGTAATCCCCAGCTCTTTCCATCATAATTTTCCCCTCGCAAAATCGCACTATTCATTACAAAAGCGTACAAGAAAGCAATAATATACTCAAACCTATTAAATCGTCTAATTCGCCGCAAAAAATTCGCCGGAACTCGTCGCGATAAGCGCGGCTCGCGCGATGCTCAAAACAAGAGCCGCGAAAGCCGCAACGAGGGGATGTAGAGCGCGCAACGATCCTCAGTTTCCCCCGACAAAAATTTCGCGCGTTCAGCGACGCGACGCCGCACGAAAAATCGGGCCGCGCGTGCTGCAGATCGAAGACGCTTCTGGGCTATCGGATGGGTGTCACCGATGTCTATGAGCGCGCATATATAAAGATCGATGGAAATAGTCCGGCATTCGAGAGTGGCGCACTATTTACATTGCCGTTTATTTATAAGCCGGCGGCCCGCGCGCTGCATGTGCAAACTCGCCCCCTGCGCGCGTCTACGTCCGCAGGCGCACGAGCTGCATAGAGGCACCCTGGAGCTGCCGTACTCGTGCGTGCGGCGATCTCGCGCCAGTCGCCGTCGAATTGTTCGCGTTGCCGCGTAGCTTTTTAAGCGATCGAAAGATTACTTGTGTACACTGAGAGAATTTTCTCGCAAAAATTGCGGTGATTTTCTCGTTAAAATTTCGATGATTTTTATCATAAAAATTATGGTGATAAGTGAAAAAACGTAATCGTGAGACGGTTGGCAATATACTGTATATTTTTATACGGAAAATCACCGTAATTTTTACCTTAATCTTGGACGGTTGATCAAATTTTGTAAGTTTTACAAGAGAAACCCTGTAAAAATCACTGTAAGTTTTGCAAGAAAATTCGCTCAATGTACCGATAGAAGAGGGCAAGGTTTGCGTTTGGAAGTCACTGCGAAATACTCCGTGGGAACGGGGTGAAAGTTTATCATTGAAAATTTGTTATCAAGTGAGTTTTCGCTTCATCAGATGGAATATACCTGTGACTTTTCGAAGTAACGACTTGACTGCATTTTCTTTTTAATTGAGATAACTCTGTATTTGACATTTTGGATTTTTTTTTTTGAAACTCAGAATTATATAAATAAATGCATAATGAATTAGTTACTATTTGTATATTACATCTTATTGTGTAGAAGCATCTAAAATGCAGCTTTATTATATTATGATAATAAAGTGAATTACACCATTATTTTTAATCTAGATTATATATTTACTTTGTTGAAAAGCGAAAACATTGAGTTAAGGCTTTATGTCTGGCTGAACATTATCTAAGTATTACTGCAGAATAATTAGTAAGAAAACGTAAAATATTCATTTTACTACTTGAGTGTAAATAATAAAATTATATATTCTTTTTAAAAAATCTTATCTTTTTCATTTTAATACCAATTAATGAAAAAGCGTTAAAAGAAAATAACGATTGTAAAATGATGGATTTAAAATGATTTAACTTCAAAGTTTACGGCTTAAAAACTTAATTCCGCTTCTTTTTTTTTTTAACTGAACAATTTTTTGTTTGTTTTACAGAAGCCAAAAAACTATTTCGAAAATTAAATTAAATCATTATAATTATTATAGTTAATTAATACCTTCTAAAAATAGTTTGGTCCAAAGTTATGCCTTTCAGCATTCAAATCACCAGCGTTTAAAACTATCATTAAAGTAAACACATGACAAATGGATTTAATTTTAATGGTTTGACCATCAAAACCGTTGATATGATAAATAAAACTACTAAGTTTTTAAGAAATAATGTGGTTAGCTAATTGCAAAACAGTAGCCATTATTTAAAAGTTATTTATTCGCTATTTAAAATCGTTTATTCATCAAATGATCATGGACAGTATCTTTAAACATAACTTATGACTTTAAAACGTAAATGAACTTTTTTTTTAATTGTTTATAATTGCGTGAATTATTATACACTAATATACGTGAACAATACACTATATGTACGAGCTAAAGATAATTAACTATGTTAATTGGCATAAGTGGTTTAAAAATATGAATACATTAAAACACAGTTATTATCATTACTCTAAAATTTCATTCCTCGCAGAATTTAAAAATTTTTTAAACCTATAATCGCTACACACTTTTTAAATTGCCGTTTAAAGATTATAGCATTCGTTTTCTTATTTTAATTTCAGTGACAAAACAAAATGGAGAAGCAGTCGGCAACACCAACAACTCAGTTGAAAATATCCTCGAGAAGGGAGAAGTTGAGGCTACCAAAGAGGGTGAGAAAGAGAAGAACAAAAATGACTCCAAAAACAAAGATGAGAAGGAGACCGAGGGTGACAAGGATAAGGACAAAGAAGCCACTACTGAGCAAGAAGTCGTTTTCATTCAGGATATGGGCTTCACTGTCAAAATTGTTAGCCCAGGAGCCGATCCCTTCGACATTCAAGTTTCCAGCATGGAGCTCGTGCAGGTCACCTATTTATCTTATTATATTTATCATTTTCAAAGTAAATACTTCCAAACAGATTATTTTAAATCGATATCATTTACTATGCAAAAGTACTACAACATTTACTATAAACAAACTATTTATATTTCTTAAATTTCTTAAATACGTAATATTGTAATTTATAAAAATTTTATGAGTACACTGAGGAAAAAATTTTCGTTACATAAATTCATTTCTTTAAATTAAATAAGGCTTTTAGGCCCAAAGAATAATAATTCTTTACTTAAAAAAAAAAATTACTTCAATAGAAAAAATAAAAATAAAAAAATGTTTAATAAAGACAATTCTTCTTAAATTAGTTCTTCAAATTGGTTAATTCAAATTAGCAAATTTTACCTTGCTTGCTAACGCTCACTCGACAGAATTATTTTGGAAATTTTGAAAATTTTATGCATCTCAGAAAAAAGCGCAACAAAATGCATTTTTATGCACTTACATGCACTTGGATGCAGTTGTATGCAGTTGTATGCACTTGCACTTCAGATGAATTTCTTGGACCAGTTGCAATGGTTTACCTGTTGTAGATAATACATTATTAGAAATGAAGTGACGTCATAGATGAACGACGGCCGGCCCGTAGCAAATTAATACAATAGAAGATTAGTTAATTCCTTTATAGTAACATAAACATATACACTGCAATTTATATTAACCTAAATATGAGCAACGTAAAAGAAACTTATAAATGATTAAATTCAACAGGAGATCCACCAGCTGCTGATGGACAGGGAGGACACGTGCCACCGAACCTGCTTCTCGCTGCAGCTCGACGGCAACACCCTCGACAACTTCGCCGAGTTGAAGAACATCGAGGGTCTGAAGGAGGGCTCGGTGATCAAGGTCGTGGAGGAGCCGTACACGATGCGCGAGGCTCGCATTCACGTCAGGCACGTGCGCGACCTCCTAAAGTCCGTCGACCCCGCGGACGCCTACAACGGCGTCGAGTGCAGCAGCCTGTCTTTCTTGAACGTCATCACCAACGGTGACATCCTCGAGAAGAAGAAATCCAGGGCCGACTCGGTCGACTGCACACCACCCGATTACATCATACCCGGCTGCAAGGACAGACCGCTCTTGCCCCTCCAGCCTCAGGCCAAGGAACAGAAGTGCCCGCCTTGTTTAAAGGTTCGCTATTTTATAAACTGCTTTGGCTGCTGGACTTTAGCTGTTGAGTAAATTTCCACTTGGTCCTCATTTCTGAGCCTTTACAACCAAAGCTAAAAAAAATGTATTTTTCTGATTTACAAAAATTTGTACATGTTCCATTAATTGACATAGATTTCATGATATTTTTAGGAAATAATTATTTATGGTTTTGTAATGAAATGTAATTTGGCGCTCGACTTCAATTGTTGAGAAAATTTCCACTTGATCTTCGTTGCTGAGCCTTAAAAAAAAACTAAAAAAAAAATGTATTTTTCTGATTTATAAAAATGTGTACAGTTCAATTGCTATAGATTTCATGATATTTTCGTGAATGAATTATTTATGATTCTGTAATAAAATATTCTATAATTTTTAGGTTCTAACGACGTCAGGCTGGAATCCTCCTCCGGGATATCGAAAGCTCCACGGGGATCTCATGTACCTGCACGTGGTTACGTTAGAGGACAAGCAGTACTACCTGACTGCGTGTGCACGTGGTTTCTTCGTCAATCAGTCGAGCAAGGAAACTTTCAATCCGAAGCCCGCAACGCCGAGTCACTTGTGTCACAGTCTTATTGAGTTGTTGAATCAACTCAGCCCTGCTTTCAAGCGAGGATTCGCCGCGATGCAACGTCGCAGGACGCAGCGACATCCATTTGAGAGGGTCGCAACACCGTATCAGCTCTACGCTTGGAGCGCGCCTCAGATTGAGCACACTATTGATGCCATTCGAGCTGAAGATAGTTAGTATTTTTTTTAAATATACCTTAAAAACTATTTATGTAGCGTACATCTAAATTTTAATCGATATATTTGTTCGTTAGCGTTTTCTTCAAAGTTAGGATACGAAGAACATATCCCTGGTCAAACTAGGGATTGGAATGAAGAATTGCAGACTACGAGGGAATTACCCCGTAAAAATTTGCCAGAGAGATTGTTGCGAGAAAGGGCCATTTTTAAGGTAATTTTATCCTGTTACAATTTTAACTGACGAGCAAGTCAGCTTGACTAACAGCAATTTTAAACAGGTACACAGCGATTTCGTCGCAGCGGCAACTCGGGGTGCAGTGGCTGTGATTGATGGTAATGTCATGGCCATAAATCCGGGCGAGGAGCCAAAAATGCAGATGTTCATTTGGAATAACATTTTCTTTTCGCTTGGTTTTGATGTGCGCGATCATTATAAGGAGCTCGGTGGTGACGCGGCGGCTTTCGTTGCTCCGCGCAATGATTTGCAAGGAGTCAGAGTATACGCGGCCGTCGACCTTCCTGGCCTCTATACGCTTGGAACAGTAGTCATAGATTACAGGTGAGATTTTTAAATGAGATCTTCACAATTGAACAGAACATCTTTTTAATAGTTCTTGAGAAATTAATTTTTCAACAATTTTTTATTTTAGGGGATACCGAGTTACGGCGCAATCTATCATCCCGGGAATTCTAGAACGTGAGCAAGAACAGTCTGTGGTTTACGGATCCATAGATTTCGGCAAAACAGTCCTTACTCATCCAAAGTACCTTGAATTGGTAAATTAATAATTATTTTTGTGCATTCTAAAGCTCTGCTTTAAAAACTTCATATTTCAAATTTGTTGTTTAATAGCTCAATAAAGCTGGCCAACAACTTAAGATTCTTCCGCATAAAGTTATTAATGACAAGGGCGAAGAAGTTGAACTTTGCAGCAGTGTTGAGTGCAAGGGCATTATAGGCAACGATTCTCGTCATTACGTTCTTGATTTATTACGTACTTTCCCACCAGATGTCAATTTCTTAAAACGTATGCTATTTTGTATATTACTAGACGATACAGTTCATACAAATTGTTTATTTTGTAAATTATTAATCTATTAATTTTCAGTCGAAGGTGTTGAATTGAGCAAAGAAGCTCGCGCACTTGGTTTTCCAGTAGAACACAAGCACAAATTAGCTTGTCTTCGTCAAGAACTAATTGACTCATTCGTGGAAGCGAGATACGTACAATTTATCAAACATGCTGCCGTTCATTTGCAACAACTCACATCTGCCAAACGACTTCAAAAAGAGAAGGAAGTTTGCGCAAAAGTAAGATATTATTTAAAAAATTATTTGTATCCACTGAGAAATACTTAAGTATCAATATAATAAAATATTGTTCGTTTCAACCGTAAATTAATTTACAGGAAGAAAAAAAAGGAGAGCAAATTACTGCAACTGTCGATAGCAATAAAGATGATTCCGCTCAATCTTCGATTGAAGCTGATGAAGCCAAAAAAATTGTTGAAAGTATCACTGATTCAATTACTGGAGGCGAAAAGCAAGAAAGTAAATAGCTGTTATTTTTTATTTTGAAAAAAAAAGATTTGAAATAATCGAATATTAATTGTGAATATATTTTTTCTAGTGGAAGAAAGTACAAAAGAAATAGTTCGTAGAGCTGCTGCAGCAGTAGGCAGTTTACGAGAGGCAGAATTTGACGTAAAATTCAATCCAGATGTATTTTCACCTGGAGTATGTCATCCAGATCCTACTGGTCAAGCTTTGAAGAAGCAAAAGCAGCTTGTCATTGATGCTGCAGACTTTTTGTTAACCGTCCAACTTCCGAGTTTCGTAAGTAGTATGGACTGTATCTTCAACTTTTTTAAATTAATTCCAATGTATAAAAAATAATGGTTATTTTAGATTCGCGAATGTTTGGATCATGCACCAGCTGCCATGGATGGCAGTACTTTAACAGAAGCCTTACACGGACGGGGTATCAATGTTCGTTATCTTGGAAAATTGGCAGCTATGTTAGCGGCGGTTCCTCAATTACAATATCTTCATCGTATCGCTGTTTCCGAGTTGCTTCTCAGATCGGCTAAACACATTTTCACTTCATACATGCAGGTATAATATTACTTAAAATGTAAACAATTAAATTCTGCGAGTAAATCGTAAAAAAATAAATAATTCTTTAATTATATTGTTTTCAGGGTGCTGAATTAATGAGCCTGTCTGCTGCCATTAGCCACTTCTTAAACTGTTTCCTTTCATCAGCTCAAGTTATTCATCCGCAACAGAATCTTGAAGAACTTCAAAGTAAAACAGCAAAACGTCGAAATAAAAGAAAAGGTAGAAATAATGGTCCGCAGCAGTCTGAAGTTGAGTGGGCTTCTTTGACGTCAAAGTCACTGTGGCAGCAAATTAAGGCTGATTTGAAGAACTACTATGACTGGGAATGTCCTACTCCCGAGTCTTTAGATTTAACTATTGAACACTTTCACTTACAAAAGATTTCATTATTCAGGGCCTTTTGTATTAAAACGGGTATTCAGATGTTACTACGAGAGTACAATTTTGAGAATAAAAATCGTGCTACGTTCTTCGAAGAGGATATTTTGAATATTTTCCCAGTTGTTAAACACATTAACCCAAGGGTATGTTTTAAATTGTTTTTATTTAAAAATCTTTATATAATATAAACAATTATACATGTAAAACATAATGTTTAAAAATAGGCCAGTGATGCCTACAACTTCTACACTACTGGTCAGAGCAAGATTCAGCAAGGTTACTTAAAAGACGGATATGAATTAATTAACGAGGCTCTGAATCTGTTGAACAATGTATACGGAGCTATGCACCCTGAAATCGCACAATGTCTCCGAATGCTTGCAAGATTAAATTACATTATGGGAGATCATGCGGAAGCCCTTGCAACTCAGCAAAAAGCCGTCCTAATGTCAGAACGGGTGAACGGAATTGACCATCCGTACACAATTACTGAATATGTAAGTTTACGATTAAAAGAATTATTTTTCACATCGAATTCACTTTAAGCAGTTTAAGTTTTAAGCACATAATTCTTAATAATACCATCCAATAATTTTATTTTTAGACTCACTTGGCTTTATATTCGTTTGCTAACGGTCAAGTTTCTGCTTCTTTGCGACTCTTATACAGAGCCAGATATCTTGCCCTGCTGGTTTGCGGCGAAGACCATCCTGAAGTAGCACTGCTTGATGTAAGTTTAAATTGTATTTTAACTTTGTATAAAAAAAAAACCATTTACGAAAGAAATCAAATCTAACGTCACTTAAATTTTTCAGAGTAACATTTCATTGATCCTTCACGCGGTGGGTGAATACGAGCTTTCTTTGCGATTCTTGGAGCACGCACTCGCACTCAATCTTCGTTATCATGGACCTCGTTCATTGAAAGTCGCTGTTTCCTATCATCTCGTGGCTCGAACGCAATCGTGCATGGGCGATTTCCGTGCGGCTCTCAATAATGAGAAGGAGACGTACGCAATTTACAAGCAGCAGCTTGGTGAGGACCACGAAAAGACGAAGGAAAGCAGCGACTGTTTGCGCCATCTCACTCAGCAAGCGGTCGTTCTCCAGAAGAAGATGAACGAGATTTACACAGGCAAAACGGGCGTCAGTCTACCACCTATCCAGATCCAACCACCAAGCATGGGCTCCGTCCTCGACATGCTCAACGTCATCAACGGCATTTTGTTCGTACAGATCAGTCAGCTGGATATCGAGAAATTTAGAGCGGAGATTGCGAAGCGTGAACCTTCGGCGACAGTAACCACTCTGGAAATAAACGGCGACGAGCCGAAGAAGGAACAGCCTGTGGCGGCTGAGAGCTGAGCTTTCGTCCTACAGCGACGCGTGCGCGTATCGGCCTGATTTTTTTTATTATCGGTTTAATAACTTTACATCCTAGTCTTTGTAATAGGGAGCTTGCGTGGATTTCCATTTTCGAACGTTGGAAATTTTACAGTCGATGGATAGTTGTCGAAATGTCAAAATGCCTTTTTTACGAAGGGCAGTTTATTCACGTTGCAGTATCTTTTATATTTACCGGGAGTTAAAACGCTCGTGTATTTTTACCAATCAAACGAGGAGAAAGTAAACCATGACTTCATAGTTAAAATGGTATCGATACAGTTGTGAGAATCCGAGGAAGTTCTTTTACTTATCTGTTAACTTTTTAATTCCCGGCAAATATTTCTATTGCAATTAAAAAATGGCACTAAATGTACGCTGTTACTTTTTATAGTAACTATCTATCGATCACAATCAAAATTGAAAATTTGCATATTCCCTGTTGTATAATTAATGGTAAAGAGCGAAAAGAAAATGCTAAGGTGTTGAATCGTACGAGCGCGGAGTGACAAAATATAAAATAGCCGTTGGAAGTATCGAATGCGTTGAAAGTAATGTATGTGTCGATTTTCAATGCAACACGTACACGCACAATGTTTATCTGCAAGTGCCACGATGCAAAAAGAAAATGAGTTAATGATGGAATTTTGGGAAGGTGCGAACGGTGATAAGTTACAGTAAAGTGATACGTTTTTTTCTGATATGGAAATGTCGAATTGACTACGATATATAAAATACAATAGTGTTTTTTACATTTTTTATCTTGGTAAATCATGAAAAAGTATCTGCAAATTATAATTCATATTCACAGTTCAGGTGTCATGACGCTGTTAATTAAAAAATTATTTTGTTTGCATAACAGTTTTTGATTATTAAAGTTTAATTTAGGCTTAAGTAAAAGATACTTAAAAATAACGAATGTAAACATTTTTTTTCTGTGCGTCTCGAATTCCTAGCCACAATATATCGAGACTGTACTAATATCGATCTACTCTTTTAAGTAGGTAAAATTTTGATCAATGCCTTCTAATACGTATATAGTCACGAATATTTTTCAACCTATTAGTGGTTTTTTATGTAAAGGTTCTGTGAAAGTTTTTATTAAACTTTCAAGAGATTGCACTGTAAGCGGATAAAATTGTTAAAAGAAGTATACTTTTTTCATAATTGAACAAATGAAATTCGTAGGTTTTATTCATTACGGTGCAAGTGAATGCGAAATCAATTGTTATACCGTTGTTTAATCCCGCTAAATTCATCGGTATTTTTTGTATATTTTTATTATTGTATTGTATGGGGATAGCGTTCAACGCTATGAAGAAGCATCGCAAGTAATTTGAAGTACTCAATAATATTGATAAAAATATGAACAATAAGACTGCAGATCAGAATGAGAAAAATCTCATTTGTCAAACTCAAACTGATAATACAGAAATCCCCAATGACAAAACATTTTTAAATCATTTATAGAATAAAATATTTTTTAAATGTAAAAATTAAACTTTCTTAATTGATCGCAATGCGTTTCTCAAAGAATGTCATGTTTATTCGACGTTCAAAAGCATGAAAACTTTTAAAAAGTAACACTTTATCATCTGCGCCTTCGCTAAAATTACGTGTCATTCAATTGGTAATGTAAAAATCGCTTCAACTATAATTTTGTAGTACACAGACATACTACAAATTCATTATTACACAATACGCAATAACTGATCATAGTAGAAAAAGAACACCAAAAGTGCTTCCTTCATCTGCCTGTTGAATTTGTTGTATGCGTGGTGAAAAAATATTTGACTACTTTTTGTTCCTCATTCATGGAGCTAGGGTAGATTTTTCGATTGTTAATGCTGATTATATTTTTTTTTGCGATTTTGTAGGGAAAATTTGATTCCGCATAGTTTTTCTTTCTATTTTCTAAGTGTAATGTTAGATTTGAATGAAAGAATACAGTAAGGTGATATTTTAGATCGCTAAAGTGAAAATTTTTAAAGAAAAAAAGAACAAATAACGAGGAAAAACGTTACTTCAGATTTTTGTTATCGTAGTGTTCAATTTAGACATAAGCAGCATATTTTAAGTAGCTCTAGTGTTGATAAGATTATTGTTACCAAAACGTTCATTAATCTCCTTTTAAAGCACGATTTGTTATAATTTAACAAAATAATAATTTCAAGTTATAACTTGAAATCAACTACAAATAAAATATAATCGGACTCAGCATCACGCTGAAAATTACTTTAATAAAAAGATTTAAGCGGAATGAGCTAGAATTGTCAATGAATTATCAATTATAGATACTGTTACACAAGGGATACTTAGTGCAGTCATTCACTGAAATTAACCTATGTTAAAATTGGTTATAGGAGCTCCGATTTCGTCAATTATTCATTACGCTTTGCTACTGATCATTAATTTTATAGTTAATTAGCGATAAGAGCAGTTCGATAGTAACACTGCAGTGCTGATCAATAAAATGTGTCAAATTAGCGACTTATTTTTAATAACATACCATCAGTCATCATTGTTTTTTTGTTTTTGTTACATCAAACATTGTATTGCACTCGTTAGTGAAATTGTACCATACAAAGATATTAGTCATTAAGAATTAATTATAAATAAAGTTAAATACCTGATTTACATATATCATCTGTTATGTAATTTGGTAAAAAAACATCACGTTGAATAAACCATTTTATATACAAAAATTTCCAATTTTGTTAAAATATTTATAATTTTTAAGATTGACAATCTTCTGACAATTTATTATTCTTAATTTTTTTTCTTCTTCTTTTCTTTTTATTTGGTTTACTTGGTTGCAGTTTATGAAGGAATTCTCGAATATTTAATTTATTTACTAAATACTGTCGAAAAGTTTCCAAACTTAATTTTCCACCACTACCACTTTCAAAAATTATACAAATTCGAAGCATTCTCTCATCATTTGCTTCTTCTTCATCACTATCTTCATTGTTACTAGTTTCACTACTTTCATCATGAATTTTATTTTTTTCACTTACTATAAGTGAACAAACTAATAATGGTTCTGTATTTTCTACATCTGTATTTTCTGTAATAGATATTTGTTGATTTAGTAATATTTCATCTGCATTTCCTGATTCTGGATTTTCTATACATTGTTTTTTCATAGCTTCTTCACGCAAAGCCATTCGTCTTTTTCTTCTTGCATGAGACCATGTATCGGTGTATCCTATTAACTGACAAGCCCAACAAGGATAGTCATCATCATCTATATGTATTTCTTTCATTTTAATCTAAAAAAATACAAATAAAATAATTATTAGAAATTCTAATTTAAATACATTACAATTTTTATATAATATTTTTATTATACAAACTTTTAATTCAGAAATCCACTGTTTCAGTTGAGTAACAACTTCCTCCACCGTACTTAGATTTTCTCTAATAGGAAAAACTATTTCCATTGATTTATTTTTCTTCATTTTTAATACCTCTGTCCTAGTTCTAATAACTGGTGCCGTTGTTAAATCCAATTCAGTGTTTGGTAAAAAAGTCCAAGCTATACCCCATCTAGAAAAATCAATGAATAATATGAAATAATAAGTAAAAATTTTAAAAGAAAGTATCATATGATTACCTCTTTGTAAAGCCTTGACAAAATTCTGTCCACGTTGTATTTTGTACATTATTTTTTGCCAGTTCATTTTTTAAAAAACCTAAGCTGCTTTTTTGCCCAAACATTGTTGTATAAATCTTAACTTTATCTTTATACTGGAGGCTTTCATTAATTAAGCGCAAAATAAATTCCCTCTCTCCACCTTTTACTGCTAATTCATTATCATTTCCAGTTGGTGCATTTCTAGGTGGCTCTTTTTTACATTTCTTTCCTAATCCTTTATCCGTTTGGAAAAATGGTGGATTGCACATTATAAATGAATATTTCTCATTTTTTTCCATTAATTCTTTTAATATTGATTCTTTTTGGACAAGTTGCACTGAAATATGATTTAAAAATTAATAATCACAATAAAATAAAAGCATAATTCTGCATACCTTCAATAAGATCTTGTAAATTATTCTTTTCAACATTTTCTTTAGCAAAAGAAATACTTTCTGGGTCAATGTCCGTACAGGTCATTTTATTTTTAAACAGTTTTGAAAATAAAAGAGGATAAATGCAAATGGCTCCTGTACCTAAAATCAAAATAATAACATCAATAACATTTTATAATAAATTTAGAATTATAAACAAATATTCACCTATATCGATTCCATGAGCAGTCAATATATCATCTATACCACTATGTTTTAACAGATCTTCAATCCAAAGAATGTAATTTAAACGTAGAGGTAATGCTGGAACCAAATGCTTTGGTGGTATCTCTACATTCAAGTTAAAATCATTAAATAGTAATGTTTTTGTAAGAATCTTTAAATTTTCTTCATCTTTAAAATTGATTCGAACCTTTCCAGAAACATCCTATAAGAGTAAAATAATATTTTAATAGATACGTGAATAAATTTGAAGAAAATAAAAACAATAAAAACTTACAGTTACTGCAATTTTTCTAAATTCTGGATACAAAATAGCAAGTTGTTTAAAATTTGGTTCTTCTTTGTATATGTTTCTTTGGTGCATAAACTTTCTTAAAGACATTTTTAGTGAGAAATGTTTAATTGTCTTACAATTGAGTGTTTCTTAAAAAACATTTCAAATTCAACTCTTATTTGTTACAACCTCAATAAAACCTATTTGTTAAAACCTCAATAAATGGTTCATACAAGGTGTTATCTTTCTACGAATGCACTACGTATTTTGAGAGTGAATTCCTGTAAAATTGACAATAGAATGTGAAATGGTTTTTGTAAACATGATTCTCTTGCACTGGGGCTGAAATCTCCTCTGTAGCAGAGTAGAATATCTATATCAACAGTCTGCTAAAGATATATATATAGGTATCATCATAGCTATATATAAGCTCGAGGCATATGCTACTGAGTTTCGAACGAATTATATACGTTTGTTTTAAGTTTTCAGGTTAGTGGATTTTATTGAAATATAATTCGTTATTTGCATTTCTTTTATTATACTATAATATTTGTTACTCTTTTATTAATAACTCAATTAACACATAAAATAATCGGCCACTAACGCAAGTAAATCTTCAAAATCAAAATTAGAAGTTCGAACTTCGAAGGTTCGAACCCACAAACGAGTATGTTTTTTTTTTAATTATTTTGTCAAAAATAGACTGTAATTGTCAATAATAAGATTGTAAAATGAAATTTATAAATTTTCGAAATTCATACATATCGAATAGTATTGTAATCTAAAATGTTTTGTGTAATAATACTAATAACCGTCACACATGTATTCGAAGTAAAA
>JAWWEN010000009.1:8953160-8964025 GCA_035582955.1 Sycophila texana
ATCTATCAGGTATGATATACATATTAATAATATATAATTTAAAACTTACTAATTTCTATAATTTTATTTTTGCAGGTTATTTTGTAATTCCAAATTTATTGGTATATGACCCCCTTAAAAAAGTACGTAAATGAACTTCAACACATTTTATCCTGAATAGCACTTTATATCCGAAAAAGGTCAAAAAAAACATCCTAAAAACGTATTTAAAGCGTCGTTGAAAACGACGTGTGCTATTATAGGGATCTTATTTATAAATAATTAAATGCCATTTACTTTTTTATAGCCTACAATTAAACACAATAAATTCATTAATTTGTAATTAATAGTAACAGTAATTTAATTGATAAATAATCCTTTAACAAAAACATGAGTATTACAACTCATTTATTATAGCTATAATTAATATATTTCAGCAACGCACTTCCTCTACCGGTATAACCATTAATCCAATTCACCGATGCTTCCAAAATCTCATATCCGATTTTACTCCGGCGACATTGGATGCAGCATCTGTCAGTTTTATAATGCCGACTTTCCCAAGGACCGACTGCTCCAAAATTACATGGGGCCGCGGATGCATTTCTGGGCACATGCGCACATCATTCACTCGACCACTTGCCCTTCCGAATGCACATGCGCATGAATCATGATGCACCATGCACCGCACACACGCCCACCGCACGTATACATACCTATACACGAAGAAAAAAAAAACAAGTTTCGATTTCGAGCACCTTATCGGCCGCACGTAGGTATAACAGCTCTCACGCCTCAGGAGCACATCGCGCGCGTGCAGTGCAGTAGCCCACGATCTCAGCGGCGCGAATTTGAAGAAACCGCGCGACTCGCCCCACTCGTCATCCGCCGAGATTCGATCTTTTGCGCTCGCGGCGCAGTCTCCCTACTCGATCTCTCCGGCGGCGGTAGTAGTAGCAGGCCTGAGTAGTAGTACCTAGTAGCCGACGAGCGATGCGAGGAGCTGCAGCGGCGGCGGCGCGAGTGAACGAGACCGAAACACCTGTTGCATAGCCTGGGAAGTCCTTCGGTGCAGCGCGGAAGGCCATGGCCCATCTACTGAAGAACGTGACCAACAGCCTATGGCACGCGTTCCACGCCCTCCAGCACGATGTGCCCGGGATCGTCGCCAAGTCCAAGCTGAAAGTGAGTCCGCGGCCGTGAAACTCGCGCCCAGAGATCGGGAATCGCCAAAAAAGTCTACGGTTCTTCGGATTTTCGGGCCTGTGACTCACTCACGGATCTTTGATCTTCCCCGCGCTTGTGTTGCTTTACGCTCCGTTTTTTCCTCGATCTTATCTGATGCTTATATCTGTTTACGAATGGGCATGCTTGAAAATAAACGCTCGAGGCGGATAAGTGGGAAGCGAAACGAGTGATGGGTTATTCTTTGTGTGATCTCTGGTGCTTAAGAAGTTGAATGAAAAATGTTTCTGACGATTTATGCATCTTTATTTTTGAGAATTCGTTTTTTGTCGTCTACTGTTTTGCAGTTATTTTTGTTGATATAGTTTGAGCAATGTTTTGTTGGCATACTTATAAGACAAATGTTTTATTTAATAGGTACTGACAGCAAATATTGGAACGCTGATGGATCTTTATAGCGTTGAAAAAGGATTGGAGCATTATAGAAGTACTCAGACACTTACCTTTGAGCAGTATATATTTTATTTACAAAAAGAAGTAAGGCTTTGACGATGATAAATTTAAAATATGCAAAATAATTCAATTTTAATTTAATTGAATCTTTATTTTTAGGTTTTTTCATCGCTGACCGATACAACTCCAATTCAGACATGCCAATCCTTAGAAGCTGGTATTGATGAAATATGCTGGCTTGTTTGCAGGAAAATATACTTAGATAGACCTAATCCAATTTTTAAAGACACCAGTGTATATCAACTATTCAGAATATTTTGTCTTCTTGCTGAAATGGAGACTGATATCATGGATGCAACTTACTTGGTACATTTAAATTTTAATCCTTTTGTAAATTTATCTTGTATTCAAGAATGTAATTTATTGTTTATTTTTCAGGTAACAATGCACAGTGATGAAGTAGCTCGAGTTGCCTCACAATTAGTAACATCATTGGGTCTTCATTGGGATGCAGCAGATTTTTCTGCACTGTCAGCAGCAATTGGCACTTTTCGGTATACATTACTTGCAGTATGAAAGTAAAATTATGTAGTGTATTTAAACTTTAAATTTTGTTTGTAATTTTTGCAGTTTTCCCACTTTCTTGGCAGTATTAGAATCTAAATACAGTGGTGGAGGATCTTTGGATATTGACGGAGTAACAGAAGCAATAGATGACTTGTATCAAATATATGTTGAAGATGTTATTAAAAAAGTAAATAGTTACTTTTTATTTTATAATTTAATTGTTCAAACAATATTTATCTTTTATTAGTGTTTTATAAATTATTCTCCATATAGGGATATTTAATGAAAAAAGGATTCCTTTTACCAACTCTTCGATATTTCTGGTTTGTTTTACGTCCAGGAGAGTTATCTTACTATAAGGATTCACAGCAAAAAGAACCATCAGGTATTATAGCTTTAGACACAAATTGTTGGGCTGATGCAGTTAGCAATGGTGGCAAACCAGACAGAAGATTCATTTTAAGCACTCCAGAACATAGGTGCATTGAACTAGTTGCTGAAGATCACAGAGGTAGATTACAGTGGTTATCAGCATTGCAGATAGCTGTTCAACATTCAGGTGAAAAAATAGGCTATCAAAGAAGTCTAGCTAATCAAAGAAGATCAACTCGACAGGTATTTGTATACTAAAATTATATTAGAAAATGCAAAATTTACAAAATTATTTACAAAAACCAAGTTCACAAATATAAAGTTTTCTTAACGATTGATCTTTTATACTTTTGTTTTAAGGCGAGTAAGCAAGAAAAAGAAGAAACCAGATTAGAGCTACAACTTGAAAGACAAGCCAGACTAGCCGCCGAAATCCAAGCGAGAAAATTAGAAGCTCTGTCAAAAGAAGAATGTGCCAAAGTTCAAGAACTCGAAGCACTCCTACAAGAAGAAAAGCAAGCGCTTCGGGATGAGGAGATCGGTAATATGTCTAAAATTACCCAAATATAAACGTTCGCGTATCACATTAACTAAAAATAAACATTTTTAGTGCGGAGTCTTCAAGCTCGAGTTTTACGCGAAGAATGGGAGAGGCGAGAACAAATGGAAAGATTACAACAGGAGCAACAAGAACTCTTAGAACTAGAAAAACTTAAAAGAATGGAATTTGAATTGAAGCAACAAAATAATGAAAGACAATTACAGGGTACGTATAAACCGATAAAAAAAAAATATTTTGTAGCTATAAGCACAAACTTTCTGAATGCTAATCTATTATTTCTCAATCTATTTATTTATATCCATATATTTTTAATTTTAGATGCAGAAATGCGCTTAAAGCATTTGGAATCGGAAAAACAAAATTTGGATGCTGAACTGCGAGCAGCGAGGGAAAAAGTTAAGCGAGCAGAAGAAGCTCAAATTATTTTGGAATCACAGCTAGTCGCAACAAGACCTAGAAGCGGGGAAAGAATAAGACGCACGCAAAGTTTTATACCCACGACAAAGGAAAGACCACTGGTAGTTGATGACAGAGTATCTTTGCAAAAAAATTGTTGAAAATTGCACGTGTGTGATGTGGTTTTAAAAGAACAACAAAATTGCGTACAATTGAAAAGAAAAGTCTGAAGTTAATCTTACATATTTTAAATGTTCAATTTGCCAAATTTTTTCGTAAGATTAACGCATTGTCAATTAAAAGTAAGTTCAAAAGATTCAGGGTAAACGGTAAAAAAAATTAAGTTCCTGAAAAATTATCTTGCCCTATTGTTACAATTCGACAAAACGATCGATGTTTTTAACCATCGGCAGTATTTAAATTTTTTATAACCCTTAGCTTTTTACGAATACCAAAATATTAGTAGAAAAAAAAATTATTTTTTCGAAAAAAAAATATTACATTTTATTATTGTTATCAATATTATATATGAGGAAATATTGCATTGTTATTTCGATTGCAAAATATGTGCGCAATGATTCAAAGTAAAATTCATAAATATAAAGAACATTAACGAATTTATTCTACAATACATTTATTACTATTTATTACAACAATATGTTTATATCTGTTGCCAATCATCTAACCATTTTATGATACTGGTTCGGAAAATTCCAAGAGAGATCTAACGAATTTATTCTAATGCATTTATAAAGTCACAAATGAAAAATGAAATTTAACGTTTCATTGAAAGCTATTTTTATAAAAAGAAACCAGGCGTTAATTAATAAAGTATTTTTTATTAATAATTATCAATGTTATAAACGAAGTGCGTTCCTTTATTTAAATTTTAAACGACACTTTAGTGTTAAGTGCTCTGTAACCAATGAAACTATATTGACTGATAATTAAAATAACGATATTTTGTAATATTCATATTAATAAATGATTTTCACACATTAAAGCGACACCGTTTAATTCGCATAATTCTTTAATTTACGAATCAACAAATAGCCGCTGTAAAATCGAAAGTGAAATACTGTTGCTTGCCAGCGAGCGAGTCAGTGAAAGTGAAGTTCGTGACAATGAAAATATTGATCAAACGAGTTGTATAGCGATAGGTACAAGGTGTTTCGAGCATCTCCGAAGAAATAAAAATTGTTTCTTTTTGATATTTTGCACTGATAACTGCACTTTATAATGCCGCCAAAGAAGAAGAAGGGAAAAGCCTCCAAGCTCGCTCGCATGACCGACGAAGAGCGAGCGAGATATTTGCAACATCGAGCGGATATGGAACTCGAAGCGAAGCGGCGCAAACAACAACTCGTAGCGATCTTCGCTAAGGTGCAGCAATACATTATTACCTCAGTTATTTTGTAATCATTCACGTTATCAATTATTATAAATAAATAATATATAAACTAGAAATTACTAAATATAGTAATATTACTATGTTAAATGTTTTAGTTGGTAAAATTAAAAAATATTTTTTTCTTTGTTATCCTACTTAATCCACATTTTGTTAATAATTATAGTGTTTACAAAGGATAGTATTATTAATTGATATAATGTTATTTTAGAACAAATTAAAACGAGAGGAAGCTTTCGCGCGAATAAACACCGCGAAACTCAACGAGCAATGGCGCACGACTCTGCGGCAAATGAAATGCGTGGAATTGAAGGAGGAGGTCCAGCATCTATGGAAAAATTTCGAAGAGGAGTTGCAGACCAAAGACGACTTTATAAAAAAGCTGTTCGACGAATTAGTCGATGCGGATTACGATCATCGACGATTTCAGGAAGCCCACATGATGGCCTTAGATGATATCATAGGTCTGAAATATTCACAACTTCATGAATATGATGATTAAAACAATTTAAATACGATTTTTCCTTCTTTTCTGGTCGGAACTTATGTCACTGTTTTCTTCCTTTTACAGAGAAAGGAAATGAAAGGGTAGACTACTTGCACAATAATTACGAAGATGCGGTCGAAAGGATTCGAAACATAGACATACAGGAATTAAAAATTAAAAAAGTTGAGATGGCCAATTCTTTGCTGCACTTGAAAAGTATACTATTCGCGAAACATAAGTCCTTGGAGAAGGAGCTTATGGATATAAAAACGAGAAATTCAGTTAACGTCTATAGTTTCGTATTTACAGTAAGTACAATAAGAATGAAAAATTATTCCTTAGAGCTTATGTACTGAATCCCGAAAATACACAATACGAGGGTATAATAATTCTATTACTTATTTAATCAGTAATTGCTCGAGATTTAAAAAGTTTTCTACTAAAAGTTTTTTTAATAATTAAAAACATTCTTTTAATAAATACTATTCTTAAACAAAAGTCAAAGAATAGTACGTACTTTAAAAAAGGTATTTGAGGCAAATTTTTGTTAATAATTTCAATGAATCATATGTTAAGTAAAAATTAATAATATTTTCCCGTTTCAACGTATCAAGTTGAAATTCAATATTTTAAATGAATACAAGTGTTTAAACTAATCTTATAGTAGTATAATTGATTTAGCAAATATTTTTAATTAATATTTAATAAACCGAATTTGTTGTTTCAATAAAGTTTTTCAATAGGATTCTTTTGCGGTCTTTTAAGGAATAAAAACGGTGAAGACAACGAAACTACATTGAAATGAATTTTCAGAAAGAAGAATCGATACTCAATTTGAAACGGAAAATGTATCCGGAGTTGGAGCGACTGTGGCAGCAATTGAATGACGTGATAACGATCTACGAGGAATCGACGGAGACCAAGTGGAAGCAGTACGAGTACTTGAAGGAGCAAGACGATGCCCATCAGGCGGAGGCGGCGCTCTTCCCGAAAATCTTTGCGCAATTGAAGGAAAATCTGGAGACCACGAGGAAGCGACTCGCCAAATTGGCTCAGGAGAGAGAGCTCACTATAGAGGATCTGAGAATGCAGTCCGAGCTGCTTACTAAGCGCGTCTGTAAAATGAGACAGGAAATGAAGATTGCTCAGACAGTGGACGAGGTGCAATTGAAGAGGCTAAGTGTTTTAAGTAGCCAAGCAATCAAGGTATTTGTGCACGCAAATTGATTCATGCGCTCGTTTTATTTACGAGAAGTCAACGCCCGGGTGATTCGGAAGTCGCACGTTTTTATTATCTCTTTTTTTCCTTGTTGCAGCAATTGGAAAGAATCTTGATTAAAGCCGAAGAGCTGCAAACGATGTCGAAACTGTGCTCTGCTTTGGAGCCGGATTCGCTTCTTGTTAAGAAGTATTCGATTAAAAATTTAACTTCCAAGGAACTGGTGGAGCCTACAGATGAATCGTTTGGATACCTTAAGAAAGTGGAAGGCTTCCGAGACCACTTGCGTTGCATGAAGGAAGAAAACAATCTATTGAAAAAAGAAAGAATTATTTTGATGGAGGAAAATAATAGGTTGAAGCATTCTCTGAAGTCTTACTTAGTAACAGTTTGTAGAATGCCCACGATTCGACCACGAACTCGAGCTTGATTTAATGGCAGATAAGTGAAAATTAAGGACAGTAAATAAATTAAAACAACATTGAGACTATCATTTAAAATGTACCAAGATTATTTAATTGGAAAATGTTCACTGAAAAGATTTACAATAGTTGTGTTTCTAAGAATAAAATTGATTACTTACTCATCTATTTTAGGAAAAATATTTTACAAAATGACAATAAAAGGATTGTGCAAAATAAACAAAATATCAAACTTGATAGTTCATAACTTAAAAAAAAAAATAGGATGAGATTGAATATTAAGTTACAAAAATGTTTGCGTTTCTATTTTATTTAATCTTACCATATTCTTCATAAAATTGTAAATCTAGCTTTTATCTTCTTAGCGATGAGTGAAAATACCGCCCCCAATCTCCACGTATTTGTAGGGCCGCGATCGGGTCCTACCTCGGACTGGGTGAAAGAAGATTTTCTCACGGGGAGCTACACCTTCTGTTTCCAAATAAATGTCAAAACAAGATCTTAGCCGCTGGAGTTGGGCCGACAAAGTCGGAGGTTTATCCCACATGACATTGATCTCACGTTCCAGCTCCCGAAGAATATCCGTCGCAGCAGGAATATTTGCGCTGAAGTTTACTCGAAAAACGGAAGTAACTTTTGGATAGTCTGGTTTTATTGCTACGAAAGTAACCAGCTCACCTACAAAATAAAAATATTTAGTTTTTATTTGAATAAAATAGATGGATTATAATTTTAATCTTACTGTTGCCTCTTCGTAGCACAGCTTCATAAAATATGTCAGAAGAACTAACAAATTCTTGTTTGGAAGATTCTGGAAGATTGAATGTGTTGCAATAGTTCTTCCAAGATGAAATAATAAATTTATGTAAAGTTGTGGATATTTTTTGGGGCAATGGATCTGAAGATTCTGTGGTAATTGGCAAATTGCCAGTTTCTAATTGACGAATTTCTGCACAGAGATCTAGTCTTGCTTTTACACGCTTCTTTATTTCCTTCAATACACTTTCAACACTATCTTGACTATTATCCTGTACAACAGTCTATATGAAATCATTATTAGAGAATATCATTGAAATTTAAAGTGTATATTAAAAATATTTTAAAACCTACCTTCTGTTCAGAAGCATTGACAGGAACAAAGTGTAGACCGGCCATTCTCTGTGCCCACTTGTAGGGTGTACCTAAACCAAGGGATAAAAATGATCCAAGTTTATGCCTTCCTAATTGATAATTATTTGCAGGATTCGGGCTATTAATCCCCACGTCTCCAGGGTACAATTCACGCAAAACTGATTCAGACATAAGCATGTCACTAATGAAAGATGAAATCGTGGTTAATAAATCTTTATTTAGAAAATGCGTTAATAATTAAATCAATAATTTGAAAAAATAAAAACATACCCTACACTGATGCCTCCTAAATTAACTGTTAATAAATCTGATTCTACAGTTATAACTTTTAATACAGTTAAATAAAAGAATTGCAGCTTCAGCTTTGTGTCATCTAGAACAAAATAAATTTAATTTAATTTTTATAATTAAAAATTTAGTTTCTTAATAATGGCTGTTAAAAGTAATACTAACTTTTGAACGAAACAATGATTTTAACACTAAGGGGATGTTTCTGAAGAAGTCGAAGTTTCTTTTCCTCTTGTCTTGCTTCTTTTGATACTCTGTGATGTCTCTTTTTATGTACAGGTGGTTCTTCTGGAACATTTTCAGATTGTCCTTCATTATCAGAGTCAGATTCTTGCACACCATCTTGATTAGAAGTTCGTTTTGCTTCTTCTTCATCTCCCTCTACTGAAACAACTAATGTAGAATCTGCAAATAAAAAAAGATCCATATGAATTTAAATATTTATATATCATACGAAAAACATATGTGCAGGGCACAACTAGAAACAATTATCATGAAAAGTTCGTTAAACTTACCACAAGCATCTCTGTAAGCAGATGCTTTTGCATAAAGAATATACAGAGGTGAAGATAAGAGAGCAGCTTTTTCATGTTCCAATTTAATTTTATCTAACGGAAGACCCAGACTTTCTTGTAATGGTTTGCTTGCCTAGAAATATTTTATACATAAAATATTTGTTAAAAATATTTTTAATATCAATTAGTAAAACAGTAAATATTACTTCTAATATTCCTCGCAATTGTGGAGCAAGGTTATCTAAACGGGATTGCTTTGATTCTATACTTGTAGCAACAGATTTTTTATTTTCAGTTAGATTATCACATAAAACTGCTAATTGTTTTCTTTGTGTTAATTCCCATTCAAGCCTAGCTAACCTTCTTTGGTGAGGATCATTTTTTGTTTCTTCCTACAATTTGAAAAAATTATAAATTAATTTGCAATTTATTTTGTTCATTGATTTAAGTTATACCTACAGGTCTAGAAATCGATGCAGGTGCCTCTTTATAGAATTCTTCTTCTGAAACTAATTGTATGCTTTCATCTTTGGATCTAAAATAAATATATAATGCTTTGAATATATAGACAGCAATATATACAACAAAAAATTATTTAAATTACTTTATCTTACTTAAATTGTAAGCACTTCATAACTTCTTTTTTCAAATGTATTACTTCATACAGTAAATTTTGTAGTTGCAAATGCCGATTATCTACATTAGTTTTGGCTGTTGTTAATGAATCTCGAGAAAATTTTGTTCTAAATTTTTCCATCCTATTTAATTTCTTTAATTCCATAAATGCTAAAGCAGTTTCTATTTGTAATTCTCTTATTTGCTCTTTTGCCTAAAAGTAGAAAATAAATTTATTTTATTCATTTCAAGAAAAAGAACAACCTTGAAGCATCAATAAATTCTTAATTCTTACATTAGCATCGTTACTGCCTTTCAGTTTTGATATTTGGCCCATATTTTTGCGTATTATATTACAGGTATTGTAGAAACTTTCAGCATCATCTTCAGATGACCTACTTATAGCTTCGTTTTCTTCAAACGTGATAATTGTCTGAAAACAAATTGAAACGTTTCAAAAGTTTCATAAACATAACCTTAAAAATATTAACATTGTAAATAAAGTAAGTTAAAAAATTATGAAACATATACATAAATATAGAAATATAGTAAGATACATTAAAATCTATTGATTAATATTGATAAAACTGACTATTTTCAAATTTTTAATTAAATTAAAAACATAAAACAAACCTTATACATATCCATGTTAGCTGTTGAATTATTTTCATCAGCCGGTTTTGTGGAATTAGTTACTTTCACACTGTCTGAATCCTCCTCCTTACCCATTTACTTAGAATATACTTAAATAAATTCCAATTCTGTAAACAAACAAAATAAAAACCATAAAGCTACCAACCACGAATTAAGGTTATATGGTTTCACATTTATTTCGGCACTTGTTAATAAATTAAAGAATTAACCGATGAAGCTTTTTTTAATCGTTAAACACGGCTTATCTTATTAAATAATCAATTAACAAATATTGAAAGTGAACCTTTTTTCTTTTTCTTTAATAAATAAGAAAACTGAGGAGAATAGCAGGACGCGTCAGTTTGCCAGGACGAAAGTTCTCAACTGCCGAAAAAAATTCCTTGCTGAACCAAGTTTTATTAATTTTCTAAGAGTATGTATATTTACCTTTAAAACATTAGTTCAAAATATTTTTTATAAATAAAAAAAAAAAATAATTGTGACCCCGACGTGATTTGAACACGCAACCTTCTGATCTGGAGTCAGACGCGCTACCGTTGGGCCACGGAGTCTGATGGGACACTGGTTGAAATATGTTCTAGACAAAGCAAGAGGTATTTAGTTGTATATATA
>JAWWEN010000009.1:8964125-9011877 GCA_035582955.1 Sycophila texana
ATTTTTTTTTATAATATTATTCCAAATTTAGTATATTTTATATGTATAATTTTAAACAATTTTTATTAATTCATTTTTATTTATTTTTAGGTACTTTTGTGAAGCCATTTGTAACGGTGGTGGATCCCCAAAGACGAACTCTACACGTAATCGGAGATATTGACTCGCTATATCTAAAAATAAAAGTATTGCCAATTGCGATGATTCAGCTCTTGTTTACTTCGAAGAATGTCGGCGCTGCGAGCTTGCACAATTTTTTACGTTGCGACAATCGTTAATTAGACGTGCATAGGCGCATTAGCCACTCCGCGCGATTTTCAAACGAAATGTCTACGATGTCCTTTTATTTATTTCAAGAGTACAAGAAAAGTAAAATTATTGTAAAATATTCACTATTTTGAATTTTTGTTATTATCAAAATATTTAATTGTTACTATAAAAAGAAGGTTGTTACTTTATTAATATATCGTCTTGACTTTTACCGCGTTTTAAAATCATTAATAAGAATATTTAAAATATGAGTAAAAATTAGAAGGAATTTCAATATTTTGAAAACGTCCGACTGTTGAAACTAAGCGGCAATCAAATGAAGCATCGCTTGCATCCGGATGCGTTTTGATATCGCGCGAATTATAGTCTGCAAGTAGATTCTGGCCGTGTAAACGATCCCGCATCTCCACGACGAGGTAAACGCGACAGGTGTACGGAACCGCGATCCCAAGATATTTTTCATTCGAGGAAGGCTCCGCTGATGATTTAATGACCTCGCAAGCTCCGGCTCTCCAACCGGCGTTTTTCTCGGTTCGTGCCTCCGCTCGAGGCGCTTTTAAACTAAAATTTCATTTTTTTGCTCTCTGAATCTCTGAAGCTTTAGGATATTTTTAGACTATTTTTTATTCAATCAGAAGACTTTATTTATATAAGCAACGGATTTCACCGTCCGCAGAAAATGAAAATTCTGTATCTAAGAATAAGATGTTGAAATGTTTCGGGTACATTAATATCAGACTGTATGAAGCGAGTACTGTTTGAATAATTATTTTGCAAGATGTGTATTTACTTGCACCAAGATTCATGAATTTTATAGGCTTGATGATACCCAAAATTTAACGCGAAGGTGGAGATTCCCAAAATGCTCGTAAGTCAAGTACGATTTACGAGTGCAATTATACGAGCATGGCTTCCTGTCAACCGTGCAGTATATCAAGACTTGAACGGTCCTCCTCTTTTTTATCCAAAAAATTGTAAATGACTACAGTATTATAATTTTAAAAAATTCTATTAAAACATAGAAGCGAGCTTTTCTTATCCAATGAACCGTGAATTGAATTCTTGACATTTTTTTTAAGTGTGCTTATTTTAAGGTCCGTCTTCATGAAGAGATTCCTAAGTGAGTGGATGACACGCAGACTCTTTGACTTATCGTCGCCCTTTACGAACTCTACTAGAAAAATTCTATAAATGTCAACACTGATGGATGTATCTGACTTAACTGATGCATCTCCGTAATCTTTTAAATTTGAGATGACTTTTTCAAAATTTTAAGTTAAGAAATATTTCTTCCACGGTAAGTAGTTTCAATAAACATAAAGCGCATGTCAAAATACTAATTTTCTTAATAAAAACAAATTTGAAGTTCATTACATCGTCGAACGAAAAGCAAATAAATTTTAGATTAATTTTAAAATAGTTCGTTAATTATATTCGGACGTTAAATTAGTCGATCTCGAGCTTTATTGCACCGAGCCGAGAAAACTCCCACGGCGCAGGGAAAGGGGGAGACCTATCGACATCGTTAAATCGTAAATCCAACGGCGGCTGCCAAAGACGCGGTTCTCTCGCTCCCTTTCCTCGCGGAAGCTCTTCTGTCCTTACGTCCTTCCGATTGCGCGTTGCTCAATGACGCTCAATTACTGGCTACGTGCAAGCTTTACGCAAGCAATTACGTTTCGAGACGTTGACCGAAGTGTATGCGTATTGATATAAATTTCTATTTCGCTTCACAATGAATTTTTTCACCTAATTTTACACATTGTATATAGATTTAGAAAAGAGTTTGTATGGACGTAATACAATTCTATGCTTTGCAGAAAAAAAAGAACATAATTAAAATTTGCATGCAAGTTTTATTTCTCTGCAAGCAGACAAATTTTACATAATTCTTTTTATTAGGATAGTAATTAAAAAAAAAAAACTTTTTATACGTACATTATTGCGTATTTATAAACTCGATGTGTGCAAGGCGGTTGTGCATTTTGAACTTTTTAATGATATATGAATACCAGTGATTTTTTCATGAAAGCTAAAATCAACTGCGAAATTAGAAAAAAGGTACTCTTATTCTCTTCGTCTTTATGGAATTCGCATAAGACTGATTTCACGGTATAATATAAACAAATACGCAAATATATCTTAATATATTCTTTATATCAAAGAAACTAATTTAAAAAAAAAAATTATAATAAAATATCGAAAGTCGATGAATTATCACTTCAGTTCATTCGAGGCTCTTACTCGAAAATCTCAATAAGCGTCGGTATGGCATCCGCCCGCGTCAGAATACCAATGTACCGGGGTGTTGCGCAACGCCATTCTATTTCCGTATCCCGAATCTTCCCCCTCTACTCTCCTTGCATTAGTTCGCCTCTAGAGAACTCTCGTAGCACTGAGGCTCTTCGCGCCATCGACTAGCGCGATTCATCCTAAATCCTGATAGATATCGGATATGAACATACCGATGCGAATATTTTACAACCTGAAATGAGGATGGAGGATGCTTGGAGCATAGGATGCATATTATGTACAAAGTGGTAAAAGGAAAAATAAATAAAACTTTAAGTCAAGAGCGTAATTGAATAATTTTATTGATCGCTGAGTCTTAGAAGTACATTTGTGTTTATTTCAAATTTATTTAAATTGAATGAAATATAATTGCAAAATAATAATGTAAAAAGAAAAATTTCTCTCTAAGAATGGTAGAGCCTCTAAAAATACTAGTAAATCGGGATAATATAACAGAATTTAAATTTGAAAAAAATCTTTAGAGCTGTTTATTAAGATTTCACATATAAATACGTAAATCAATATTTTGTGATTATAACATAAGAGAAAAAAATGTATAAGACGTTTATGAAAAAAGAAAAGTGTTAGGTAAATTAACATATTCTTGCGTCTCATTTTATTGAGTCACTTTGTTGAAAGCTCGTAAATATTTGACTCCCCTTCTTTTTTGCATTCCATTCGCCACGTAATAAAGTAGCTATTTTCTGTTTGCCAATTTGTATCTTCAGAAAAAGCTTTTATTTCCAATAATTACTTACATAACTTAAGTTTTAAATTTTAACATAAAAATTACACGCACGATGGAAATATAGAACTAGTAAAGGTAATAGGTACTACCGTAAATTAGGATTTGATAATTACACTGAAAAATTGAGATAAATAAAAAGTAACAAAAGCCAAATGAAAATATAAATAAATAACTCACGACAATGTGTAAAGATTGTCTCAGTTGGCAATGCTCTCTATAAAAGTATTTTTATAACACGTGCATGAAAAAGACCCTGTATAATAACTAATAGAAGCTTCAGAATTCCAGATGATGTATATGTACATAATATACAATAAGGGGAGAAAGTCGAATGACGATTAGTAACATAAATTTACCTCTACGTGTTATACATATCAATATTTACGTGTTATGAAGAAAAAGAATACACAAGTAAAAAGAAAATTCCAGCATAGAAGGAAATAAAAGAAATTTTGGACGAAGTACATTTTTTCATACGATTCAAAATTTGAGTATAAAAAATTAACACCCATTATCTTCTTCTGATAAATCAAGCATTCTTCAACGATTTTCGTTTACAACTCTTCAAACATCCGAAAAATAATGAACTTTAATAAGTAATATTGCTTTCATTTATTATAACTTTTAAATTTCTATAAACTTTTTATAATCTATATTATTTTTATATAATTTGTCTTAATTCAAAAATTGCGTTGCAAAAATTTATATATAAAATTTCATACAAAGGTATATCCTACTATATTATGTATATTGTATTATATTGTATTAGATATATTACATTATATTATTATATTTATCTATTTATATTTTTGTAAATACTGCTTTCCTTTTTCCATTAACAGTTTTTCTATTTCCGCTTGTTTCTTTCAGAACTGATGGATCCGGCCACCATCGAAAACGGCGATTGCGTGGCAGCCACCGACTGCGCTTGCGGTTCCGGTCGGCGTCGTATCCGGGACCGCGAAAATAGAAGGTGCAACTCGGAGGAGGCGCGACTCGGCCCAGGGCCGTCCGGTAAAAAGGCGTCGTACCGAGTGCATACGGAGCCATACATTTCCCCTCCCCCCACCCCCCGAAATGCGTCGACCGGACGCACGAAGAACATTGGCTCGCTTCTGGAAGTAGTCCAACTTAAACGCGAGCGATCGACCTTCGTTATCTTTGCGCCGATTACGGCGAAAACCGCACGGGGCTGAAGCGCTATCGCGCGCCCGTTCGCTTGCTTTTAACGTCAATCGCTTTTAAAGACGCTGTTGAAGTGTTACGTTTCGTCTGCTGTGCTGAGATTAGTTTAGGACGTCATTTTCATTTTGATTTACGTTTTTTGCATTTTCCGCACATTATTTGCTAACGAAAGTGTCGTAAATGGTCAGTTTTATATTCTTCCTGGAATTGTATATTTATAATGAGGAAGCCTAGGGGAGATTAGGACAAAAAATTAAAAAAAAAAAACGGATAAAATTTTAATGTCGTTTATAAGTATAGCTTTATTACCAAAGAATAAATATAAGTTTAAGAAAGTAAAAATTCCTTTTTATAATATTGTCATGTATAACTGACTTTTTACACTCATTGCACTGCATCAAATCTTTGGTGAGGGATGCTCCTTACAAGTTCAGTGGATGAAATCGCAGTTTTCTTTTTAAATTATAATTAAAATTAATAGCGAACCAAAGCTCTTGAAATTAGCTCGATGAACTATTGAATTTCGAACTCATTTGAGAGAATAATCAAACAATGCTGCAATTGTACATTAAGTACTAAAGGCAAAAGTCGGTTATTATTTTTTAAGCGAATGAGAAATTTGCAGTACGAGATTAATACTGCGACCACATGAGGCCAAAAAGCCCAATGAGCTCGTACATGGACTAATTTTTGCACTTTTTATATATATATATATATATATAAATATAAAAATGTTTGAAATAATTTGAGCTGACAACAGCAGTGTATTATATTATCAAGCTATAGGGAGGAATATTCTTACACAGCGTATTTTTTTTATACAAAAGTCCTTTTTGTAAATGAAAAGCGTTTGGAGAACTAGTTTGTTTGAATTGTTTAGAATAAACTAATGATTTTTTAAATACATTTTTATTTTTTTTCTTACAAAAAAGTTAAACTAATAAAATATTAATTTTTTATATCAAACAAAAATGTTTAAATTAGCACTTTGTTGCCAATTCAATTGCATAATTAAACAAAAATATTTACCGCTTGGCGGTGAGAAATTTATTATTTCTCAAGGCAAATAATATTCATTATTTATTAATAATATTTATTGTAACAATCAACATTATTTCTCGTTTGCTTATCATCACCTGCTGCTATGCCAAGGCTCAAAATACTCAATTTTTCATTCAATTATATGGAATGGAATCTTTGAATATCGAATTCAAAAAAAAGTTGTTTGCTCCCTAAAGATTTGTCTTGCTCGTTGGCCTGTAAAACTTTATTTCTGTCCCTCTTTTTAAGTAAAAAAAAAACGCGAAAATTAGGCATTCGTTACGAAAGCCAAATTTTTTACAAGAATTTTCAACATCATGAACAAGATTAAAAGTTATTGTGATATTCGTCAAAAGTTTCAGTAACAAAACAATATCGTGAATCAGTTAGATCTCTTTTATAGTTTCGGTAACAAAACAATATCATGAATCAGTTAGATCTCTGTTAAACGTTTTAATCTTTTTGACGAAGTACTATGTAAATCAGTAACTGAATGCATAATTTTTTTTTTTTTTTTTTCAAATAAACAGATGTTATAAACTTCATGGAGTATATAAAAAATTTTATTATTAACTGAAAGTCTCGGCTGAAGCGATCGTATTCATTCACTTTTCAGCGGGATTCGATCAAAAAGCACTGCGTGCATATACCGAATTCACGCTCTGGACCTGCCACGTGTGCAACATAAATATTATTTCGCGAGAACGATGAAGAGCATTCGCTCTGCTTTTCAGAATAGCAAGCGGCTGTTCGATGATAACCGTAAACGGAAACATTTTCCAACAAATAAATTTTCCAATTTTATAGTTTGCGAGCCAAATTCGAAGATAATAACAAATTTTATTTTTTAATAATTCTTGCTAACTCAAAGCATTTTATTCCCTCTCATTCCCCTGTAAACTTCATCCCGTGAAAATTTGTATTACCTGGAAAAGTTATATTACATTATTATTATTAATTATTCTCATTATTATGCTCACTATTATTTTTATTTCTATATTATTATTAAGAATGCTCTGCGCTCTTTCACAGTTGTTTATTAATTTACATTAGTTGATATATTACATTTCATTAATTTTCTTATGTATTCTATTTTTTCTTTATTGTAAAAGGACTTTTAATCCTGTTTAATATAATAAATAAACAAAAATTATTTACAATAAATAGATTAAGTATTAATGAATTATTCTTCTTAATATGTTTGCAATTCGTTAAGAATTAGCATTGAAAGTGCGCGCAGTATGTCGCGAAGTACAAGCTTATAAATATGTCGTGAAAGCAGTCAGTGATAAGTACCTATATATGCTCAGCCGCGGTCAGCTTATCGAGTGGCGCGTCGTCGCAGGTATAAGGTCTACAAGCGGCGTACTACTTGTCGGTGCCTCGACCGGAGGCGATTTCAAGGTTGCACGGATATTTCCGGAATGCCTTCCTCGGCGAAGGCAGTCGCGCGTGGAATCTTCCGATCGAGGCTCGCGCGTATACTCCCCTCTCATGCGGGCCTCCTTCCCGCAGCGCGATCGCGTAACCTTTACCTAGTGCTCGGCTTCGAGGTGATTACGGCACATGCTACCACCACGTGAACGTTGTCATTCATGAAATTGCAAGAGCAGCCAGGAGTTGTGAGAATTTGTAGCCTACCCGTGAGCCGGAGCGGGCTATATCTTCAATGTTCGCGGATGCGATTAAGGCGAGTCCGTCAAACAATGCGCATCCGAGATACATGTCATTTGTTTTCAAAATTACGGATGATTTAGAGAAGATTCGCTTTATGAAAAGTTGGAGCTTTCGTTTTTTATTAATTTTATATATATATATTTACTATTATTATATTATGTACGATATGTAGTACATATAACATTATGTATATATAGTAGGAAAAAACAACGATATAGTAATTTGTTTAAAACAAATTTTGGTAGCTCATTTATTAACGTTTTTTTTTTAAATCTTAGTACAATCACAGTGCATGTTGCATACAAATTTTTGTACTAAAAAACAAAATCAGTGATTCACGCCGTTGGACAGTAAGTAGTAATAACCAGAGTATCGCAAGCCACCAACTAAATCTGTACATATATGTATTTTTCTTCGAAAATATTTCATTTTGAAAAAGCATTTGAAAGAATAAATCAATTACAATTAAACTATAATTATTTTAATATAAATTAATTAATTTAACAACACATATTTATTAAAAAATTCATTCAAAATATTGCTTTAAATGAGAAAGGAAATAAAGTTCGAGCTGAAGATCAATAAGATCCACTCCTAAAAAAATGATTTTATAGAATCTTAGCAAACATTATAAAAAGGAACAGGATTGGTTAAAGAATAAGTATATCCTGTTGAGTGGCGCCAAAATTCAAAACGTGCTAATATTTAATATTCAAATTTCAATAGTCAAAGAAAGTTATGTTTGTTAGATTTCATTGTAGTAGATTAATAAATAAATCATTAAGTTTTAGGTAACATTTTCTAATTAGTCTGACCTTTACTTTAAACAAGAGTGTTGATAAAATGTATAAAGGCTGAAAAAGTGCGCAGATTTTGATAGTTTGATAAAAGATCTAAGATCGCTCAACCTATATTGTTTTCATTATGTAATTTTGCAACACCCTTCCCGCGTCGAATCGATTCTCTTTCCCGAGCAAAAAATTTTTCTTGCCGCTTTCGATCCGTGGAACGAAAGTATATATAGAAATATTCGGATCGGCGGTCAACAGCTGACTGCTCGACCAAAGATCAATACATTTTCATAATAGATCCAGTTCGAATTTCAGAATCGACTCCCTTTACCGAGCAAAAGATCCATTTTGTCTCATTCTATCCCTGGAATGGTACGCAGATAAAAAGAATTCTTCATGAAAAAGTCACTGACTTAATAGTTAATCAATGTGACTTTGAATCCCACCGAATAATTAGGAATTAACAGTTAAGAAAGGGACTATTTGCTGTAAGAGTGGCATTTAAAGAAACCATGTATTAACTGTTCATATATATATTTTTACTGGTAAGAAATATTTATTTGTAACGAACAACGTGAGAAAATTGACTGTCAAAAATATGACGATTTTCTCTTGAATCATTCATTTTTTCTGTGTAGCATTGAAAAATTTGGGTCGGCGATCGACAGCCGACTGTTCGACTACAGATCAATGGAATTTTATACGAGATCCAGTTCATGTTCGACTAATTTTTGTTCAACCTTTGTCTTATCTCGTTCGATCCGTAGAACGGATAACATAGTAGCACAGTAAACTTTGGCTGGGTTCTCGATAGTCGACTACTCAAGCAAAGATCAATAAAATTTCATAAGAGATCCAGTTCATGCTCCACAAACTTTTGTTCAATCTTGATGTCTTGTCTCATTCGATCCGTGGAACGGATGCCATATAGTAGCACAGTAAAGTTCGGATCGGCGGTCCATAGCCGACTGCTCGACCAAAGATCAATAGAATTTCATACGAGATTCAGTCCATGCTCGACTAAATTTTTTTCAACCTTAACGTCTCGTCTCATTCGATCCGTGGAACGAAGGCCGCAGTAGCATAGAAAAGTTCGGGTCGGCGGTCGACAGCCGACTGCTCGGCCGCGGGCTCGCTCGGCTCGCGGCCGGTCGCGATCCTGCGTCTCCACCCCCCTTTGGCCCGCCCCCACCCCTCAGCGCTATTTTGATCTCGCCACTGGCTCCCCGGGCCGGCGACTGCGCGCTGGGGTTCGCCACCCCCCGTGTGCGCGGCCGTGTGTCACACTTTCGCGCGTCGCTCTCCGCCTAAAAAGGTAGATCGGCCAGCGGAGTAACGGCGCCGGCGATTGGTCGGGGGCCCCGGCCAATCGGCGCGCCGCTTACAGCCTAGGATCACGTTGCACGCGCTTATATTGGGAGCCTCGGCTCGCCTTCCCGACAGAACGGCTCT
Source organism: Sycophila texana (assembly GCA_035582955.1). Taxonomy (NCBI): domain Eukaryota; kingdom Metazoa; phylum Arthropoda; class Insecta; order Hymenoptera; family Eurytomidae; genus Sycophila; species Sycophila texana. The sequence goes on from JAWWEN010000009.1 coordinate 8,973,582, forward strand.
CTAACGTAAGTGCGCACCACGTCGGTTGACACTTTGAACTTTCAACATCCATTCCGCGGGGTTGCGGAGGCTTTTGAAAAAGCGCGCGTGCGCGTACCTGCGACTAAGCCTTGAGGCGCGCGCACGCGGTTCTTTTCGATCCTTCCTTGCCCGTCGGGTACCTCGCAGCACCTCTCCATTTTCCCACATATTTTTAACGTATTTTTTATTTATTTATTTATTTATTTATTTTTTTTTTGTATTGATAATTAATACACCCCGACTGGCTCTTCGCTGGCGCTCCTTCGTGTTCGGCGTCGTGGGTGGGAGGTGTGCGTAATTCGAGAAGGGCTCGGGTGGCGAGGAATTCGGGGATTGGCTATCTTGCTCGCGCTTGCGGCGACTCCGTTGTCGAGGGGGGTGTACTAACAAGTGATCGGAAGTTATCCGAGTCGATACCAAGTGCAGGAAGTGTGTGACAAAAAGAAGAGCAATGGACAGCTGTTGTGTGTGCAAACGATTGCGACTGCTACGTACTGGTGATTGAAAAGTAAAGCTGGCGAGAAACACTCTTTTAAAGTAAACAAAAGTAATCGGAGAGCGGCCGCGGCATGGAAAAAATAAAGGACTGTTCATCCGGCCGTGATTGCCGCTACGACGCTCGCGGGCGGTTGGCGAAAAAGAAAAAAAAAAGAAAAAAAAAAAGTTGTGTGCCGGGGTTTCAAAGTGGAAGACACGGAGCATTGCGTGAGAGGGACCACTAGTGATTTGGAATAGCAGCGCTGGAATTCGGGCGACTTGGTGAACTCTCGTCGGGGCGTCCCTTCGCCACGGCAAACGCCTGCCGCTCGTGTTATATTTAATCGAGTGATATTTTTGGTTTCACACGCCGTTCAGTTACGCTTGACTTACTTCGCTTTCTTTCTTAGTGTTTTTCACGCGTCGTTACGCAATTTAAATTTCAGTTTTTCTCAATTTCCGAAATTCGGTTCACGACACTACAGGAAAATAGTTAACAATAGTTGTTTTCGATTTTTGTTTTTTTTTTTTTTTTTTTTTGAATTGACAAAGTCGCGGTCAATAAATAGAAGCGGATATTTTCTGTTTTCATTCTTTTAATGTTTTGTTTTCGTAGATACCAGAATTAGCCACTGAACAAATAATTATACGTTTGTATTGATAGAATCAAAAAAATATTTAAGGAGTAATCTGTCATATCTAAAAAATAATATATTCTATTTTCAAAATATTTTATTTAATACTAGTTTGGCAGCGATATTTACTGATAAATTAATTTCACAGTTGTACGAGACCTATACTTAAAAATATTATCAATAACTAATAATGTCAATCATCATAACAATTTACTAAGCCTTTAAGAATATAAAAAAAATTGTTAATTTAATCGTTAAAATTACGATCAATAGTGTCAACTGCAGAGCGTACTGAATCTTTACACTGATATTTCATAAAGCCACTCAAAGAGTCAAAACTCGAGCTTAAAGCTCGAACGCATAAAGCTCCTCTCTAAATTTAGTCGTTGAAATCTATTTAAAAAAAAAAAAAAAAAAAAAAAATTTCCTCGCGCGTAAGCTCCTAAAAGTTGAGCTCCCGGGCCGCGAAAGTGAGAAAGTGTCCCTCGAGCTCCGCGCGAAGAAAGTCGAGCAGGGCGCTATCGGCGCGCTAAACGTTGCGAGCCGTGAAAATTGTCGGACGCCGGGGGGAGAAGGGAGGAGGGGGCTCTCGGCGTGCAAAATCGGCCGCCTCATAACCGGCGCGCGGAGTTTTCGAATTCCTGCCATTCTCACTTCCGAATGCCGCGGTGGAAATCTAAAACGGCGAACCCAATTTCGTTTTTGGGTAGGTCTGCGAGGGGTTACACACTCGCTCGGCGCTGGGATGGTGGGGAGGGCGTGCATCGAAAATAAAAGAAAGGGGAGACGTCGTGAAAATAACACGAAGGAGGGCCAAAGAAGGGCGGGGAGGAGAGGGTCGGGGGGAGGGGGAGGGAGGAGAGGGAGGCAGCGCCGCCTAGCAGCGATGCCCGCGTGCGACGCTCATTATGAATTTCTGTCTGCCCCGCAGGGCCGCCCAGTTCGTGCCGCCAGAAGCAGTCCGTCCGCCGCCGAAGCCAGAGACCCGGGAAGACGAACACACCGAGGGAGGAGCGAGCAACGACGAACAAGGAAACACGACGCCCGCCCCTTTTTTGTCGGACAATAACTAGGGGACGCGAAGAAAACGAAACGCATCGCAGTGGATAACAACCACTCGGATTGAGGAGCGGACAGTTCGACGATTTTTTTTTTTTTAAATTACCGAATCCGAGGGGCCACTAGACTCCAGTCAAGATGCCGGCTCCACCAAAGCAGGACGAGGAAGCGGATCCGACCCCATACCTGTTCATCTCCCTCGAGCAGAAGAGAATCGACCAGTCGAAGCCCTACGATGCGAAAAAGGCCTGCTGGATCCCCGACGAGAAGGAGGGCTACCTTCTCGGAGAGATTAAGGCCACCAAAGGTGACATCGTCTCCGTCGGTCTTGCCGGTGGCGAGGTGTGTATTTTCCCCTTCAGTTATTTCCTTATTGCTTTCGCGCGCCGAGACTGGAGAGTACGAGGTCGGTTCCGTTATAAAAATAGAGGCCGCGGAGTTGTCGGATATAGTGCGCCGATATCCGCTGAGGAAAAATTTTCCGCTCCTTTTTTTTTTCGTCAATTTCGATCTCGGCTTCGCGCTCTTGGCGCGATTCGCGTGTCTCGAAGATTCTCCGCATCGGTTGTTGCACGAGAGACGTCCCGACGCGTAACGGGCGAACTCGTAATACATAAGGGGATGCGATCTGCCAAGTGACACAACGGACGCGACACTTGTCGACCGGCCAATTTTCGTATTTTCGTGGCTCGCTCGCCTAATCGGCTTCGATCATTCATGATGCGTGTGCGGGCCCGGCTTGACGCGCAATTAACTGCATTTAGAATGACGCGACGGGAATTCGCCGTCTTTTAACTCTACCGAGGAAAAGATCGGATGGGTGGAGCATTTTGACGGTTCTTCATTAATAAACGCCGAAATGTTTAAGAATTTCGACGAAGGAAGAAATTTAACGAGCTTTCAAGTTCGCGAAGAAAGACGAGCCATAAGAGCGCCAGTAGATCGTTACCGGCGGGGGTAAGACGTGCCGCGCTGGACACGGAACGAATCTACTGGGATATATATAGACAATCATTTGCTTTAGCTAATCAACTTTGACCCATTTTTTTCAAACTCCAGCCGCGTATTGTGCGCATTTTCGTGCCTTGTGCTAAATATTTATCCGGACTATACCGATTTTTCAAGTGTAGCTTCAATATACCACTGCTATTTATAATTTTCTTTTAAACAAACTGCCGATTCGCGCATTCTCCATATGCGTCCACTTCTATTTGCAGTTATTTCACGTTAGCGCTCGGAATTTTTCGTAGATTCTATTCTTGGACAAATTTTTCGCGGTGAATTAAAGTAAACAAATGTATCGGTTGTTTATTATCTTGAACAGTTGGCACGAGACCTTATTTAAACAATTAAGAAACGGAAAATGAGGAACGTTCATATTTGTACAACAAACACGAGCGTCGGAAGAAAAATGGACTCGGGGACGAAAATCTCGTATCCGCAGAAATACATCAAGGGAAAAAATTTCGAAAAGAAAAAGAACGATCGCCTCGTCGACGAAGCACGACACGCGTATCGATGAAAAAGAAAAGTAAAAAAACACCATATTTTTGGGCCGCCTCGAAAAATGAATTTACGTAATTTGAAACGCAATCGGTAAACAGCGCGCGAGGGATTACATAATTCTCCGAAAAGAAGAAGAGGCGAAAGACGCGGGCACGAGTCGTCGCCGGGAAATCGCGCGCGCGCGCGGAGAGAAAAGCAGGGGCGCGGCGCCTATTTTTCGCCCGGCCGACAAATTAGAGCCGGTGCGCCGGGGTCCGACATGCCCATCGGCCGCCGTGGAAGGTCGTGCCTCTCTCTCTTTTTCTCGCCTCGCGTCGCTCGAGAAAAAGAGACGAGGCGGACGAGCGGGTGAAATAGAAGAAGCTCGGCCGGAATACTCGCGCTTGCGGCGTGTATAAAAAGAGCGCGGGGCGGAAGAGAGGGGGTGGCGTCGGCGTTCACAAAACCACCAGCCAAACCGTATCAGGACGCGCGTCGGCCTGCTATTTCGAGCACAGAATAGCGTCTCGTATACCTTACGGGGGGGGGGACTCCTCTGCTTAACTCCGAGAGGAGCGGCTCCCCGCATTGGCTTACGCCGGCTTATTGTGTCGCGAATCACGATGACGGTCCCCGTCGCAGGGGGTGGAGGCTGCCAACTTGCGGATTGACGCGTGCGCCGGTGACTCGGTTTATCGATCGGGGGATTGCGAGCGCCGATCGCTCGACTCCCGGCTTTATTCTCCTCGTCGCGTCTCGCCGGTTTTTTGGATAAATCGCGAGGACGCGGGACTATAAATACGGTGAAAGTATCTATTTTCATAAATCTAAATGCGATCGCGATGGCTAAGATTAGAATGCGCCAGGATACCATCACTGCATCGTCCCCGAGTCTCTTTTCGCTGGAATTACGACGGCGAGAGTCAAGACGGAAATGAAATGAAATGAAATGAATGAAATCAAATGACCTTGCGTGGGTTTGCCTTTTCTTTTTTTATACTTTTTCAGCTGTTTCTTAGGCTTTTAACTAGAGATGCGTGACTTTTTTCACTTTTACTATTCTCTTGATTCTCTACAAATTACTTTAACGGTTCAACTCGGAATTCTTTTCTTCATTTAAATTTACTCGTTTGTTAATAACGATCTCTATTTCATCTTGGTTTCTTAAATATGTTAAATACTAGAGAAGAAGCATTCCGTATTATTTCGCTTTAAAAAGTGTTTTCATACAAATGCCCGTTTATTACACAACAATTAATTAAGCAGCATAACTCTCGCAAACTTTTTGCAAAAGAAGCCAAGAAAGTCTAGAGTAGAGAAGGCGAATTGTCTATAAATAAAGGGTGCCATTAAGAAAAGGCTGAAAGAAGAAAAACAAGCTTAGCGGCCGAGATTTTTGAGCGAAATCGAGTCGGGCTTTTCTCGTCGATTACGCAATTAAAAGGCTATGGATCCCGGTGGGGCCACGCGGCCCGTTGCGGTTGACTCCGGCGCTCGCACGCTATTGTTAGCAGAGCCGCGAAGCTCGCTAAGCGCCGGAGCGGCTATAATAATAAAACGCCACACATCTCGAAACGCGGGTCATGATATTTTTAGAGGACGGGGAGCGCCTCGGACGCGCCGAGGCGCGGAAAGAGTGCGGAGCGGACGGGACGGCGAAAGAAACGCGGCGAAACGAGGCCCTGTCTTTTCTTACGCAAGGGAGCCGAAGTTACGAGGGCGCCTCCCTTCCGTGTCGCGCGCTTTCGCCGCGTTTCTCCCTTTTTCCGCGTCTCTTGGCTCGCGGAACGGGACGACGCGGAAGAATATCCCGCGCAGCGATTTTCCGCGTTATCTCGGTTCGGGATGATTTATTACAACATCGGAGGCGAGAGTGGCCCTATGGCGAAAATAAATTTTCCGAGAATCGGCTTGAGTAATGCGAATCGCGGTCACATTACTCGAACGGGCGCGTTCTTTTATGCGCGCGCGCAGTCTATATTCGTGACTCTCGGGGCTGCGGAACACGAGAAATCGCATGGACTCTCCGTTGGCAGAGGCTCAAAGGCGCCGTTGCCGGGGGCCGCGATAGAAAACGAATTTGTCCCGAGTCCGTCCCGTCAAAAATTGCAAAACAAGCGCCGACAAATATTTTCGCCACGTACGACCAAGATTCTCTAAGAATAGCGTATCGCTCTGCAAAAGAAAATGACATTGAAAAAAAAAAAAAAAAAAAAAAAATTAGCTCGATTGACGTCGCTAACCGAAACTTGGCGTGCTCCGAAGCTCTGCAGGGGAGAAAGACAAAAAAGTCACTGAAATGGATTTGACAATCTCGACTCTGCATAATTCGACATTCAGTATAATGAAAAATAAATTAAGGTAAATACTCGAATAAAGTTTAGTCACTGAAATTTTTCGTAATATATCGCTCGAGTACGGAAAGTTGTACGCGTGATGTTGATTAGCAAAATTTGACGAATTGAAAGGAAAAATGGACGAAATGAGATTATACATAAGTTAAAAAAAAATTAAAAAGAAAAAGGAAAATAAGAAAAGTTATAAAAGTAATAAAAGAAAGGAAAGAAAGCTTAAAAATAACCGGCTTACCTTCAGAGAAGGGAAGTAAGGAAGGATCAGCTGCAGCAAGTGAATCCGCCGAAATTCGAAAAAGCCGAGGACATATCGGAGCTGACCATATTGAACGAAGCTAGCGTCCTGCACAATCTGAAACAGCGCTACTACGCTAAACTAATATACGTAAGTGTTCGAAAACGCTCGACTAATCGTACCTTTTTTTTCTCTCTCCGACAAATAGGTTAGGGATGTGAAGAAGGACCTGCTGCAGCAGGTGAACCCGCCCAAGTATGAGAAGGCCGAGGATATGTCTAACTTGACGTACCTGAACGACGCGTCGGTCTTGCACAATCTGAAACAGCGTTACTACGCCAAGCTGATCTACGTAAGGCCCCGCTGGATGCCAGAGTGTACCCCCATTTTGATGTTGTACAGCACAGACCGCTGAAGCACATTTTATACCACTGTTTTGTTTACCTTATCCCATTATTTTACTTACTCTTTCCCACTGTCTGGTTAAACTTGGATTTTTTGCTTACCACCACTGTGGATTTGTCGATCATCTTCAATTTGGTCCTGACGTTGGTTCATACAAAAAAGTTAGTAAGAGCAATCATTTATTAATGAAACTCCAAGTTTAACGAGCTTCGGGAAGGTTTTATGACGAAATACCCTTTTCAGAGTGACATGGAGGTGGCTGGAACAACCGACCTGTCCAGTTTCACAAACATGATGTCCTTTTGTTTACTAGTTAAATGTATTTCATTAGACTGAGAAACGAAAAGTCTGCCTTGCTCTTTCTCTGAATATAAAAATGCTTGGATTGAATTTTTCGACGAATGTAAATTTACAGTGTAAAATTTGACAGACTTTTGGTAATCAGAAATGAAAGAAGATAAGCTGACTGTTGCAAATTACTCGACAAGTCAAGCTTTTTGTTACATCTTTTTTCATTATAGTTTAAGCAGCTTTTTTTTTTTAATGACTAAGTACACGTAGTTTTGATGTTTGAATATTGCTACCAAAAACTTGCAATTTCTTCAGACGAAAGTGTGAAAGACTCATTAAACGAAACGATAAAGAGCTGAAATTGCAAGTTGCAGAGTATCATTATTTTGCATGCCAGAAATTTTTGACAATTATATCCGCCAAAATGAACATGCCCACGTCAAGTTCAGCCGAGAGCCGCAGACCGGCCAAAAGCTGACCATCGCGTTATTTTCCTCGCACATGCACATTGGCAAAACTCTGATCGTATGATTTTATTTACTGCAGACGTACTCCGGACTTTTCTGCGTGGCCATCAATCCTTACAAAAGATTCCCGGTATACACACAACGTGCTGCCAAGCTGTACCGTGGTAAGAGGCGTAGCGAAGTGCCACCCCACATTTTCGCCATCTCTGACGGTGCCTACGTAGACATGTTGACCAGTAAGAACATCTTATTCTCTTCTTTTTGTCGAATTAAAGTCGCTCGACGACGATTAATCCGATGTGTTTTTCTCGCTGAACAGACAGCCAGAACCAGTCTATGTTGATTACCGGAGAGTCTGGTGCCGGAAAGACTGAGAACACGAAGAAGGTAATTGCGTACTTCGCCACCGTTGGTGCTTCGACCAAGAAAGACCCCAACGTCGTGGAGAAGAAGGGATCCCTGGAAGATCAGGTCGTACAAACCAATCCCGTACTTGAGGCCTTCGGTAACGCCAAGACCGTCCGTAACGATAACTCCTCTCGTTTCGTAAGTTTCTTTTACGTCTTTCACTTTTATATTTTTTCAATGTTTTCCTCAAACATTATGAATTACAAACGCAATTCTTTTACTTCCCCAGGGTAAGTTCATCCGTATCCACTTCGGTCCCTCTGGAAAACTGGCCGGAGCTGACATTGAGACCTGTAAGTTATTTTTCTATTCTTCTCGTTTATTTTGAGTGTTAAAATTCATTAAAATCAAAGACTCGAAAATAATTAAAATATCACTTTAACTCACCAGATCTGCTGGAGAAGGCCCGTGTCATCTCCCAACAGGCTCTCGAGAGATCCTACCACATCTTCTACCAAATGATGTCTGGCGCTGTCAAGGGTCTTAAGGGTAAGATAAAAATTTCCGATGACAGCCTTTTGTGGCATTGTCTTAAATCTCTTTACCACTTATGTGTTTTCCGAACTTGATTCACGATTCTCAATAAAGTAAAATACACGTTTCCTTCCGTCACAACAAAAAAATTCCCTAAATTGTTGTTTGAAAAAGACGAAAGAAAACGTGTATTTCCATGAGAAGAATCATTCCCAAAACCATTCTGAAACAAAGTCTAGTGACGCGGTGTCAGTCCCCCATCACTTCATATAGTTTCCCTCACAATACCGCATTCGAAGGAGAATTGTTAGATCCTCGTCGAAGATGATACGCAAATCGGAGCAGCATGAGGTGTCTTGAGTCCAGAGTCTAACCACGGAAGATAACTATTTCTCCATGTCGATTTAGTTCATTTAAGAATGTTATTTTCTCCACGAATTATTCGATATTTGTTACGCATTGTCAATGAGCGTCTCTTCATTACTTTCGTACGCAGAGATGTGTCTACTCTCAAACAACGTCAACGACTACTACTTCATCGCGCAAGGAAAGACGACGATTCCCGGCGTCGACGACGGCGAGGAATGCGAGCTGACTGATGTAAGGAGATACGCGCGACCCAAACACTTGTCTTCGCAATTTTTCTTTCTTTTTCTTTCTTTTTCTTTTTTTTTATCCACTGTTAGAAGTTACTTATTAAAATTGCAATCAAATTGAATTAAGCGATTTGGTTTAATTAAAATTTGAATGAATTTCAACGATCTTCTGTCAGTGCGATCTTTACTTTTTATTTATGCTGTCTCGTTTCTTTTAAAAATTGTTTACGTTACACTTTTTATTTATTTGTTTCTTTGTTCTGTTACTGTTTTTTTTTTTCGAACACTTTATCGTCTACAACGCAGTTGGTGCAACATAATCTTAGTTTCAGCAGCCCGTGCTCTCTGTATCGTTATGTCTAATGCCTTTTCCGTTTATTTTTCTACTTTTTTGACTGAGTCAGATGCTAATTGTGACAGTTAGATAATTATAACGACTGACCAAAGCCTCCAGGACACGAGGACGGAGTATTTTCGATCGAAGCCCATCGATCCGAATATTTTCTAAATTCACCTAAATTTATTTTATTTTGTTTATATTATTATGCAAACTATGCAAAAGGGATAAATTTTCCTGTCGATGGGCTTTATATCCGATGTACATACTATAGATTTGGTGTGCTGGTTTCCATTTGGATCGCATCTCTAGTAGAAGGGACTCTGCTACGGAGATACAAGTCGCAACTTATTTTTCAAGAGTCACAGTGCGGGTGACTTTGATCCAATAATAATATCTAAGCGAGAAAACGCGCATACCCATAGAACAACTGGGCATTTGCTGACAGACTCGCATATCTCAATGATGGATATACCTGCAATTTTACCTGAAATCGAGAACCCCTATTAACGGGGAAAAATTATCAACTCACATTCTCGAGTAGTAGTTGATCACTAGTATAAGTAGCTTAGTGAAATCCTCGATAAAAAAAAACCGAATCAACGGGAAAATATCAAACCTTACGAAGCGACCTCGACCAAAATGCAGTTTACGTTTATCATACTTTATGAAAAAATTCAAATGCAATTAATTACGATGAAATTCGGCTAAAATTGATTATTTATGCAAGAGAAGAAATTGTTAGTATAATAAATTCGATGTCGCTTCGTAAAAGACAGGACCAGTAACCCTGGCAAAGCCATAAGAAAGCATGGCCGCTCAAGGTTCATTGGCTCATCCAAGCATGTGTTTTTATTTTCCAAAACCCCAGAAATCTGCCTGCTGTCGAAAAACATCAACGACTACTACTTCGTCGCACAAGGAAAGACCACGATACCCGGTCTCGATGATGGCGAGGAAATGCTTGTTACGGACGTAAGTGCGCGTTCGCCAGATACGAGCAACGCGGCTTTCTACTAACAAAATCGCGCTCCGCATTATAGACGTCCACTTCGAGCCCTGATAAATGCTTTTCTCGCTGGCATTACTACTTAAAGGAAAACTTTTGTGATACCGATTGCTAGTTTATTTACTAAATTAATATATTAAGCTCTTATATTTGTATATATCTAAAATGTGCATTAAATTGTGGGTAAAAAAAGATGTGGTCTGGGTCAGTTGAACTCTTATAAAAAGTTTTGATAAAAATATTTTATAAAGAGTTTTTAACAATTTTCTTGTACTTTTATATGAATACACTTCTTTTGAATGACAAAAATGAGACCTTCAGAGAGCAATGTAAAAGAAAAATGGTTTGAAAAATATTAGAACGACTATAATTTTTTTCATCTATATCGCTCTCTAGAATTATTATTTCGGTGAATTTTTTTTTTTTTTTTTTTTTAATATTTGGCTGCAAGTGTTTTTACCCAAGACTGTACAATTACAAGACTTTAATACATAATTTAGTGAAAACTAGTTGGAAACCTAAAATAGGCATCTCAAAGGTAAAATCTTTCCTTAAAATAGTCAAGTGAGGTATTCCAATACGTGGAATATTTTTACTTTTTCGTCAACTATTGAAGATGTCTATAATGCAGTGCAGAATCCAAAAAAGAATTTTTGGATAGTTGCGCTCGCAACGGTAACACCAAGCAGCGTGATGAGCATAGATTGACCTGCACTACTTGCGTCAACTCTTATAGATACATATAAGTGTGCGTCTGCATCTGTCTCTGTCTTTTATTTTTTTTTTCCACTGTCTCGTCTCGATTTATCTGTCGCTGTCGATATACGCCGGCTATATTCATCTGTATTTTTGGTACATTATATCTTGTAATCATCATGGCCTTCTTTGTTCTCTGTCGCAAATCATCATAATCATGTTCACGTGCAATTGTATTCTTTTACCTTATAGCATTAGCGCAATGCAGCAGCCAACTATATAGAAATAAGTCTCTCTTCTCGACTATGATCCATGCCTCAAAATTTACCCTACTCTGTGATCTATACTACATCTTTGCTCTACAGTGACTAATTTAATATTTCCCATCCGGCGGAAAGTCTACTTTTTCACCTCTCTTCCGGATTATCCTCTTGGCGAGAGAAAAAAGTCGATTTTCGCAAGGAGTTTCAACATAACTTTCAGATTCATCTACACTCTTCTTCTTCTCCTTCGTCACTGAATACACCTCACCATTAAAAAAAAAAGTTCACACATAAATATACCTGCCAGTCCCTTGGTCACGGAGGAAACTCGCCAGAAAAACTGTGAAACTATAACAAAAAAATATAAAACTATGTAAAAATGAAAAAACTATTGAAAAGCGCTCTATTCGAGGGAGCGAAGCCGCTGCTCCTCGGGCGACTTGACGCGTTCGTTTTTGCGTGGCGAGCATTGCTCCGTGGCCTCGTTCCGCGGCCTGCGGGTTTATAATTAACGAGGCGAGTCTGCGTGCGCGCGCCCGCGGGCATCGGCGCGCGGGCGCACGCACACGCTGATACCGAGCGACCACGACGACTCGACGCAGAAATGACGTTGCTGAGCAACCGGATCGGCGACTACGTCTACATTAGCCAGGGTAAGACGAGAATTCCCGGGGTCAACGACGGCGAGGAGATGGAACTTACCGATGTGAGTCCGATCAGAATGAACGCCACGCCTCTGCTCTCACCTCCGATCGGTCAAAAAAAAAAGAAAAAAAACTCCCTGATTTCCTGTAACGTCCGCTCGTTGTAACTACCGTAACTCTTGTTTCGATTACGTGCATCTTTTTTCGAGCACTTTTTGATTGTCTAATCGGTAAAATAAACGGAGATAAAATGTATGCATTAAATATTCAGATGCGTTCTTCTTCGTTACTTCTTTTTTACGAGAAGGACGCTGTTTAAAAATATTAAATTTTAATGTTGTAAAAGATAAATACACTTCCTCTATAAATCTGAAGGTGTGCAATTCACTTGGAAAATGTGAATATACACGGATAGACTTTTCCAGTAAAAATTACGGGTATTTTACCCGTAATTTTTACTGTAAAAGTCTATCCGTATAGTAACATTTTCTATGTCAAAGGTCGTCCACTGATTCAATACACGTGGACGAATTTTCACGTACGAAATGTCACTATTCACATTTTCTAAGTGAATTTTGATATTTTCAGATTTACAGGGTGAATAAAGCAGCCGAGCTTTTTTGCAGATTTTTTTTTATATATAAAAGCATTGAATAAATAAATAAACAGAGATAAATATTAAAAACGTAAAGTCGCTTCGATTGTAAGTGATGCAAAAAGAGCGATTACGAAAAAAAGAAAAGAGTAAACCATTTGAAGGATGAAACTGAGACGAGCGCGACTCGAGGTACGAAGGAGCAGGGGCCGAGACTCTAGTCGGCCCGCCCCCCGCCGCGCGCAGCTTCCTGCTTCGAGACGCGTGTCTTTATTAAAAGAAAATAAAGATTTAAAAAGACTTGAGGAAATGCGCCGCGCGCAAGCAGCTGCCGCTGTCGGGGGGCGGGAGCGGGTACCGGCTGTCTCAGGAGGCGGGGGCGGCGTCCTTTCGAAGGCGACCGACGCGGCGATCGACAGTCCTTGTAACGCGTGGACAACGAACAACCGAGTACAGATCCCGCTCTCCGATCAGCTTATACCCACATACCCTTACACATTTACCCACCGAACGTTGCCCCGAAAGTTACTCGTAGAAATCTGGTATCTTTAAATGTATCGGCTGATGTGATTTTCGTGGATCACGAGTAACTATCAGTTCTTTCCTTTTTATTTTTCTTGCACCAGAAATCTGGTAGTATCTTTAATTGTATCGGTTGATGTGATTTTCGTGGGTCACGAGTTAACTATCAGTTTTTCTTTTCACTTTTCTTGCACCAGAAAACTGGTATCTTTAAATGTATCGGTTGATATGCGATATTCATGAATCACGAGTAACTATCGTGGACAACTTCCATCCTGCTGACGCAATAACATACGAATTCTTAGAGTAGATGAGAGAGAAACGAAGATAGATTTTACAGGCTGTTAGAGGAGCAAGGACACTCGCAGGAGTGACGATAAAAAGTAAAAAAAAAAGTATGTAGAGATTTTAATGATGCCCAAACTTTTTCCACAGAAATGTGTTTCTTATCGAACAACATTTACGACTATTACAACGTGTCCCAAGGAAAGATCACGATCCCTGGTATTGATGACAACGAAGAAATGGGTCTTACGGACGTAAGTCCCGCTCCCTTTCGGAAAATCCTGTTTTTTTTCTCAACCCTTGATACCCTAGAGACCAAAGTAGAGGTTTTTTTTTGGAGTTGAATGATTCGCGAATTTACCCCGGTCCTTTTTTTTTAAATCCATGAACGGACTATTATTACAAGCATCTTGCCAAATGTAGTTACCCCTTGTTTTATTTATTTTTTTTTTCTTTCAAGTGAGAATCGCAGTTGGAGTTTAGCATTAAATTGCGTATTTTTCTCTCTGTTTTGTTAAAAAATGAAAACGTCAACTGCTATTCTAAAATATCTAAATACTACACTATTTGACATAAATTTGTTCGCAGATCTTGAACACTTTGACGTTCAATGCCAATTCCAATACCGATTTTTGATTAGAATTAACTTTCTAATTTTTCTTTTCAGTTTTATCAAATTCTTTTTTTTATTTCTCCCAACAACCTTTTTATCTCTTCCTAAGTTTAGTGATGAATTATTGTTTTTATTTTTTTAATTTTTCACTTTGAGTTCTGAATTTTCGTACATGCAACCCAAATATTCCTCCTTATTTTTTTAATGAATGAATTGCTAGAAATATTCTGCTTAATAGTTCAAATTTAAAAAAAAAAAATAAATGAATAAAAATAATCTATAATCGAAATGAACTTTGAATACGATTTCTAAGAAAGCAAAAATATTGTTATTTAATTTGAAATTTTGACTATTAAGCAAAAAAGAATAAAAAAGAATTCTGACAGAAAAGTCAAAAAAGACCCACGCCAAGCGGCGCTGGAGCTGCGAATAAGACATGTTTATTTGTGAGATAATAGAAATCCCGGAGATCATCGATGCTAATGTTGATTTGAAAAGAACCGTAGCACGGAGCACGATTTATTGAAGAACCCCAAAGATGCAACTGTTCCAAGTGACTCAAGAGGTCAACTAGCTACAAAATAGGCATCTACGCTTGCTTATACCCATTTTTCAAAATACATTATTTTATTCTTGAAAAAAAATAATGAAATCTCTGCTTCACTGCTTTATTCTATAAGCTTTTATTGTCTCTTGCTTACCATTTTTATGCTTTGCAAGTTATACGTCATTTACACAGCTTAAATACGTTTTTCGCAGCTTTAGACGTCTACTGTCTTTGCAGAATGCTTTGATTGGTTTATGTGTGCTGTCCGTTACGTCCATTTCTGTTTATGTTAATCTGCTTTTCTCGTAAAATGTATATACACCAGCTTATATGTATCACGTCACTGTGAAAAAAAGCCTTTTCCGCAGTTAGCACGTTAGACTAACTTTCACCATGAAAGTGCGTCGTATGTTGCAAACTACGGCAAAGTCATCCCCTTAGAGAAGCAAAAATGGTTGGCTAATTTATTTCTGTTTTCTGAAATATAGAAAGCTTTCGACGTCTTGGGATTCACCCAGGAGGAGAAGAATGACATCTACAAGATCACTGCCGCGGTCATGCACATGGGTGGCATGAAATTCAAGCAGAGGGGTCGTGAAGAGCAGGCTGAGGCTGACGGTACTGAGGTAAGACAAGTGCTAAATTTTTGGTGCTGAACATGTCGTGCTAAATTTCTCCTTTACGAAAGGTAAAAATTCTAATCGAAATTTGGCATTTGAAACCATAGGAGGGTGAGCGTGTGGCGACACTTCTCGGCGTTGACTGCCAAGACATGTACAAGAACTTGTTGAAGCCGAGGATCAAGGTCGGTAACGAGTTCGTCACCCAGGGTCGTAACAAAGACCAGGTCGCCTACTCCGTCGGTGCCATGTCCAAGGCCATGTTCGACAGGCTGTTCAAGTGGTTGGTCAAGAAGTGTAACGAGACCCTAGACACCAAACAAAAACGTCAGCACTTCATTGGTGTACTGGATATTGCTGGTTTTGAAATCTTCGACGTGAGTAGTCTCTACCCTTACCCAACCACCCATCACATATTTCGATTCGATTTTTCTTTTCTATTACATTTAATTATATTCTATTTTTTAAAAGTTAAAAAAAAAGTATCAGTTCATAGAGTAAAAATCGAATCGAATATACATCCTATGATAAAAAATAAAACTCTAATTTTTTCAAGGCAATGTTTAACACGAAAGGAGTTTTATTTTTATTAAAAATACTTTAGCCACCACCCTTGCCCCCGATAGCACAGGAACACCCCCGTGAGCTGTAGTAGGTACCATCTGCACTGACTTCTATTCCACCGACAGACACAATCGTTATACAAACAACATCTATTAATCATCCCGTGATATATCCTACACTTATTTAGAGATTAGATCTATAATCTATTTCATAACCTCTTAGTACAACGGCTTCGAACAACTTTGTATCAACTTTACCAATGAGAAATTGCAACAATTCTTCAACCATCACATGTTCGTACTTGAGCAAGAAGAGTACAAGAAAGAGGGCATCAATTGGACGTTCATTGATTTCGGAATGGACTTGCTCGCTTGTATTGAGCTGATTGAAAAGGTAGAAGGATCTCGCAAAAAGAATGATTTTCTTGTTCTTTACCCCAAGAAACTATCGAAATTGGCATTTTTACCCTATAATAGTTCAACAGTGTTTTACCATTTTTCTCCCTCTTTTTTTTTTAAATTTCGATTGATTTGGTTTGAAAATCACCCTGATTTAAAAGAGTATATCTTTTTAAATCAACCACTTGTGTGAATGCATTTCATCTCACAATTCAAAATGAAAACATGACTCAGAACATTTTCATAATTTCTATCAATATCAATTTACTTCAATATCTCATTCTACTATGCAGATAGACGAAACAATTTTATTTTCCCTGACCTTCATTCAAACATTCTGTTTGTATCTTCTGTTGGATTAAAATCTTAATAAGAAACGATAAGATGATGAAACATCTCAGCTTTAAGATTCAACGCTTCAAAAGGTAGAAGGTACTCGAGTCTGGGCAATTTAGCATCAGCGAACTTTGGTTCGAAAGGTAAAATTTAGATTTCTTTAACCCTTTTCCCAACTGGTGTTCACCCTCCCTACAAATACCCAATAAATATTCCATATCTGGGAATATTCTAAATCGAGGATAAAAACAGTGGACATTGTGCATATGTTGTGTTAAGAAAACCCTTAGAATACTGAACCACCTCTCAATGAACGAGATTTATTTGAATAAATATGGAAAATTTTTTTTTTGTGCTTCTTAAATACAAAAAACTATTTTAATTCAATAGCAAACATTAAAAAATAAATTAAGTTTCCCATATTTATGTGTTACCTTATATCGGAATAATGATTGCGAATTGTAGAAGTATTTCTTGAATTAGATGTCAGCTAAGCGTAGCATGAATTGTCTGCTAAATAAATTAAGCAATGACAATTGTAAATGGAAAGTAAATGAGAACGAAGCCAAAAGTGTAGATTAGATCTGAGCTCAAGGCAGACCCTTTAGCCGTTTTTACTGATGGCAATACGCGCCTATCAGTGACAAGATGAAACGTAAAACCCTTAAGGAAGAGAAACGGTTGCTACTTGACAAAAAAATCAGTAAAAAATCTGACGATTGTGTTGCCCTTTGCTCTCGAACAGTTTAACAGCTTCGAGCAGCTCTGCATCAACTTCACGAACGAGAAGCTCCAACAATTCTTCAACCATCACATGTTTGTCCTCGAACAAGAAGAGTACACAAGAGAGGGCATAGAGTGGGCCTTCATTGACTTTGGCATGGATCTACTAGCATGTATCGAGCTTATCGAGAAGGTACTTGACGTGACCCACTCGCTCAGCCGAGCAGGCCGACCAAATGAGTCTAGCAAACAAGAAAAGAAAAAAATATGTGCTAAGTCAGAGTCGAACGATCCAACATAGAGCAACAGTACAAGGGCTTAATATATCGGCTCCGTTGTTCATTTCGTTCGCTCGATCTAACGCTTTAAGAATCTAAAGGGAATACCAGATTTATTAAAAATTCGTGATCGTCCACTGTTTTCACGTGTTTATCTGTGACTGTCCTCGTGCCTGTCTTTGTGTCAATCATATTGTGAAATCGTTTGTTTTCTATCCCAACTGTTTTATCCTCCTTACCTTACATGCATCAAGTTGTATCCTCTCTACAGGACCTTGAAAAGTCATTATCCTAACAAGTGTTTAAATAGCACTCAATCATCATGGTTTTCCAATGAAAGACAAGCTGAAGCCAATTTAATTGATACGAATGTCATGCCACTTTAATGACCATATTATATTTGGGTCATTGAAAAGGATGGTTTGAAAGTATAGCAAAAACCGTTCACACGAGAATAGCAGCCACTCACACGTATCACCAGCCCCAAAATCAATACAAATCCAAAATCCAAGAACGGCCTAAGTGTGCGCTTTTTTATCATGTGTCATTTTTTCTCTGCCTCTGCATACTGTTGCGTGCACCTTCGAAACGCGCAGTTCAACGGCTTTGAACAGCTGTGCATCAACTTCACCAACGAGAAGTTGCAACAATTCTTCAATCACCACATGTTTGTACTCGAGCAAGAAGAATACCAGAGGGAAGGCATCGAATGGGCCTTCATTGACTTTGGCATGGACTTGGCCGCTTGTATCGAACTTATTGAAAAGGTATCAGTAAATAGCGGGGACTGATAATAAAGTCCAAGAGGCTAGGAATCTCTAATAAGTCAACGTGAACAAAGCTATTGGAATGCATCAGCTACCAGGAAACCTAAAGGATGAATAGAATATACTTATAATTCAGGAGGCCTGAATTGTTTGGCGATACAGAAGCTTCAGCGAGAGTTTTTTTTATCATGCGCATACGTGAGAGTGATTGCGGCAAAACAGAAGGTACACGATACTGGTGCCCAATGCCATGGCTATACTTTCTATCAGCACTTTCTATCACTTTTCTCCTACTCAAACATACTTGATCAATAATATTGTCAAGAAAAAAGTTGTTGCAAAAATGTGATCAATACCACAAACAACTACAGCAACAGTTTTTTCAAATATCCTAATGAAAATCTTTTGCAAAGAAACGTAAAGTGCGTTTCTTTGAGGGAAAAATCATTCTTACAAATCTTCCCTCTGCTACCCTCTTTCTGTCTGTCTCTATATTTCCCTCTGCGTTCTAGCTGATCCCTTTTTTTTTATTATTTCTTATGAACTATCTCATCTTCTCTACCAACGGGTGTAACAGAAACGCTCTTATTACAAAATTCTATACCCTAACCCCAGTTAAAACTCATTTCCAAAAAAAGTTAAAGAGACCAACACTAAGAACGTGTCTGAGTCCAAAAAAGGGTTACATTATTACTATACGAAGAGCATTTGATTAAAATTTATAACAAATTATAAAATTAATTTTACAATTTTTAATTGAAATAACAAATCTTAATCCTTGCTCTCGACCCTTCCAATCGACAAGTTCATTGAAAAATGTATAATATACCGACAAAAAAAATCAGGAATGTAAAGAACTAAGAAATTCCTGATGGTAAAAATACATAAGCAGGTTTATAGACAACTTAGCCATAATAATACTTAATTTCTTCTACATCCACCCTCACTTTAATCTCCATTACGTACCCCTGGCAAAAGCAGTATATTGACCACTGTCTTGCCTTTTCTATGTTTTTGTTTATCATCAACGCACTGCACGAAATACGAACACACGCAGTTCAACAGCTTTGAGCAACTGTGCATCAACTTCACCAACGAGAAGTTGCAACAATTCTTCAACCACCACATGTTCATCCTTGAGCAGGAAGAATACCAACGCGAAGGCATTGAATGGACTTTCATTGATTTCGGAATGGATCTCCAACAAACTATTGACCTCATCGAGAAGGTATAGCTCGATCATGATGATCGACTCGATAACTGGAGGGTCGAAGTTTAAAAAAATTGCCTAGTGCAGCAAGAGGAGACGATGTATTCGACAGTCAATGAATAGAGACATTGTGCAGCATTACTCCATTAACACAACGCAGCATTACTTCATTAACACTAGTACACTTAACAGTCTCATAATTTCTTCTCTTCATTTCTTCTTTAACATAACTTTTCTGCATTCTCTCTTTACTCTACAAGTGACCGCACTCATTTGTCATTGATGACTGACAAACGTTCGTTCACTCTATTAAAATAAATACTCGACGAAAGTTTTCAAAGCTATAAGTATAACAATGAGTAATAAACTGAAAGTCAAGTATTTATGAAAAAAAGCAAAACGTTCCTGTTACCAGAACCTTGGAGTCGCAAGAAGAGGCAACACGTGACGAAACACGAGAACGCATTTTCCAACGTTCTCCCATTTCTATTCTCTATATCTATTCTATCTGTTTTCCCCTATTTTACTTCAACACCTTTCTCTATGTGCTCTATGTGTTTTGCGCAAATTGAACCGGGGCGTCCACTTAAACGGACGTCCAGTTCAACAGCTTCGAGCAGCTCTGCATCAACTTTACGAACGAAAAGCTTCAGCAATACTTCAATCACTTCATGTTCGTACTCGAGCAAGAAGAGTACGAACGCGAGGGGATCAGATGGACATTTATCGATTTCGGTATGGATTTGCAAGCCACAATCGAACTCATCGAAAAGGTAAGGGTTCGCTTTGACGCTCTTTTTTATATCCTAACAAACGCCGCAGCAGCATCAGCAGCATCAAGCAGCTCGAGATTGCATTTCTGCCATATTTGAGGCTTGCTCGTATTACTGTATATCTCACAAGTATGTATATATGTTTATGTATGTGCGCGCTTTTTACGTTGATCCACGTCTCCTTGGATTATGTTTGTTCATGTCAAATCCATCTCTTCGTCACGAAGAGAGAAAACTGTTATATTTATTCTATTGCAAACGTAAGATTGTCATTTTTAAAAAATCTGATTAGTATTAAATTATCATTAAAATCAACTTACGTTTGCAGAGTTAATGGCAATAATACTGAGTTCAAAAAGCTTAAAAATTACGTATTTTTTACGATATTTGTCAAACAAAGCACTCGTTTTAAAAAAATCGTAATTTTAATCTTTTACGTCCTCAATCAAAGCCAATAATTGCCTTACAGCGAAGAATTTCACTCGTAATGCAATTATCAGCTCGTAATTATTGTTGCAAATATTTATTTATTTTATCAAAGAAGTTTTCAATAAGCAAGCACTAAGAGTAGCGGCGATAATTTTCTAAATGCAATCATCTTATTTTCACCTTCACATTATAATTATATTTCACGTGTATTAGATTACCATATCACATTTTATCTCAGTCGTAACAAAATCATAGTACATTTTACAGCTTATGAAGTGCAAAATTTGTTTGCATTGCAGTAAGTTTTCACATTTTATTCTTCTTAAATATCATAGATACGAGTAATTTTTTTAAGATTAACCAAGTTCATGTATATTATCAATAGAAGCGTAAAGGCGTAAAATTTGAAAAAAAGTAGTTGCCTTATTTTCTGTAAAAACTTCGCTGAAATAAAACTATTTATACGCTACTCTTGGAAATGCTCAAAATGTCCCAATGATAAAGATTGTAACTTAACTCACGGAGGCACACTTTTGTTCTTTCCTCTCAAAACAGCCTATGGGTATCCTTTCGATCCTTGAAGAAGAGTCTATGTTCCCGAAAGCCACGGACAAGACCTTCGAGGAAAAATTGAACAACAACCATCTCGGCAAGAGTCCCAACTTCCTAAAGCCCAAGCCGCCTAAGCCAGGCCAGCAAGCCGCTCACTTTGCTATTGGTCACTACGCCGGAAACGTAAGCTATACAAATCCCTTGAAAGGATGATGATTACTCAGGTAACCCTGGTAATTTTTGCATCTTGTCCATCTCAGGTACCATACAACATCACTGGATGGCTGGAGAAGAACAAGGACCCGCTGAACGACACCGTCGTCGACCAATACAAGAAATCTAGCAACAAACTGTTGGTAGAGATCTTCGCTGACCATCCTGGTCAGTCCGGTGACGCTGGTGGCAAGGGAGGCGGCGGTGGCCGTGGAAAGAAGGGAGGTGGTTTCTCCACTGTATCCTCCTCATACAAGGAACAGTTGAACAACCTGATGACCACCCTGAGAGCCACCCAGCCTCACTTCGTCCGTTGTATCATTCCCAACGAGTTGAAGCAGCCTGGTGTCATTGACTCCCATCTTGTCATGCACCAACTGACCTGTAACGGTGTGCTTGAAGGCATCCGTATTTGCCGTAAAGGTTTCCCCAACAGGATGATGTACCCTGACTTCAAGCTGCGGTAAGCATCTTAACAGTTTCTTTTTTATTCTTTATTTTCGCGATAAACTAGAACTTTAAATAAAACTTCGTTGGTTTAATGAAAATAGTGTGCTAAGATTGACCAATTAAAATTTAAGTATTAGTTATTAGTTTATTTAAGTATTTATTTTTTTGTAAAAATAAAATAATTAAAATCGATTCTGATGAAGCTTTTCTGGGATAAGAGAAAAAAAACTCGATAAGTTGAAATTCTTATTTAGACTCTTTTTTTCAATTTCGTAACTATGAATATTTTGGCGTACAGTTACCTGATCTTAGCCCCTGCTGCAATGACGAATGAACCCGATCCAAAGAAATCAGCGCAAGTCTGTTTCGATTCGTGTGGTTTAGATCCAGACATGTACAGGATTGGTCACACTAAGGCTAGTTGAAATGTCCCCGTTGAAAGAGAACAAATTTTTACTTTCCCTGCAGTAATTAAGTGTTAAACCCCAAACTGTTATCCAATATTGGGACGAAATTTCTTGAGTAGATTGTTGATGTATAATTCCCCGTATGCAATAAGTACTTTACCCGTAGATTAATTGTTTCAGTCCCCTATGTTATTTGTAATATTTGACTTGAAAAATTTATAGCCCCGTAGTAAGTTTGTTTTTTATTTTACTTTCGTTAGAACTTGAGAAGCAGATTATCGGAATACCATTCATAAAAGTAAAATAGTGACTCATTAATAAAGTTAATTGAAGTCTCATTTCTGCGGAAGTATATAAAAAACAAAGAGTCTGTAATTTAATAAAAATGTCGTTTTCCCATTTTGCGTGACCCCCCCCCCCTTTTGTGGTTTTGCCCTCAATCTTCTTTCGTCTTTCCGAATCATATTTCATTAAAAACGTTCGAGGGTATGCTGTAACCGGAAGAGTTCAACTGCGGGGATGCAGCAAATGTGTGAAGCGTCGACTTATCTTTTTTTTATCCACCCAGTAGTAGTGCATCTTGTCGTTAAGAATTTAGAATTAAGTTTAAGTAGTTAAAATTAGCAAATAATTATCGTTAATAGTCCAGAATTGTGTACTAATCCGGGTTGAATCCGACCCTGTTCTTTTATGTGCGTACCCGCAAAAATCCTGATCACCGTCGACCTTTAGATACAAAATCCTCGCCCCAGCAGCGTGCGACCAGGCCGCAAGCGATCTGAAGAAAGCTGCGCAGGCGATCTTGGATTCAGCTGGCTTAGATCCCGACCAGTATCGTCTTGGACACACCAAGGCACGGTTTATCATCTCTAAGTTGTCAATTTCAGCAGAGCCGCTCGTCATTTCCTTAATCACTTGAATGTCGTCGAGGCTTTTTTCATTGTTTCCCAATAGTCAAATTGTATCTTTAAAATTTCTTACTTAGAGGTTTGCTATTCAAGATGAGAAAAAAGCCTGTGACAACTTTGATTCCGTTTGTTGGTGTGCCAGTTTGAATTGAAAGTTACGATGTCTTGTGTTCATATAATAATAAAATGTGTAAACAAGGAAGGTAAATCACGCACCTCCGATTACATCCCCTACAGAACGGGAATATACTGCTGTTCCAGCCTGCTTGTGACTGTCACCTGTCCGGTACTATAATTCGTAGTTTTGTAGTACCTCACGTATCGTAGTACACGTAGACCGTAAACCTTAGCACTATGTGTATTAAGCAGCCTCTTCTGGAGAACATGAAGCATCATTTGAAAGCTTTCAACATAAAACCGAAAATGTGAAGTTCACTTGAAAAATGTAAATAGTTACATTTGGTATGTCAAAGATTTTTCACATAAAAGTTGTCGCTATAATCACATTTTTTAGATGAATTTCACATTTTCAGATTTAGAGTATTACTAGATTAATAATAATTAATTGTAAGAAAAAATGTATGATTTACTAAAAATTTTCTTTTATTCCTTATAAGTTGTCAAGTATGCATCATTCATGTTCAATCTGACATTTCCAGAATGCAAATGCTTAAAATGTTCCTAAATCCTTTAAATACGTAGTACGTAAGATAGACAGTACGTAGAACGTAGAAACTAAATCCAATAGAAACTGTCAGATATTGTTTAATAAAATTATTTTACATTAGTATAACTTATACCAATTCGTAGATATCCTTAGTCTCACAGTAATAAAGTGGAAATCCACCGAATTTCCATTTCATCAATTTCCTTAACTAGAGCGCAAAAATTTCGGATTGATGAAATGAAAATCGGAGAATCCCGTAGTTAAATGTTGAACCTCTTGCACTCTCGGCAAGCAAGACGATCCGAGAATGCAAATGGCGTCTCTAACAACCTTGTCGTTTTTTTGTTCTTTTTTTATATGTCCGTCCATGTTCGTGTGTGTGTACCCCAATGCACCCACTCGTACCACTTTCTCTGTGCTCCATGCGACGCAACGCAGATACAAAATTCTGTGCGCTAAAAAAGTGGTAGACGGCATGGACCCAAAGAAAGCCGCCGCAATTATCCTCGAAGAGATCTGTATACCCGATCAATACCGTCTCGGTGCCACTAAGGTACTTGCCCGCTTGAATCCAAACTTTCGAGCGCGTTTTCTTTGAGGATTCAAACTCTTCTTTTTCTTTTTTTTTTCATTTCACATTAAAACGTTTAAATAAGTATGTTTGTGTCCTCAAAGAAAGCAAAAGTACAACAATGGAAGAATCCATTGAATTTGTGTTTTAAAATCCTTTACTAACCACTTATTTTCAATTGAAAATTAATTGCAATCCATTTCTTTACAGACATACCTAAAAATGTGAACTAACGGATATATTTAATAACATTTACCAACGAGCAACCATAAGATTGTGAAAATCATTCCTTAATAACCTTTTAAAAACTTTATCAAAAAATTCAAACCGAAAATCGATTGAGAGAGTCGGATTGAAAATAAATTGAACAAGTAACCAATAATCAATTTACAAAAGGTTAAAAGACTCGAATGATCGGAAAGGAGCTAAAAATTGTCTCACTTCCCTAGCTCAATGTCCCGTGTGGCAATATGTACAATAAACAGACTCTTAATAACCGCACTTGTGAGAATGACGGGATGCGGGGTGTGTTTCGGCCATGGGTTATCAGCTGGCCATCGTCAGGGAAGTGAGACAATTTTTAGCACCTTTCCGATCATTCGAGTCATTTAACCTTTTGTAAATTATTTCTTATGGAGCATTTGAGTCCTAAATTTTGAATAATCAATTTACATCAAAAACACTAAACTCTCTCTTTCGATATGGAAATTCCCCAAGCTTTAATAACCTTTACAAGATTTAACAAACGTCTTTCCAATTGTACAATTAACTGCATAATTATATTAATAAATAATTTGCTACTTGCCGTACATTAATCTTCGGAGGCGCCAGTTAAATTCCAATTTCATTGCCAAGATATATAAAAAAATGAGAAGTGAAATCGATGTATTATTGCACTATTCGAAGCTTCACAACACAATTTTTCGGAGATAATAGTATACCGAATTAGTATTACAAAGTTTCCAATAATAGAGAATTTGATATAACCGACTTTTTTGGGATTTTGACACCTCAAAATTTCTCTCCGTGCTATAAAATTCACTTACAAAATGTGAATAGTGACATTTTGCATGTGAAAATTCGTCCACATATCGAATGAATGGACGACACTTGACATAAAAAATGTTACTATTCACATTTTCCAAGTGAATTTCACATTTAGAGATGCACAGTGAAATAAATTGATGGTTCGTGAAACTGTCGCCTTCGTGGGTCAGTGAATTCAGGGGGAAAAACTGAGAGATCAGCTGAGCTAACAGTTGGCCCCCGTGCCCCCTCACCCCGCAGGTATTCTTCCGCGCCGGAGTCCTGGGTCAGATGGAAGAGTTCCGTGACGAGCGTCTCAGCAAGATCGTGTCGTGGATGCAGGCGTACGCCCGCGGTTACCTCGCCCGTAAGGACTTCAAGGCACTGCAGGAGCAGCGCCTCGCTCTGCAAGTCGTACAGAGGAACCTGCGTAGATACCTCAAGCTCCGCACCTGGCCCTGGTGGAAACTCTGGCAGAAGGTCCGGCCTCTCCTCAATGCCACTCGCATCGAAGACGAGCTTATCGTGAGTACTGACGTTCTTTCCACTTAATTATTTAGCGATTTAGATTAAAAGAAGACTACTTGTACTGCAACGTTGCAAAGACGATTTTTTTATTGGCACATACCATTGCTTTCGATGGCCAGTTTATTTTTACGCGCTCTTAACTCGATACTTATTTTTATCGTGAGATTGTCACTTTACTCGAGCTACACACGTGTACGCCGTGCACCATATGTATTTGATTAATCAGAATTGTATTTTTAATTTTGCCGTGGATTTTTTTTTTAAGAACTTGATTCACTGTCTTACAAATAGATTTACATAATATGCGAGCCGAAATAAATATTATTCTCTCGATTTGTAAAACTAAAAATAAATAAGAAAAACGAATTCCAATTGGAAAATAAATTACGCCGAATGCTATATACGTTGGGTTAAAAAATTTATTAATAAATATCACGAAAATAAAACGGAATTTTCAAGCTGTATCTGCTAATGATTTTTGGATTGCTTAAGTGTTCCCGTCATAAACGTCTCTCTCAAATGGCTCAATTTGTCACTGCGAAATTGCAAACATCTCAAAATAAGCTTGTTAATATAAACCGATAGCCGAGCATAGCATTACAAGTCAAAAATACATCCTCAAACATTTTCACGTATCTCCTCCGTCTAATGAGAGTAAACATTTGATCTTTACCTCCCAAAAAACACAGCCGTTGAAAATAACGCGGCGAATTTACTGATTCGACGTAAATTTTTCGATGCATCCGAAAGAGCCCTCCGCAATCGATCGTCTCGCGCTTCCACTGTACGTAAATAAAGAAGAAAAAGAAAAAAGTGCCGCGTTATCGTTCCTTCTTAAATTTCAAGCGGTGACTCCCGTCTAAATGCGTACCGGCCCGTCCGGGAAAAGAATAGCGCCGCGGCGCTGGAGCGCCTCTCCTTACGGAGCATCGCTGGAGCAGAGCACTCCCTCCCACCCCCCTTTCCCCGCGAGCCGGTGCGCGATTCGCTAAATATTTTTAGCCTCGCCTACACTTTTCTTAATCAGCGGCTTTACGCGCGAGGGGGTCGAGGTATAGAGAGATCGCGTTCCGAGATCGGTTATAAATATTTTTCAAGAAGAGGAGCGCGACGACGGCGACGACGGCGACACGTTAGGAGGGGGAGAGAGGAGGACGGTCGCGCGCGCCCGCCATCGGATCGCGCCCATAGGGGAGGGTAGAAAAGTTCCGGGCCGCGGAAAGCCTGCGGCAGTTCTCGACTCGCTATCGTGCGGCGCGCGACTGGCACACACTCGCCTCCCCCCTTCGGTGCGCGTCTCGCCCTCACCGATAACGAACGACCAATTACGACCCCCACCCCCACCCTGCGAGGAACCCCGCGGTGCAGCCCGTTTATTAATCGCGCGGCGGCCAATAGGCGAGCAGCCCCGGCGGTGAGAGCGAGGGAAGAAGAAGGAAGCCGTTATCGACGATTAAGCGCGAGCCCGTTTGATTTTTAGACGATCTCGCGCCTACCGCGGCCTGCCCTGGGCATCACGTCGATCCAACGGCCGACCCGAACGAATCGCGTTTTTTTTTTCTTTTAAATTCGCTGCCATTCCACGACCGAGTCGAAAAGACTGAGAGTTCGAGAGCGAGAGAGACGCTGACGGAGGAAAAGTTTCGGGGGAAGAGAGAATAGTCGGGATGGAAGAGTCGGGTAGCAAAGCGTCTGAGACGAGCACGGACTTTCAGGCGATGGAGGAGAAGGCGCGCAAGTTCGAGGAGGCGTTCCTTCGCGAGGAGAAGATGCGCATCGAACTGGAGGAGCTCAACACGAAACTTCTCGCGGAGAAGACCGACCTCCTGAAGAACCTGGACGGCGAGAAGGGACAGCTGTCCGAGTACCAGGAGAAGGCCCTCAAATTGGGAGCCCAGAAGGCCGACCTCGAATCTCAACTTGCGGTGAGTACTTTGCACTTACTTTTTTATATCTTTGCCTTCATCTCGCGTTTCTCGGAGATGGACACGAAAGTAACCGACTGTAAGTCCACGATAAAGTGATCTTCGTTACCCGCGGTTCATACTTTATTTTATTCATAGTAATCGAGTTTCTAAGTTAACTAAGAAATACTGCATTCAGGAAAGATTAAACAATTAAGTAATATACTACATTTCATCGAGCAAGTAAAAATAATAAAGAACGCATTATTAAACAGTGTGCGCAATTTGTTTTAAGTGCTGTGTTAAAAAAGAGCAAAAAAGAACGCAATCTGATTGGCACAGGGCGAAAAATAACGATTCGGCAACGAAAGAATGACGAAAAACGATTTAGCAAATAATAATCATTGGGCTTGTAACGGAGCGATGAAGGAACCGGGTGAAGGGCTCGATCGAGGCTGAAGCCGCGGAATTTCATGAAGAATTTCTGAAGCCGGCGCAACTCCGTGACGCAATTCACACCAGCGGCGTTCGATCTCGCAAGCCATCGAAACGAACGTTTTACACAATCGCGAGCCTCGCGTCTGTCGAACGAATCATTGCGAAGAACCCGCGCGATCTTAAAATTCTAAAAGTGGCGTTTGTTTGTTTTTTCTTTCCTTCTTGCTCCCATCGTACAGTGCGATCGAGTGAGAGCCGTCGAAAATCCAGCGAGCCTCTCCTCAATTTTTCCAGAGCGAGC
Organism: Sycophila texana; assembly: GCA_035582955.1. Taxonomy (NCBI): domain Eukaryota; kingdom Metazoa; phylum Arthropoda; class Insecta; order Hymenoptera; family Eurytomidae; genus Sycophila; species Sycophila texana. The sequence goes on from JAWWEN010000009.1 coordinate 9,002,063, forward strand.
CAATGCTTTCGCATGGATTTCCGGCAAAATACACAGCGGCGCTCTCCGATGATTTCGCTCTGTTTGTTTCCAAAAGCTCGGGGAATCGAAGCCATCTGTTCGATACAGCGGTTCGCGCGAAAAATCCTCAACTATAAGCAGAAGCGCGAAGGAGCCGAGGCAAGTCCGATTTCCGCTAGCAGTTAAGTACCGTCGCGCGGAATTTTTCAGAATAATCGGATACGTGACCGTTTCCCCGTACTCCATAAATTAGCGTGGAGCAAAACAGGGTGGAATTTAGTCATCGTCATTGCGGATTCGTTTTCTCATTTAAAAATAAGCAGGCCATCTGGCGTCAGCCTAAGATCCAGCCAGCTTTTAATTATAAAGCGACATCCCCTCGAGAATATGATCCGCGCCGAGGCGTAAAAAATTTCTTTGCCGCAGCGGAGACTCGGATTAAGTGGCGGACGTTACGAAACGTCGCGCATCAGTAGTAAGAGTCGCGCTGCGCTCGGACGTCGCGAGCCAACATTCGTCGCGCCTTCCAGAGCCCTCGGAACGAGAAGCCACGAGTTAAATAAATCGCGACGGAAATGCGCGCGGAGGAGGTCGAGGGGGGGGGGGGGGCAAAAAAAACGACGCGCGACAAGCGCGCAAAACGCAGAGGAGTCGACGGACACGACAATGTAACGGATGCCGGAGCGTTAGTCAGCGGCCGCGAAATATTTAGAACTTAACGAAATTAGCTCGGCGCGCGGGTGGGAAAAAGAATTCCAGCGCTTCTCCAGAAGAGCGCGAGCATCTAATTTCGGGGACCACGCGGCGTGAAACGCCAACGCAGTCAGCCGCGCTCTCGAAAAAGACGTGTACAGGGTCTGATTCAGGCTGTCGGTCGACCTGCGGATGAATTTATTACGATTTCGAGGTGCGCGGATGACGACGTTATAATTTATAGTGTCGGATTATTCAACGTGACTGTGCAATTAAATGAGCACTTGGAACATTTTTTTTTTCAAACTCGGAGTAATCGTTCGATTTGATTTAATCCTTGGAGTTTAATCCTTGATCTCTCGACGGGTTCTTTAAATGAATTCAGCCAAGTGGCTTTTTTCATTCAAAAGGTGATTTTTAAATTTTGGAATGAACTTAGAACTAAATTAAAAGGATAATAGCCGATAGTTTGCAGCTGTAAGATGCTTAGACAAGCAACACGAACGAAGCAGGTATAGGGCGCAGGCCTTCTAAATTTACCGTCAGACGATGCACGCCAGATATTCTAGATTATTAAAAGTGGGCGTGTTCTCGATCCTCCGTTCCCTCTTTCTTACTCTCTTTTCCCTTCGTTATTACACCGGAAGAGAGTGAGAACAGGTGTGGCGATTATTAATAGACGAATAGGCCTTCCCAAAGATGCATTGACCGAGAGAAGAGCTAGCTCCCGGCTGGGTATCTGGATTAGCGAAGAATATAGAGCAACGAAGTAAGATGTGATCAATGAAAGCCGCGTCGTGACCTTCCAATTATTTGTTTTATTAATAAATAATTTAAAAAAAAAAGCTAGATAATCAACTCTAAGATATAAATGACGAAATAGCCAGGCACATGAGACGAAGTCATCAGAGCGCAGAGAGATGACGTGGCTCGGTATGCTCCAAGACTAAGCCATCAGAAAGTCGCATGTAAATCATCGGGATACACGGGATATTTCGAGTCGAACTAAGAGAAACAGATGGAGCCGGCCAGATTGGAGTCCGGTTGTTCTTGGCACAGCATTTACCGCGCGATGACGAATGCGTTTTCTTCCGCGCGGGTCCAGCCTGGCACACGGAGAGATATTTTTCCTTTATCCATCCTTCTAATATTAGGAACCGGGACTAGGGAGTCACGTTCCCATTAGCCGCTGATCTCCAGGTGCGGAGTGCTGAATTTATAAGCCCGTTAATCCCGAGCCCACGCGACGACTGCTTTACGCGTCCCATTGATTTATTATATCGCGGCAATTAGTATACGCTGCGTGACGTTTTGCCCAGCGAAAACGAACTCAGCGATCGCGAATGCCAGTTGCGCTACGAGGATAGCCATCGAGTTATGGCGAATTGGATATTTTTAGTAAAGCCAATGGAAGGATTAAATTCGGGGGCCAGTGCGTCTATTAAGACAGCGGCCGAATCGGGACTCGCTGGCTTCTGGCGCTATCGCTGAACGCCGATTAATTATGCCGCTAATGATGCGAGCGCCTGCGGGAGCCTCGGCCGAGCCAAGCCAAAAACGGGGCAACTGGAACTTGAGCGCCGCGCGAGCCGCAGTTTGCCAATCGGCTGCGCGCGCGCTGCGGTTTATAAAAAGACGCGCCGTTAATGCTTCCGATTGCAATTAATAAGCGAAACAGATATATTTTCTCAGCCGACCGCGAAAGTGTAAATAATTTATAATTTTCGCGCCACTGCGAAACTCCGCAATTTGTTACGCTCAATGAGCGGTTATGTGGGTTAAATTTTTGACACTGTATCAAAACGATATTTCTGGATTTTTTGACGCCCGCCCGGGGCGTAAACAGATATTTTGGAACTTCAAAGCTCCTAGAAACAAGAAATAAGATCACGTTATCGTTGACTGGCGTTCGGGCACTTTCAATTCGATGCTGCGATGTTGAACTTGGAGGGATTTGAAACTGATTTTGGGTATCGAATTGCAGGACATCACCGACAGATTCCAACAAGAGGAGGAAGCGAGGAACAACCTGTTCCAGGGCAAGAAGAAGTTGGAGCAGGAGATCTCCGGTCTGAAGAAGGACTTGGAGGATCTCGAATTGACCATCCAGAAGATCGAGCAGGACAAGGCGACCAAGGACCACCAGATCCGCAACCTGAACGACGAAATCGCCCACCAGGATGAGCTCATCAATAAGCTCAACAAGGAGAAGAAGAATCAGGGAGAAGTCAACCAGAAGACTGCTGAGGAGCTCCAGGCCGCCGAGGACAAGTGCAACCACCTCAACAAGGTTAAGCTAAAGCTCGAGCAGACCCTCGACGAATTGGAAGACACCCTCGAACGCGAGAAGAAATCTCGGTAAGCTCTTCCACAATAGATGATTATTTTATACTCCTTATTTTTTAAATAAACTTATTACTTATTAGCAATCGTCGACTCTCAATTTCATTAGTCAAGAATCAATAGAGTTTTTGATGTGTCAATAAGCTATTTTAATAAAATTTTTCTCCAAATTAAATTACCATTGTACTTTCCAGTGCTGACGTCGAGAAGGCCAAGAGGAAGGTTGAAGGTGACCTGAAACTTACTCAGGAAGCCGTCGCCGACCTCGAGAGGAACAAGAAGGAACTCGAGCAGACCATCCAGCGCAAGGACAAGGAGCTTTCCTCGTTGACTGCCAAGCTTGAGGACGAGCAGGCTCTCGTCGGCAAACAGCAGAAGCAGGTCAAGGAATTGCAGGCCCGCATCGAAGAGCTCGAGGAGGAGGTCGAGGCTGAGAGACAAGCCCGCGCCAAGGCCGAGAAGCAGCGCAGCGACCTCGCCCGCGAGCTTGAGGAATTGGGCGAGCGTCTTGAGGAAGCCGGTGGTGCCACCTCGGCTCAGATCGAGCTTAACAAGAAGCGCGAGGCTGAGCTGAGCAAGCTCCGCAGGGACCTCGAAGAAGCCAACATCCAGCACGAATCCGCACTGGCCATCCTCCGCAAGAAGCACAACGATGCCGTCGCCGAGATGGGAGAGCAGATCGACCAGCTCAACAAGATCAAGGCTAGGCAAGTACCCTCTTTGCATTCCTCGCACATTGCGTGTAGATACTTACTTATTTCTTTTAGCTCGGGCGATATTAAGAATTCGCGTTATTATCTCTTTATATGATAGTGAATTACTTAACGAGCTCTGCATATTTTCAATAGGGCCGAAAAAGGCCGTAACGACATCCACGTTGAGCTGAACAATTCTCGTGCAGCTGTTGATGTAGTCGCGAGAGAGAAGGTAGCCACCTGAATACTCACAATGATTCCGTGTTTCTTGATTTTTTTTCTCCCAACGAAATTTTCTCCACTCCTTTTTTTTTTAATTCTCACAGGATCATTACCTTCCTAAAAATAAAGCGTCTGAATTCTTACAATTTTATCTATAAGCCCACGTTTTTATGTTACCCTTGTTTTAATAAGAAGTTTTTTGGACTGAACATCTAATTGACGACCTCATACCGCGAAATTCGTTTCTTCATCCATTCCCCGTTAGCATCAGGATTTTCAGGAATCGGTGGTCGTTAGCTATCGAGCGCAGTCACAAGGAAGCCCGGTTCGTGACTAACACTCGTCATATTGTTTTTTCCATGTACCACCAACAGGATCGAGAAGGAAAAGGTTCAATACTTCAGCGAGTTGAACGACCTCCGTGCCAGCGTTGACCATCTGAGCAACGAGAAGGTAAAAGATCCTCGTACTCGCGCTCAGCTCCACGTATTAAATGCTTTTAACGCAGGCGAACCAAGCTGAGAGGCCTAAAAACCGAAGCCGAAGGACGACAAACAGCCTGTTCTCCCAAGCGCCGCTAGCGATATTCCCAACATTCAATTGCCTCCTAAGTACGCCGTGACCTAACATACCCTCAACCTAATCGATCATTGCTTGCTGCTTGCTTGTTTGCTTATTTTATTTGCTATAGATATGAAAACTTTGTCCTCAATCATCCATGAATTGTACAAGATTTGAACGATCGGTGATTCGAGGATAAATTTGAGAGGGAAGGAGTTGACAGGAGCACTAATACCTTTGTTTGGTGCGAGATTAGGCGGCTCAGGAGAAGATCGCCAAGCAGCTGCAACACCAGCTGAACGAGGCTCAGGGCAAGATCGAGGAACTGACCCGCACCGTCAACGACTTCGATGCTGCCAAGAAGAAGCTGTCCATCGAGAACAGCGACCTTCTGCGGCAGCTCGAGGAAGCCGAGTCGCAGGTCAACCAGCTGTCGAAGATCAAGATCTCGCTCACGACGCAGCTCGAAGACACCAAGAGGCTCGCCGACGAGGAGGGACGCGAACGCGCCACCCTCCTTGGCAAGTTCCGCAACTTGGAGCACGACCTCGACAACATCCGCGAACAGGTGAGATGCAATTATCATTTTTCGAACTGCAAAAACGAGAGGCCTATTTTGGAGTTGACTAATGTCGTATTCCCTTGGAAAAGGTCGAAGAGGAAGCCGAGGGCAAGGCCGACCTGCAGCGCCAGCTCAGCAAGGCCAACGCCGAGGCTCAGCTCTGGCGCACCAAGTACGAGTCCGAGGGTGTCGCCAAGGCCGAGGAGCTCGAGGAGGCCAAGCGCAAGCTGCAATGCCGCCTCGCCGAGGCCGAGGAGACGATCGAGTCCCTCAACCAGAAGGTCATCGCTCTGGAGAAGACGAAGCAGCGCCTGGCCACCGAGGTCGAGGATCTGCAGCTGGAGGTCGACCGCGCCACCGCGATCGCCAACGCCGCCGAGAAGAAGCAGAAGGCCTTCGACAAGATCATCGGCGAATGGAAGCTCAAGGTCGACGATCTGGCCGCCGAGCTCGACGCCAGCCAAAAGGAGTGCCGCAACTACAGCACGGAGCTCTTCAGGCTCAAGGGCGCGTACGAGGAAAGCCAGGAGCAGCTGGAGGCTGTACGCCGCGAGAACAAGAACCTCGCCGACGAGGTCAAGGACCTCCTCGACCAGATTGGCGAGGGTGGCCGCAACATCCACGAGATCGAGAAGGCCAGGAAGCGGTTAGAGGCGGAGAAGGACGAGCTCCAGGCTGCCCTGGAGGAGGCCGAAGCCGCCCTCGAACAGGAGGAGAACAAGGTGCTCCGCAGCCAGCTGGAGCTCAGCCAGGTCAGGCAGGAGATCGACAGGCGCATCCAGGAGAAGGAGGAGGAATTCGAGAACACGAGGAAGAACCACCAGCGCGCCCTGGACTCCATGCAGGCGTCCCTGGAGGCCGAAGCCAAGGGCAAGGCCGAGGCGCTGCGCATGAAGAAGAAGCTCGAGGCCGACATCAACGAGCTGGAGATCGCCCTGGACCACGCCAACAAGGCAAACGCCGAGGCCCAGAAGAACATCAAGCGGTACCAGCAGCAGCTTAAGGACGTACAGACTGCCCTCGAGGAGGAACAGCGAGCGCGCGACGAGGCCCGCGAACTCCTCGGCATCAGCGAGAGGCGCGCCAACGCCCTCCAGAACGAACTCGAGGAGAGCCGTCAGCTCTTGGAGCAGGCCGACCGCGGCCGCAGGCAGGCCGAGCAGGAGCTCGCCGACGCCCACGAGCAGCTCAACGAGCTCAGTGCACAGAACGCCAGCATCTCGGCAGCCAAGAGGAAACTGGAAGCCGAACTCCAGACCCTCCACGTGAGTATCAGCCTGAAAACTGCACTTAATATAGCTCTCTAAATATGAATAAGTGAAATTTACTCTAAATATGAACAAATGAATATACCTCAGATAGCATAGAAAGCTTTCTGAAACGTTTCTGAAATGTCGCCTTACAAACCAGAAAACGTTATTTGATTAGTTTCGATTACGTTTTAGAAACTTTCGCTGAAACGTTTCCTGCTATCTGGGACGTTTATTACACGTGGATAGTTTTTCACTTATTCGATATGTCCTGGTAAAAATTTGAAAGGGCAGCCAAGGGTGTGGAAGACCTGCGTATATTCACTTATTCAAAGTGAATTTCACTTATTCATATTTAGAGCGATTGTCATCGCGATTTTTTGGAAAATCGGTAAACCGTACAGACTGCAAGTGAATGGTACCGATTTTTCGATTGTGAGATAATGTACTCCCTGAATTTGATAAATGGATGACGTTATCGTTTATCTTTTTGTCGTCAACAGTCCGACCTGGACGAACTCCTCAACGAAGCCAAGAACTCCGAGGAGAAGGCGAAGAAGGCGATGGTCGACGCGGCGCGACTTGCCGACGAGCTCAGGGCCGAACAGGACCACGCTCAGACTCAGGAGAAACTGCGCAAGGCTCTCGAGACCCAGATCAAGGAACTGCAGGTACGCCTGGACGAGGCCGAGGCGAACGCCCTCAAGGGAGGCAAGAAGGCCATCCAGAAACTCGAGCAGCGCGTGCGCGAGCTCGAGAACGAGCTCGACGGCGAACAGAGGAGACACGCCGACGCCCAGAAGAACCTGCGCAAATCCGAGCGCCGCATCAAGGAGCTCGCGTTCCAAGCGGACGAGGACCGCAAGAACCACGAGCGCATGCAGGACCTCGTCGACAAACTCCAACAGAAGATCAAGACGTACAAGAGGCAGATCGAGGAGGCCGAGGAGATTGCAGCCCTCAACCTTGCCAAGTTCCGCAAGGCCCAGCAAGAGCTCGAGGAGGCTGAGGAGAGGGCGGATCTCGCCGAGCAGGCGATCGCCAAGTTCCGCACCAAGGGACGCGGTGGTAGCGCCGCCCGTGGCATCAGCCCAGCGGTAAGTTCTCGATAAACTCCATTTCAGTCTTGATTATTTTAAGTTCCCCAAGTGAAGTCTTAAGACCGCAATTCGTCCAAGCGGCAGTCTCATTCGTTATTGTGTCCCGTTTAGCCCGGACAGAAGGCGCAAGCCCAGCGCAAGGCGGAATAAACCACCAAGCCGGTCTATGTAAGTTCGCCCCTGGCGAGGAGCAGTGTCACTTTCTGTGTACCTCTCACACTCGCTGTTGTCTCTCTCTGTTGGTCCGCATCACTTTTACCTACTTCATCATGCTTTTTTTTACATAAAGATTATCCATATGTGAGCCCTTAGTTTACATCAGTTATATACATTCTTCACGCACACTCCAACGATCTCTACGTCCGATCTTACATTTTAGATGTGTCCCACTGTCAAAATACACATTGCTTTCGCAATGAGACACTGTCAGACCCTTCGAAATCTTATCTCACACTACAATTACATCAGCATTGTTGTTGCATTTTTTTCATCACCGAACATGGTACAATGTTGCTGTGAGTTTTATGATCGTTAATTTTAATCTCTTTAAATTATCACCTGTGGTCGTGGTATACAACCATGTACACATACACGTAAAATTAAACCACCTCGACAGACCCTATAAATGACTCTTTCCATTTTATTGTATTTAAGACGTAGATTTAGTGTTACCTTTTTTTCTGTTGTTTTGTTAGTGATAATCATAGTCTCGCTTCTTTAGCAACGTTTGATCGAGGGCACACCTAAGTCTGCACACTCGACAAACTTTACTAAATTTTACAGAATTAATTAATAGTACCTTATAACGATACTGAATATTATCCAATTTAAGTATTCCGATTCAAGTTTCAAGTAATCTTATTATAAAGTACCCTCTAAAAATGTTTCCAATTTTTTTTCTGAAAGTGATTATATGACACAAAAGTATTCGACTTGTTCATTTTGATTAGCATCAAAAAGCGTACCCTAGTGTTAACTTACTGTTATGTGGTCCTCTATACATTGTGTAATCTTGTAAATTAATACGAACACATTATTTTTTTAATGAAAATGGAAAATCTCAATTTAATAGTATCTCAACTAATGGATGCACTGCACTTATAAAAATATTGCTGAACCGTATTGATTACTCTGAAACGCACAATTTAGAAAAATAAATTACAAAATTAAAGAAAAAAAAACACTTGAAAAACGTTCAGCAGTAATTTTTAGTGTATCGACAATCAAAATAATATTTTTAAAAAAATAATTAACTATGTATTTTCATAATTTTACAGGTACACCGACCAACCCCAGCGTCCATGTTCGACGAACTGTAAGCGTAAGCAACTACATATTATAACGGCAGAGTTTATTTGTCGACACGCTGGTGGTCGACAGATGTGAGAGAGAGAAAGAGAGGAGAGAGAGAGAAAGAAGAGAGAGAGAGAGACACATAAAAAAAACGGTGGAAAACGCACGCGCGGACGAGCGAGGCGAACCATTTATTATTCAGTGAGCACAAGTTATTTTTTTTCGAATAAAATCACATGGAGAAGGAAATGAAAATCGAACTCGTCCTGAATCATAAAAAAATATATTTACACATTTACACTCACACACATTATTGTTTTATTTATCTCGAAGAACTGTGTCGTCAAATGCTATCCTATCCTATAAAGTAATTTAATTTATAAAGAAAAGCGAAATATGTATTTATTAAAGTAAATAAGCAATAAATAAAGTTAAGAACTTAAACAAAATAACATATTTGTTTCTTGTACTCTGTTATACCGTTATCCTTTCCTAAAACTGTTTTTATCCCTTTGTTCGTCATTAATACTGGTCGAAGTTTTTATATAAGTATAATGGCTCCTGCTTAACGGGTTGCCTTCATTCGAAGTCCAGGCAATGGGTAATTTTATTTTGCTATAAAATTCGTTAGATTTAGCATTTATTTAGATAGTACTTTTTCAAATTGACAATTTTGTACACTACGATAAATTAATTAATCTTACTAGAAACTTTTTGAATGAAATATTTGACACGCTAAAGTTGTTATTTGCTTTGAGCTACAATTGCATTTTTGGAATCAGAAGTAAGATTTAAAAATTAACTTAATTTATTTAACGAAAGTGTATGTTCCCTAATGGTAAAAAAATAAAGTCTGCTTTAATAATGTTTAAATGATTTAAAATTTTTAAAGAATATCTCCTGTACACAGATAAAAAGAATAATTCAAGAGAAAATCGTCATGTATATATTTGACAGTCAATTTGCTCATGTCGTTCGTTACAAGTAAATATTTCTTAAGGGGGGTTTATACCTAAAATTTTTTTTTTGAAAAAAATTTGAAAATTAAAAATTATAATAAAATTTATATTTTCTATTAAATATTCTAGAAATATGT
>JAWWEN010000009.1:9011977-9039719 GCA_035582955.1 Sycophila texana
TATATATTTCAAGAAATGTCTACCTGGAAATTCAGAAGCAAAACTAATGATGATAGCTATGATGTTCTCAATTAAATTACATTTTATTTTACTTCAGGCAATACACGGCTGGATGCATACAACAATAGCTTACAATTTACAATTATGTAAAAAAAACATAGTCAAAAGAGAAATTTAATTTTTTCCGAATTATCCCGATTATCCGTCAAGTATGGAACATTTTCGCGTGCGCTTATGCAAAGTGAAAGTTTCGGTCTTGCAATGTTTATTTTTGGTTAATCCACTCATTCCCATAAAAAAAACGGCAAAATCCACACTTCACCATTAAAAACCGTCCGTCCAATTTGTAAAAAAGTAACAGAAAAATAATAACAATAATAACAATAATCGCGTCGAAGACAAAAAATCCATCTCGTATCAGCAAGTCACACGCATTTCAACACGTGAGCTCGGCCTTGCCGAGAAAACTATTTCCATAGTGCGACTTCTTTATACAGTTTCCAAAGGCACGCGCGCAGCAAGAAGACCGTACGCCTTAAACGCAGTTTCTCAATGGGGCACCTAACTATTGGGTAATTTGTATATTGACCGATTCCGGATGAAATTGCCCGAGCCGGTTATTCGTTCCTTTAGATTATTTGCGCAATGCAACTTCGGTATACCTTAGCGTGTGTCATTTAGTTTATGTAACGGATATTCAAAGTTTCTTGAGTTCTATAAATATAACAAAATTGTGCCCTATTTTTTCTAAGCATATGTTTTACGTGGCACATATAAGATTTACATTATAAACCATGTATACACATATATACTCATGGAAAAACTAGTTTCCTTACCACGCGGTAATTATGAATTTTCAATTAACATGAGATGTGAGCCGCCTTATTAATTCATTAGATATAGTAAAAATAAAAAAAGACTATTAAAAAAAAAAACTATAGCAAACAAAAATCAACTCCACACCCAATAAAAAAAAAATTTGTACAAGCTAATCTCCTCAAATTACCAATATTAAAAAAAATATCATAAAACCTCTCTAAACGCGTCGTTAAAGAAATAAACAACACTCGGAGGCACCGTCGAAGTATCCTCAAATTAATGCTCCGCGTGGCCTCCGCAATGAGAACCTTTTACAGCGCTCGCGCGTCACCTGGAGCGCCTCGTCAGCTCGCCTCCCATAAATAAAGCCATTACCGAGTCGACGGTGCGACGAAAGGCAAAAAAAATTAAATAATCGGCATGAATATAGCCCGCCGATTTTTTCCCTTAAAAACGAGATTCACGGCGTGGGGTTGAGGGGCAAAAAAAAAAAAAAAAAAAAAAGAAAAGAAAAGAAATCAGGAGCGCGACGGGCGGCTCGCGGGAAAAGGAGGCGCGAGATAGCACACTTTACTTAGCGCGCGGACACTCGCGAGGCGAGCAAACGAGCGCGCGCTCGAATCATCGAAGGACACTCGCTGCGGTCCCGTTCGCTCGCCGCGTGCCCGCACGCCGCGCGTTAAAACACTTCCGAGGCGACCGAGCGATTCTCTGCAGCATTAGTAGCTCGGCGGTGGACTGCCAGGTGCTGCTCCGATAAGGAGAAAAAAAATATATGCAGGAGACAGTGAGGAATCCAGGCTGCGGACGTCGATTGCCAAATATACGTACGAGCGATTTTGTTTTCGCGGCGAGCGGAAGACGCAACGCGCCGGGGAATGCGAATGTAATGCGCTTTTATTGATACGAGTTTGATGCGGTTGAAATGAAATAAAAAAATGCTCATTGTTCTTCTGGAATAAAAATTGATGTTTGTTTGAAAAAAATTTAATGACTGCGCGATGGAACGAAGTTTGTACTTTATAATATGGTATAAAGCTGTGCGCGGAATGGTTGTACTGAAAAAAACTTTTATTTACATGTATATATATTTTTATAAATGTTTACAGATCTTTACGCAGAGTTAGACATTGAATTAATGTATTACGGGTTTAATTGAATTCCTTTATAGCGTGAATACAATGAATGCGCAATACTTGGAAGAAACGCGTACATTTATAAAAAGTTATATAAATCACGTGTAAAATTAAATGCATTGTTCATGAAAGTTATTTATCAGCAAAGCAGAAGCAAACAGTTATATCGTCTGCGGTGAGCGAGAATAATGAAAAATACTAAAATACCTAATTTATTTAACAAAACGAGAGTAAGTATCTCGTAGAGTCATTTTTTTTTTTTTTTAAATCTTTTTTTTCTTGCACTGCTTTCCCGAGCGCTGGTGTGAGGGAATATCTAATTTTAGAAAAATACGCACGTATTTATTAAATACAGGCATATGCACATCGCTTTCTGAAAAAAACATAAATGAAAAAGAAAATAGAAACTCGATTTTTCGGTGTGTTATACCGAAATCAAAGATCGGCTTCGCCTCCGCGATCGGCCTAATGGTCGGATCGATCGATGCGCTCCCGTAATGCCAGACTCTCGGCGCGAAAGCAACGGCCACTTCCTTTTTTTCTCTTTCACGGGAGAAACTGTCATCCGACAGCTTCAAACACTCTCGAAAACTTTTCTTTTGTGCACGTTTTCGTGCAGTAAAATCCGGACGGTGCAAGCATTAGAACTGCTCAAAATGGCCAAATTGTCGAATTGTTTACGAACAAAACAATTGCTAATTTACCGAGAGGAAAAGTGTAAACGTCGCGGATTGAGTTCAACTGCTTATTGAATACTTTTTTTTAAAAAAATGTATGCATATACGATGCTGCAATCGTGATGAAAGTGATGTTATTACCTAAGGGCACTCGATTGTTTAACAAAAAAACTACTTTACTATTTATGATCGTCGAGGCTCGGCATAAAAAGAGAAATTCGAAGCAAATGCTCCGTGCAATATGAACTAAAAAGTCCCGAGGATTTCTGTACTGTTCGATAAGAATCTGCAAGAGGAGTAAAAACTCGTGTTTCGCAGTATTATATTAGCATAACACGTGCTTTCAATGAAAAAGGTTCTCGGGTGATAACTCCAAAACACTGCGAAAGAAAAGGTGTCATGTGGAAAATCGCATTCCACTTATTGTTCTCTATTAACAACGAAATTCCCCATCCTCCCGTACCCTTCGAAATTTAATCCGAAATACCAAACGAACGATAATTAATATATTAACAATCAGAATGTATCAACGTCAAATGTAAAAAAAACTTTAAAAGAAAACCACATTTAAACTTATACACGCATCATCAATGGCAAATGATTAACGATCGAGCGTCCGGGAAAAATTCAAAATCTTTCCCAGCTCGGCTCGCCGTCAATCCCAAGCGTGACTTCGAACTCGCGAGTAAAAACTCTCGTAACGAATGGATGCTCGCAGGCAGCGCCTAGCATCTGCCACGCATTCGCCGCGCGAATGTAGGCACTCCTCGCGGCCCGCCGACCCCGTTCCCTCGTCTTCGTCGGCGTGCATCCACGCAATTGCGATCGCGTTATAAAAAAAAAAAGTCGATCGATTTTACACAGCGGAGAGCGCATCGTGCCCCGGCCGTTTTTGCGCGAGCTGAGTCCAGGCCGGCGGGCAGCTGCCCGGTAACGGGCGATCGGTCAGCTTCCGGCGCGCCTGACTCGTCGCGACAAATTGCCGAGATCACCGATATGTGTGCCTCTGGTTTTCCGTTTTCGCGGCCGGTTTTTCGCCTCTCCGCAGGCGCGTCGGGTCGCGGCAATGACGAGAGACGCGATGGAACCGCGCGATGTCTTCTAAGGGGGAGATTGGCAATTTATGCGGGATAATTATTTCCTTTGGCGCTCGCAAAGGGATTATTAGAATGGAAAACTTTTGACCTAGAAATCCGAGTTTGACGAGGACGAGCGTGCCTTCGCCGTTTGTGCGGGCTATCGGAATCCCCTTCGTGACTATTTTTCTTTCATTTTTTTTCAGATGGCGATGCTGCGCGCGTGGGAAGAGTCTTGTGATGCTGCGGTAATTGCTGGATAATAGGCTGGCGGGGGATATAACTGCACGGCGCGCTCCTTTTTTTCGTGTAAAAAACTGCGATGATTGCGATATTTCTTTAACGAGTTGAAACATTTTAAGAATTTTCAGGAACTTCGGGATTTGCGCTATTAACGGCTGTACTTGGACGTATTACTGCAGGATGGGAGGGCGATTTTTTTTTTGAAAATCGGGAGTAGCGCAGCGCAAGAGTGGTTTTTAAGATAATTTCATACGTTGCCGTGTAATAATTTGTAAGTATCCCGGTAGAATGTCCTTAATCTAGGGATTTTTTATACTGTAAGCCGTGTTTATTGTTACTTTTTGTTCAATTTTAATATTGAGAAGTGTAAAAAGTTATTGGGAAGATACAAATTTCATGTTTTTCTAAATGTTGACAGTTACATTCTTCTGTTAGGAAGATCGCGCAAATACAATACTTCGAATAGATACGATGAAAGGAAGGTCTCTAGTGTACTACTGTTTTTCAATTTTCCATAAAACTACCGTTTGTTAGACTTAACGCTACTTCCTTGTATTATAAAATAGTTTAATGAAAGAAAATTTTAAAATACATACAGTACGTAACAAATACAATCATATACCAGTTGCGCAGTACACGTTGATATAATAAATAACGGTTGTAGAATTAATTAAAATTATTTGTCAACTCCAATTACTTTTAATAAAACCTGAAACATGCTACCAATTCTTTGATCAATTTCTATAAAGCTGTTAATCTGATAAATTTTTTAGAAAGGACTTTACGTTATCCACGTTCGGTTTACGTCTCGCACTTTGTTTTGAAATATACCAGTGATTTTAAGCTAACGCCTTATTACTGTTAGTTACTTAAGCAAATTTTTATTATTTTGTTTTTTCAAAGTTCCACATGATAATCTCGACTCACGCAGAATAATGAGCGTTGGGAAATTTCTGCGCGTTCACTAGCTCAAACAATTAAAAGCCATTAACGGATCCGCAAAAACCAGTAGCTGAATTTATTTTTATTTTAAAGCACGAGAAAATAAATTTAAATCTATCGACTCGTATATTTTCTTAAACAGCAGTTGCGTTTACTTTTTGCTGCTCGCAATGGCAGTAGTACCGATCATTAAAGCTCACCCAGTAATCTACCGCTCCATTCATCAAATTCATCGTTCTCTCACTCAAAAAAAAAAAAAAAAAACTTTTCCTTCATTAAAAAAAAAAAAAAAAAAAAAGAAAACATAAATTTAAATTAACTCGACAAATCCCATCAAATCACGTAATTAAATATTACAAGCTCCCAGAGGCAATCAAACACTCTGTATTTAATTCCATAAAAAAAAAATCGATATACAAATCGTCCAGCCACTCCAATCAATCGCAAACCTTAGAGCAACAACCCGCCCGCACATAAGCCGTAGCGATATATATCCTATTATATACACGTCTCGACTGCCCGTCAAGATAATCGCTCGCATAAACGTCTCATGCGCTCGCCGCGAGGTCCGCCCGCGGCGGCCGCAGTAGTAAAGGTCCAGTCCTCCGCGGATCAGCCCAAACGCGCGCGCATAAATCGGTGCAGCTCGCGGCGCGGCCATTAACGAGCGCGCGCAATATAAAGAGCTCGCCGGCCGTCTGTTATTTCATGCCGCGCGCGCCGCGGCTTTCACTTTCGCCCGCAGCGGCTGCATATAGGCTCGCGCTACCGCGGCCCCGATCGCGAGGCCCCCACGTGTATATACCTGTCGCCGCGACGCCCGGCGGAGGATGCGCGCGCGCGAACGGGCCCCTTTACTTGCCTCCCGTGGCCTTTTTTTTTTTTTTTTTTTTTTATTCACTCGAGGCTCGCGACCCTTTGTGCCGAGCCGGGAGGACGATCCCTGAACTCCGCGGCTGTATACTTACTTTCGCGATGGCGCAATCGCTATGCGCGCAGGCGGGGGCGAGCTTTTCTTCGCTGCGGGGAAGAGAGCACTTTTCGAGGCGCGTCTGCGGGATATTAGCTATGGGTGCGCGCGAGAGATGAGGCTCGGAGCGGCTTTAACGGTGGTTTTTTGTTGGAATCGAAGGCGCGAGTCGTGAGAAGCGCCTCTCGCTGCTTTCTTTTTCGTTCGGCGGTTTTAGGAATTTTTTTTTTTACTTATCTTTCGGCTTCGTGCGGGACAATCGGTTTTAGTTTTATTTTTAGATGGCACTGAAACGTTTTACAGTGTTTAAATGGGATTCCTGTTTTGACGAAAGAAGATTCGAGAGCGAAATAATCGGGGATTGCCTATACTGGAGATCCTTTCCCTTACAGAGAACTTTCGTGTGAAGATTGCTGGCTGCGATTTTGGGTTAATCATATTCGGGTTTAATTTTAATAAAAGAAAGTGAAATTTCATTTTAATAAATCAGGAGAAAATTGATTTAAAAAATTATTGGTTGAATAAATTGTTGATTAAAATGCACTTACACTTTTCAGTAACATTCTAACATGACACGTCAGCTTTATGTGTTATAACAAAAAATTTACATTATTTAGGCTGTTAAGTCAATTGTTATATGAATGTAATTAAAAAAGAAACAATAAGTAGTAATTATTAATAAAATATTTATTGAAGTAAAAATGGTTTACATTGTCAATAAATGCCAAAGTGTCAAATTGTTTATTAAAAATAAAAAGATCTATTTACTTGAACTTTCACGTAGACATAAACAAAGATAACAAGAGGTAGGTAAAGAAAGTAGACACCACACACGAAATCATCGTTCAATCAAACAAATGAAAATTTTTAAATAGTTTATTAATAACGTACTGCGACGTCCGCGTTTACGATGAAAAATCATTTTTACATTGTACCGTAAACGCAGCCGATGAAAACGATGATTTCGTCAGTAAGCGCCGTAACTTGGCTCTCGTAACAAATTCATTTCTTTATTCATCACGTCAATAAATACACGTTTAAGTGCAATACACTAAAATTAGTCGCTTAAAATATCTTTTTTTTTTTAGTTTTATTTACTTTTCTGTTCTTCGTCGATCGGTTTTCACTTGACGTCCCCCGGCTGAAAAGAACAATGCTGTGGAAAGGAGATGCTAATTCAAACAAAGACTCGTATTTTACTTTCTCACTTTACGTATCAAATGGTTTTCCAGCATCATACTATTGGAGTTTTGTTAATTCTTTTTGTTTTCTTATATCAAATTCAATTGTGAAATTGCATCACATTGCAGAAAATAAAGGACAAATCATACCTCGGTCTTCCGGCGTTACAAACGTTCGTCACTTCGGTTTATTGTGAAAAATAGCGCTATATGTGTAGCTTTTACAAATCAATACTTGGCATATAATAGTAATATTGTTTCTCGGTCCAGCCACGCGTCTCCACGGACCACGAGGCTACAAGTTCAAATTCATTCATCGTGTCTCCCTTTCGACTTATTTACAATTAAAACAGTTAGTTCCAACTGTATTTTCAATTATTTCATACTCTCTAAAAAAGATATTTTCTCAGCGAGTGAGAAAATAAAATCTTTTTTAAAAAAAAAATCGATATATGCATACAAAGTATTTAATTATAAAGCGTGATCAAATAATTTCATTCAAAGTCTTTATATGAAGCTTACATACTTTAGAATAAAAATATCTCTAATCCCAAAACACATCTTACGGTTGGAGTATACGTCAACAACAAAAGAAAAAAAACGGATGCGCGATCGACCGGAGAAAGTCGCAGCGCACAATTTGGCTATAGCCTCGAGACCCCAGACGGTAGGACCAAACAATCGCCTGCCTGATGCGGCAAGGGACCGGCAAGGTCCAACAGCGATTAGAGCTGTGATTGGTTGAAACAATATGTGACCGACGTTGCCCGCCGCTTCGGGCACGAATCGCGCCGCTGACATCGCGCGCTTCTCGCTCAGCACTTCAGGTGCGGCGGTAGAATCATACACGTGAAGCCAGCGATGGATATACATAGTAAAAAGACATCTACAGAAAACGTAACAATAATCACAGACACTGCAATCAACGCAACGAATTCAAAAAAAAAAAAAAAAAAAAAACATTTTTTACATTAATACGCAACAAAGTTGCGCCGTGTCGTTCGCACGAATTGAAAGATAAGAGTTTGGTGAGTGAACAATGTTGAAAGGCGGGCGAACGACGCGCGATTACGCGCTTGCGGCGGACAACGCGGTCCAGAATTTCCATATCGAGCTTTTTTTTTATTCCACAGGTTTTATTCGAAAAAAAAAAAAACAGTCGAGATAATCATATATGACACTCAATATAAGTAACAGAACTTCTACATGTCCAAATTCGAAGCGACGCTCTTATCGATCGGCGAACGAGTTAAAAACAATGATTTTTTTTATTCGTTAAGAGAGTTTCATTATGGTAAAATAAAAAATAAAGATAAGAAGATGCGCCGATCGAGACAAAGGTCGCGCGGAATTTTTTATAATTTATTATTATAATAAACAATGCGTAGTTTTACATACGTACAGGTGTAGGTATACGGCGCGGTTTGCTGTTTTGCTTTCGAAGTGTCGATTGAGAGAGGGGACTGTTTTTTTTTTAATTATTGTGTTATTGTATTGTTTCATTTTATCTTAATTATTATCTTCTTTATTTCCATTCAAAAAGACCGCGACCGGAAAAAAGTGACGCCAAAGTGGAGTAATCATTCACGTAAATGGGAGAAAGAAAGACAGCGAAGAGGATGAGAAAGGTAATCTTTAGAACTAAAGAAGAGAACGAAGATAAGAAACGTTTTTCTGTAGTCACGATGAGTTTCTAAATTACTTAATTTTCCAATGATTCAATAGAAAACTAACAGTTAATCAAATTACATTATTTCTTGGAGTAACAGAAGAGTGACAAAAACTTATTGCAAATTGACAATGTCAATAATGTATTAATTTTTAATTTTAGAATTGTTATTATCTATGAAATAACTTTAGCATATACGAACGGCTTCCAGAGTTTTTTTTTCAATAGCGCTTCTTACGAAAAAATTTACAGATACGCGATTGAAGCTTGGCGACATGCCAGAGAGAAAAAAGAGCGAGGCGGCGTGAGGAGTGTAATAAGAAGCCTTAACCGTTAAAAAATTGCTTTTTTCCCTTTCATTTAAGTCGAGAATTTTGTTGCTGTAATAATTTACACATACACTTGTGCAAAAATTGTTCACATTCTTCATTGTTAAAATTAACTGTTTTGTTAATCTCATAAGATTAAACTTAAACCATTTTAAGTTCTGCAAAATATAAATCTTAAGTTGTTATACATAAAAACTTTAAATGAAGATGAATTTTTAATTAAATTTGCCTTTTAAATGAAATTCTCAGAAAGACTTTGTACAAGTTCGCAATCAGTAATTCAATATCGCTGGATAAAAACGACACGAATAACAAAGATCGAACAATGGAAATAAACAACGGTAAAAAATTAACATAACACGTAGCTGTACAAATTCAGTAAATTCGTTTACTATCAAATTCTATTAGAGGCTACACCATGAATATACAAAACTTACGGTATGAATAAAAAAAGGCAATTAGTTAATAAAAATTAAAGAACGTTTAAAATTAAAAATAAAAAAACTGTGCCAGTGTCACTGTATTTAATGAAAGTTCTATGAACAAAGTCAGTTGAAGTATATCAATAGATTTAGCAACTCGTTCTCGAAATAAAATTCAATCGAAGCGCGTCGTTGCCAATGGATAAATCGATTCTCTCTCTCTCTCTCTCTCTTTGTCTAAGTAACCTGTCCCGTTGGCAGTGGCTCGAACCGAGCATCACTTTGCCTCTCACATTCTTTTCGAAATCACACTGGTGCACTGACTACGAGTAACTTCTTGCGAATCAAAAAGCAAATGTTTTGCACACAAGCATCCTTGCAGGCTTACATAACAAATTGCATTTAAAATAAGTATACCGGCAAAAAGTGATAATTATTAATATTAATATTTTTACTTCAATTTTTATATAAACGAAACATTGCGACTATAGAATACATTTTCATAGCGTTTTGAAAAAAAAAAAAAAAAATATTACTCTCTCGCTCTTTTCTCTCTGCCTATCATTCTACAGCAGCGTCGTCATTCTTCGATATATAACATGAAAGTGTACGTTTTCCTTTTTGCTCTCTTCACGATTTTCACGCGGTAAAACTGCCTTCGCCGTACCTGCACAAATATCCATCTTGAAAGATAAACAAAAAAAGCGTTCGCTTGTAGAGGCAAGTGCACAATACTGCCGTAACAATTTAAATGCCAACGTGAAAGTTACTCAACAAGTACCACATCAAAGTTAATTATTAACACCATTTATTAAATTCACTCCGTGGCA
Organism: Sycophila texana; assembly: GCA_035582955.1. Lineage (NCBI taxonomy): Eukaryota > Metazoa > Arthropoda > Insecta > Hymenoptera > Eurytomidae > Sycophila > Sycophila texana. The sequence continues at coordinate 9,022,272 of JAWWEN010000009.1, forward strand.
CAATAATCTTTTCGGAATTATCTGAACTTGCGTCGGTCGATCGACTGCACAAAAAGCCCGAGTCTATTGGCATTACTCATCTCGCAGTAGTAAACAGCGTTACTCATCGTCGAATCGAGTCGAAGACCAAAAGCAGGCCGCAGATCCAGCGAGAAGCGTTCAACCTCGCGTTATCTTTCTCATCTCCTCGTCACTTCCTCGTCTCCCGATTTCTCACGCACTCTCCTCGTCGGGATCGCCGTGAAAAGGCGGGCAGGTCGGGAAAGGGCAGCGAAGAGGCTCGGGTCAACAGAGGGTTAAAAAGAAAAAGAAGAGAATCGTCCGGGTCTCTTTCATCATTCTCATCATCATCGTCGTGTCGTACTTTTTTTTCCTTTACGTGTGTACTCGTTTCCGCGGAGAGTGAATGGCCGTGGTCTCTGAGTATGTGTGTGTGTGTGTGTGTGTGTGTGTGTGTGTGTGTGTGTGTGTGTGTGTGTGTGTGTGTGTGTGTGTGTGTGTGTGCGCGTGTGTGTGCGCGCGTGTGTGTGTGAAACAGTGGGTGTATATGTGTGAGAGTGAATGACTCGAAAGGCTCTTCTGCTATATTGTTTAGGGTCGAGCCCAGAGCACGAAGTGCAGAGGCGCGATCGAGGGCCCGTCCACACTCGGGGGCGATCATCTGAAACGCGGATGCATCATCGGCGCCAGCATCGGCGCTCCTGGGAAGCCCATTGGGGCGGCGAACGCCGGATGCATTGCACCCGGTGGCAGGGCCGCTCCCAACATACCTGCAAAAACAATATCGTGTCAGTTGCTTTCGGTCGTGGTTCGACCGCTGTCAATGAGATTTTTTTTTCTTTTTCTTTGTTTGTTTCTTTATCTTATACGCTCGAAAAATTATTTTCATGGTACTTTTCTTTTAAAATTTTAGACTTAGCAATCTTGAGGAGAGCGCGGGCTGTGTTCTGAGCCCCGCTCCTACGAAACCTTGTTCTTTGGTTGCTTCTTTTTTTTTCTTAACGTTAATGTTAAAGTTAAGGGGGTGTGAAAGTCTGCTTTTCCTGCTTTCGCTTTCGTTTTTTTTTTTTTTTTTTTTGCTTTGGTTTTCTTTGGAAAATTGGCTACTAATTTTGTCGGTAAGTTACGCGGAAACTTTTGCGCTGCAACGATTCACTTGTTCTCTGTTTTGTAGTTACCTAATATTGCGATAAATTTGAGATAATAAAAATCAAGTTGTTTTTAGCTAAGGTACAGTTGATTTCATTAGGTCGCTCGTTGCAAATAAAGAGATTAAACGATTAGTGTGGTTAAGATATTACTGGTGTAACAAACGAAGCAATGAAACCGTGTTTCCTTCGGTAGTTAGCTACTCTCAAGGAATAAAACGAAAAGTGAACATTACTAAACAATTTGACAATAGTAGGTGAGTACAACGCAAAAACAAGCGAATGTTAGCGCAGAGCAAAGTTATACTTCAACCAAAAAATCTTTGAAAACAAATTGTTTAAATTAAAACAAAAAAAAAAAAAAGTAGAATGGGATTACTGCTGGACAAAATTAGGGGGATTGACGCGGGGCAACGTCGGCATTTCACACCCTCTTAAAATCTCTCAGCATACTTGTTTTAATAATAAATTACTTGGCACGTGTGTTTCTTTCCTTAAAACGTTTTGTAGTACTTACGTCGCGCGAGTACATCGACAAAACGACTCGAATCCTGTCTTGTGTCAACTCCTCAGGTCGAACAGCAATGTCGTTTTGAAGATGTATCGACGCTTTGGAAGAAGCCCGAATGACAGCCGACAGTCTTTTTTTATTCATTACGTCTTATTATAATAATATTTCGAAATGAATGTAACCTTTTTTTTTTGTGCAATCAGAAGCATTTGACGAAATCTTCGATGAGTATGTAAAAGATTCAATACTCACTCATAAAGTTAAATGATTATAATTTCTTTCTTTCAACGTGTGAAAAATTGTAAGAAAGTTAATAGTATTACCTGCTTTTTCATTAGACAACTTGTTAAAGCTAAATGTGCACTGTAATTTATTATTATTGTACACCTTTATAGTGAGTACTGATGCTTCAGTCTTAACAACTGTCTATGAGTCCCATACGTATGTATATTTCTAAAAAAAAAGTATGTGAGTATCAATGGGTGTAAGTACAAAATTCTTAAATCGACTATTAATTACACATCCCCTCTCCTATGTCCCACTAAGGCACTTGGCGAACTTTGTTAGTAAGTCCTAATTACAATTAATCAATACAGGATGTAAATGATTCGCACTAAATGCATATAACTATTAAAAAAAATATTCGAAATAAATACACCGAGATAGCATATTGAAAGTATTACTATTTCTAAATAAAAAAAAAATATATTACTATAAGTTAGTACACAAAATACCTCTCCGTGTGATCGAAAAAAGTGCATGCAATCGGTGCGTTCGAAATAAATAATCGCTATTTATATACTTATACACTGAGTAAATTCACCAACAGAAAATAAAAAAAAAAAAAAACCAACTGTTAAGTCGAACAAGAAACAAAGGTGCTACCACACACAAAAAAAGACTTAAAAAATAATAATAATATGACCAAGTCTCCACACCATCCGGAGAAACGCATTCTCATCGACCCTTCGGGCACACTGCGCACCTCGAAAGTTTCTCCTCAACTTTTATTTTCTCTCTCTCTCTCTCTCTTTCTCTCTCTGATCGGCTGTCACCCGGAGCTTCCTCCTAATTTTCTCAATCTTTACTTTCTTTCTCTCTCTCTCTCTCCCTTTCTCCCCAAAAAAGTGTACTAAAAAAAAATCTCTAAAGCAAGAGACCGAGCACGAGACGTGCCGAGACCGCCAGAAGTAAAGCTATGCCAAAGTTCGGGCTTGCGAGCTTCTCCGTCCTCGACGAAGAAAGAGAATCAGAGACTGAGGCGCATGAGAATAGACAAACAAAATTTCCGTAAACTGTGCCGACGACTTTTACTTTATATAATATATATCCCCGTCTCGCTGCGTCAACGTTTGCCGTCGTATTTTTTTTTTAGCCTTTCGTTTATTCCGCCGATCTTTCACAAACTCGGGAGGCAAGGTACGTATGTATAGCGTAGCGCCAGAATTTTTTCATTACGTCGATATCGAATATTTTGCACGTGCAGGTGGAAAAGCCGCGGAGCGTCTCCGCGCGTAAAATGCGACCTCACCAAAGTAAAAGGCCTTGGCTCGGCAGCGGCGCCTCTTCCTCTGTCCCTCTCTTTCTCTTTCTCCCTCATATTTTCAAGAAGCTCGGGTCAAACTCGTGGCACCGCTTTGCCTCGTCGAGCCCGCCTCGATTTTGCGGTGCACAAAGTCAGCGCGTAACAGAAACACGTAGTATATATATATATATATGTATAGGTAAATAACAGCACTGTGACAATTAAAAAAAAAAAAAAGATATAGTCCTCCCATCCGGTTAGTGTTAATGACGAGTATATAGAAAAAAAATTAAATGAGTAATAAGTAAAAGTAAGTCTAGGTAAATATACTTGGTACGTGAATTCGTTTACTTACTGTCGTTCGGCTCGACTTATCTATAAATCTTTCATGTGACACAAAAGCTATATATGGGCTGTATATATTTAAATTGTATATATGTAATATTTGTATATATAGCGTGCGTGATATAATGATAATTACGTATAATAATTACAGATAATATATCGTTAAGTTCGTTCTTGTTGCAGTACTTTTCACGAAACGTACCGTATGTTACTTTATTTTTTTCTCGCTTTTCTTATTCGTTCTTTCGTGATGACACAAGCAATTAGTAAGGCCAACTTTAGCAATGTAACTGTTAAGTGAACTGCTTGTTATTTTGATTAGTGTTAGTCGTTTTATAGATATAAGTATATGTATATATAAGCTTTCTACGCTTTATTTTCTAGATCCCATTTTTTTATTGTCATAAATCATTCCTGCGTCCTAGAAATATTCGCAATTCTCACCTTGAATGAGGAATACGAAACAGCGACGTTTGTTTCTCCCTTTTTCATAATTTTTATCGGTTTCAATTAAATTTATTAGATTTGAATTTTCGTTTTTGATGAAAACTCCAAAACAAAATTTTTCTTTATACGATAAAAGGAGTTTTTTTTTTTAATCAACAAATAGAAAAAAATTTAAATTACATTACAGGAGTTTTTTCTCCAAATTACCGTGAACAAACTAATAAAATTAATTGAATGGGTAATTTGAAGGGATGGAGAAACGAATCGGTGTTTCACATGTCCTTGAAATTAAGGTACGTTTTAAAAGCAAAGAAAAATAATCTACTTACAAAACTCGATTGAAACCGACCTATTTTGAAGTGACTCATTATAAAAACTTATGATTGACAAGAAACAATCACCCTTTCTCATTCCATTGCCGTCGCGCCAAGTCTCGTGGATTAGCCACGATGCGAAATCCCCTGATGATAAAGGGCCACGGGGGGACCAAAAAATAAAACAATAATTACAACACAAAAAGCACTTACTTATACTTTATACAGTGAAGTTTTTAACAGTCATAGTAATTCTGTTGAAATTTTTTACTTGCCAATGTTCTCGGCTCTAACGGTCGGATACTGTTTAGTCGCCGGATATACGAAGTTTATCACTGTATCTACATTGTAATATACGTAAAGTTTTTTTTTTTAAATTAAGTGCCATTGTATGAATAATTCAAACAAACAAACTTGAGGTAATTGCAGCGGAAGACGGTCAATTTCATGAAAAATGTGCATCAATTCTCCGAACAAGGATCAAGAGCAAAACAGTTTTTTTTAATCAAGAAAAAAAAAATAGTATTACGTAAATTAAAAAAAAAAAAAGACAATTTCATTTTTAACCATAATATGGAGCTGTACCGTGCCCAAAAAAGCGCTCATCACTACTGTATCACAACACCAGGAATTTCAAGCTACCAGTTAATGTAAGAAAAAGAAAGAGAAAGACAGAGCGATAGACAGAGAGACAGACAGAGGTCAGAAAAACGATAGCGTTAGGGAACAAAAGTAAGAGATAATGTTATACTTTACGCGGGTGAAAGGATGAGCGACCGAACTTTGTAGCAAATGAAAACGAAAAGAACGATAACTTAGGTGTTAAAAGTGTGACGATGAAAAAGAAAAATTAATGATGAACTAATGAGGTGTACAGCAGCGAAAATAAAACGTTTGAACAATTGTCGAGTGACCTTTTAATTTAACGATCAGTTAATCCAGAAACTTTAATGAATGGCATTTCATTTCATTTATATCTTCTTATCATATGTACTCTGAGTTTGCGATAAGACGTCAGTTAATAATGTCAATTTGTTGTTATTCGTTACTAATTGGGTGGTAACTATTTGAAAGCTTAGTGACTCATAGTATGTTGCACAATGATTGCCAATAAATATTAAAAATGATTTACAGTCGTGACTTCAAATGAAATGAATTTCCGTCAAGACAAACAATGGATTACGTCAATGCAAGTATTCACAACTAAAGAAATAAATAATTCTATTCTTCAAAAAACTTGTCCATGTAAAATCGTAATAAACTTAATAGAGAAAAGGAGAAAATTTTTGAACAGTTATAAAGCCCACTCGACGCATGTTCTTTTATAAAATTAATTTACAATGAGTGTCGTAGAATGATTGCGAATGATTGAAAATTATTTTTTTTATGACACAAATAAATAGCGCAATGATGACAAAATGATGCGATTGGTGGCGTAGAAGTAATGGATGATAGTAATAATAATAGTAATATATTTATAATGAGATATACATAGGCCATTTCACCGCATGCTAGTTGCTAAGGACCAACCTTGTTGAACTTGTCTAAAACACGGGTTTTAGTAACCAGAGACTGGGGTTCGGTTCGACACTCATCGAGGAGTGACAGGGCGCCCTGCAAACGCACCGTTAATAACGTAAAAACTTTTTCACAGAACGCTGTGTGAGCTGGTCGTTTCTTTCCATTTTTTAATATACTTTCATGTAAACAATTTTATTTTAATAAAAAAAAAAAAAAGACAGCATTCTTTTCTCAATTAGCGAAAAATAAACGAATGAGTTCCTAACATACGTATGTGCTCTTTAATCAAGGAGGATTTAACAAAATTGCTCGCATTCTTCGCGTTTACTTTCTTTTTTTATAAAATAAATAAGTGGCGATTAAAAGTCAAGTGGTAGCGTTTATTCATCGTCTCGTCACGTTTCCCTTCCCTTCCCTTCCCTTACACGCGACAAAACGAGCGATTCGAAAAAATTCTGTTACAGTCGAAAAAGAACACTTTTGTTTGTAAGAAGAAAATCAGGAAGTAATCGTTTTAAATTCACTTAGATGTCACTTTTAAATAAATAAAATCTGTGCAACAAAATATTTAATTAAACGTCCAACTGGACTGTGTTTTAATTTTCCTTGTTTTAAACAAGCAGTAAAAACAATCTCTTTCGAAGATTAAAAAAAAAAAACATCAGTTACCGAAATAAACAATAATTTACTACCCTCTTTGCAATATAAAAGAAAATTTTTAACAAACAAAAACTCTGCACTATTTTATCTGTAAGCATCTGAACGAGCAATTCATTGTAAAAGAAGATAGCATCGAGTTTTTGTCTTGTAGGTGTAAGGTGAGAGAAGGGTGGGGGTGTTTTTTCGAGTATGGTAAAATACTTTGCCTGTCTGTTTATAAATTTACGTGATTAAAACAAAATAAAATAAAAAAGGTACAGCCTAGCCACATACATAATACAAATCGTATATCGTATACTACACAAGTGAAAACCTTGAGTATGTATAATAATAATAAAAAAAAAAAAAATCATCAAATAAGATGAAAAAAAAGTTTATAAAAAAGAGTCGTAGGAGCAACAGTAACAATAAATATCATGTGAGTAAAAAAGACAATATGTATATAAAATCCATAAAAAGTATCGGACGGTCGGGAGTTTGTCGGGGACATGTCGGACAGACAAGAGAGCTTGGGGCTTTGTATCCCGGAGACTTACCTGGTGGCAGGCCCATGGGGGGCGGTCGCATCATGTTACCTCCGTGAATGAGTGCCGGCGCCGCAAGGGTCATGGTCGGCCGCATGAGCGGCGCCATGAGGGCGACCGAGCTCACGGGCATCGCCTGCGACATCGACACCTGCGGCATCATCACCTGAGGCGGCCTCGGGAAGCGCTGCTGCTGCTGCTGCTGCAGCGCGCTAAGGGCCGCCTGTTGGCGTTGTTGCTGGTCTTGGAAGGCAGCCACCGCCGAGGCCGCCGCAGCTTGTTGTTGCTGCTGCTGCTGGTGGTGCGCCTGCTGCTGCTGATGCGCCTGCTGTTGCTGTTGTGCGTGCTGCTGCTGCGCCTGCTGTGCCGCGTGATGCAGCGCGCCAACGTCTTGCGGCGTCGAGCGAGACTCATCCGTCTTTCGACGTTGATATTTGGGTAATCTCGCTCGGATTTCCTCCTGCAATCGACAGTAGACGTTAGATTGTTTATCTTGATGTCCTTGATACTTATTTTTGGTCAACAAACACGCTTACAAGTTCGTACAATTTCATATAAGTTTTAAAGGTACAGTTTACTTGTTAATGCGAATAAGTGAGTGATGTTAGAGGTTTAGCGGGAGGATGGTAAACCGTACCTTTGGTACATTTATAATAAAACACTCTTGATTCATAAAAAAAAAAGTTGTGAACAGCCAAAAAAGATTGATAAAGTAAATAAATTGCGTGTTTTATAAAAAGAATGTTGAAGTTTTAAAATAACATTGTAAGAACTGCCAAAATTGATAATTCATGTCACAAGATGACAAAATGGAAAACAAATAAATTCGTCATGTCTAACCTAAGTATAAACACATCCTATTTAAAATGGATCACAACTAGAATGGCTCAAACATCTACTCTTATCTGATAAAGCAAATGACAAGATAAGCTTACAAGAGTATCCACCAGTAGATGCAATGCAATTAAGAGAAAATTATTATATTAATATTTTACCTTTTTATTCTATTTACTCAAAACAGTTTTTCTTAGGAGACAGAAAATTATTGTATCTATTTGCCCTATGGTGGCTAAACGGTGATGTGGATTAACTTTAAATTAATTTAATGATTACAAAGAAACTACTATTATTTCAGAAGGTAATACAAGATTTTTCTTTTTTTTACAATTTTTATTAATTTGCTGTTAAAACCAAGTATTACCAAATGTTTGATTACATTTATCAAATATGTACAGCTAGGTGATCATTTTATTATTTTTGATTAATGATATTTAAAATATTTATAAAAAAGATGTATATACTAGAAATTACTCACCAGACTGAGATCTTCTGGAGGGTGAATTATTTTACTGGTTGCACTAGTTGTTGCAATCATGTTAACTTTAGAATCACTAGAAGTAGAAGTTGTTGCGGTCCCATTATCTACACTGCCGTAAGCAGGGAATGTAGGTTTTATAGGTCCTATTGAACCACCTGCCACAGATGTAATGGGCTTGAAATCTGCGCCCAGGGGCGTCGACGACACCGTCGAGGTTGCTGAGGAAACAGCTGTGGCACTAGGAAATAGTGGTCTTGGTGGAACAGAAGCACTGGATACTGGTGTTTGCATACCTGGGGGCATTCCAGGCATTCCACCCATCATGCTGAAATTATAATAAATTTTTGTTAATATATTTGAAGTAGAATACTTTTTCAAAATCGAAATTGTAAGTAGGTACCTGTGTTGCATGAATTGCGGTACATGACCCATGGATCCCATCATATGATGCATAGATGGAGGAAATTGACCCATAGACATTCCAGGATGACCTTGCATCCCATGTGACATCATATTCGAGCCACCCATAACACCAGGAGCTGATCCTAGAAGACCTTCGGGTTTAGACTTCTTTGGTGCTGGTTCATCTTCACCAGAACTTGGAGATCCAGCTCTGCCACCATTCCTCTGTCTCTCGTGTTCTTTTAAATCATTTGGTGGAATTCCTTCCATACCATAAATTTCAATTTCTATATTACTGCGATTTGGAAGAGAATTGGGTACCTTATCTATTGTTTCCTTATGCACCTGAAATAATGAAATATTCATAAGTAATTGTGAATAATTTGTTAAGCAAATCGATTTAGCAATTTGAATAACTTACTTGCATACAATGTATACTCAATCCTGGACCAGTATAAAGTTTTTTATGACAAATGTGACATTTAAAATGTTTTGCTTTCTGATGCTGGATTAAAATCTTCTCATCGTCAAATTCTCTGTTGCAATACCTTGTTTTCGTTTGATTAAGGAAGTATAAGCAGTTTGAATAAAAGTCTTACAAAGACTGATAACAAATATTAACTTGTTGTAGTTGTATTTAATGAGGTTTTTTTCTTTACTATAAATATAAGCATTCTTGCAAACGTTGTACTTTATTATCAGCAATCATGCCATATTAAGTTTTAGCACATACTGTCCAATTTTCTTTCCTCAACGTACATAAATCATACTGAACATGATTCATGTTGAAAACAAAGGTCATTAAATAATCAATATATAACAATCAGTGCTCCACTATCCAATTAAGGCTCGTTTAAATCATAAAACTAATTTCATTAGAGTCCAAAGTGCATTAGAAAGTCAAGGTGTACCATGACACCAATACAGCAAGGGCCGCATCTCTCACACGAACCCGACTGAAAATAAGAGGAAAAAAAAAAAACCACATCCGCATCCACCTCCGCTGCCTCCCCACGCGCGCTAGAGCGTAGAAAATCGATTTTTCAGACACGTTCCGCGTTGCGGCACTGCTACTTCGGCGTAGCGAGCGGCCCCCTTACTTTTTTTTCCATCCTCCCTCGCGGCGCTCACCCCGCGACTCCAAGAGGGAACGGCATCTCGCGCAAATACATAAAGTATCCGCGTCGTACAAGGTAATGCGGCGTATCGTATGCGGCGCGAAAGGCCAAGCCGATAAAGCGCGACACGCGCTGGCACGCGTGGCTCGCCTCCTCCCACCCCAGCCCAACCCCCACCGCCCCGCGGAACCCAAACGTCCGTTACGTAAAATTTCTCGCACCTCCGCCAAAAACAGATGGGCCCTCGCACCGAAGTCGCTCATTACTCTATGCGCGCACACATAAATTCGAGCAAAGGATACCAGCACCAGGGCCGCGACTGCTTCTTCTTCTTGCGCCCCATGGCGAGTCTACGCCGCCGACCTGCTGCGACGACCTTGCGGCGGGCGAGTCACCGCCTCTCGAGGACTCAGCGGCTGGAGCGGAGACCCGACGGCGAACTTCCTCAACGGGCGACCGCCTGCAGCTACTGGACTCCTCGCCGAGGGTTACTGCAGGTGCACGGAGTTTAGCTCCGCTACTCGAGAAAGCTGCGACTGCGACTGTCGCGGCGCGCCAGCTTCGACTGCACTCACACTATAGCGAGTCGCGAGTCCCTGCGCGCGCGCTCGTATATGTGTGCGTGGAGCCCCCCTCTAGGATGTTGCGTTGCCGAATGCCGCTGTTGGGAAAGATATATCACTATCCTACAATCAAATGGGCGCGACGATGGAAGCGACTGTGTGTTGACTGTATGTTGAACATGGCCGCCGCAACGCTTCCGCCGTTGCGCCGCGTGCGCGCGCACCCTGGCCGGAAGCTCCGGAGCAGACGATGTGGGCGCTGCGGTCGGGAGGGAGTCATTAGAAGCCGGGACGTTTGAATTTGGTCCACATCTTTTTGTGGTTTTTCTTACAAATTTTATGGGATTTGAATAAATTTTTAGTTGTTAATTAGCGAATTGTAAACGAGGAATCTTTTGTTGTTACTAAGGATGTCGGATTTTGATGTTATTCAACAAAATTGAGTTATTGAGCAGTAGATTCGTTTGAAGATATAGGTTTTGTTTTTATTCAGCATTCAATGTCACCTTATGACGAAACTCAAAAGGGAAATGTTTCATGTCAAATTAGTGAAATATGAGTTACTTTAAAAAGCAGGTATTGAGATCACGATTATCTTTAGTCTTTGTGTTCGACACTGTTTATATGTTGCTACTGAAGATACGGTGCAATTTGTAGATAAGTTTGAGACGATGGACGAAACAGATAATCGCAAATATACAGGGTGGTTTTATCAAATTAATGTAAATTTATTTGTTAATCATGTCAACAAGGCAGTGGAAAAAAGTCGTTCAGTACCTGAAATCTACAGGATTATGCGTTATCGCCATTAGGTAATTCTTCATAATTATAATAAGAAACAGTTTTAATTGCAAAAGATTAGAGGTTAGAGTTTATGTATTTTGACAAGAAGTTATAAATGTATGAATAATATTATGGATTTGTATCGCTCTGTCAAGATAATTCAATTCTGTTACAATTGTTACTCTGTTAATTAATTCCTTTTTTCATACTGATTTGGTTTTTTGTAAACAGCGGTGGTTGGTTTTTGTACCAGATAAGACAAACGACAGTGTTATTGAATTCTGTAGTGCCAACGAATATTCTTGAATTAGAGAATCGACAAGTTCAATATATTTATATAGATGACCCTCGTTTGAAAGGTAACTATTGAAACTTAAAAATGTAAATTGCATCTGTAATTAATGCTATTAAAATGTTCCAGATATTTTTATGTTTAGTCATGTAGACGATATACAATCATCTTTAAATAAAAAACAAAACCGCTTCTCCTATGTAATTACAAAATGGTGGAAATCATTAAATCGCAATTTAGCTTATCGATTATTTAATTTAGCTCAAATTGGAGATAAGGCAGAAAGAAGAAAGGCTGTGCAAACCCTGAGTTCCTTGAAATATTTAAAAAGTAAATACTTTGATATCTTAAAATTTTTATAAATTATTATTTTAAATTATTAGACTTTTATAAAATATTCTTAATTTATAGATTGGCACTACTGCCACATTGCTCAAATGCTGGATGCTCGAACTGCTGTTTCATTGGCTAGAACAACTGATGCAGATTTAAGATTTTTTTTAAAACCACCCAATTTTCATCAAAAATTTAAAATTTATGTGAGTAGCTTTTATTTTTAATAAAACAATCAAAATCACTATTGCATTAAGCTAACTTAAAAATATTTAATTATATTAAGATAACTTAAATATATTTCTATTCTCTGTGCAGGAAGTTATAGACAGTTTGCACAATCTTCTGACAAAACTAAATTCAGAATGTGGAGCACGACACCCATGTCTCACACAATTTTTACATAAAAAATTTCAAGGTTCTCATCGTGTGAGTACTTTTTATAATTCATGGAACAGCTTGTCTATGGTGAATTCATTAACTACTATCAATAAAAATTAATTGCAGGATACTTCTATTTTTGAACACGACTTAACTAGCATAGGGCTTTCTAATCCACCGCCAATAATTTGGAATCAAGATTTTTTATATAATTGTGTACATGCTTTACATCATCATTCCTCTTTAGAAGAGCATACCAAAGGTACATATTTTATTTCAACAAATTTAAAAAATTTTAATTTATAAAACTGATTTTTTTAGACATAGCAGATTTAGGAGGACTACAAATTTTGTTGAATGTGCATAAAATTGTTGGTGATAATGTTGAAATATGTTCACTAATTGCTAAAATACTTTCAAATCTTTCTCTACATCCAGAGTACTTAGAAGACATTTTTAAATCTGGTAATTAAATTGAAATATTTAATTGAAATTTCTTAAAATTCTTTAAGTTTAATATACTTTTTTGTTTAAAGGTTGGATTGGAATTTTGGCAGCATGGTCTCGAAATCACGATGCTCGTCTTGCAGCACCAGCAAGCCGAGCACTTGCAAATTTAGATTTTGATGATATTGAGCATGAAAAATATCCCCAAAGAATTTATCCTCTTTATCCATTACATAGGACATCTTTTAAGAAGAAATTAGACGTTATTTTTATACATGGCTTGCTAGGTGGTGTGTTTGTATCGTGGAGACAGCGTGATTCTGACCCAACAGCTTTACCTACAGTACCTGGTATATTAAACAGATACATAAATTCATTTGATAGAATGTGAAATTAATTTTTGCTTTGCAATAATTTTAGAACCCAAGGAAACTTTTATTCAGTTAAGCTTATCAGATATGGTAGATAATCATCCTTCTGAATTCCTCAAAGACTTAGCTCGAGACTTAGAAATAAGAGATTGGCAGAAAGCAGGATATGATTATGAAGTGGTATTGCATGATTGTCCTGTAAACATGAACAAAAAAGCCACTGGTCCATTTTTTATTGATGGGTAAGTTACAAGATTATCAAAGATTTATTAAAATAAAATTAAACTATACAATTAAAAACCTGATTATTAATTTTTTTTGTTTCCATAGTGACAGTAAATGTATGCAAAAAAATGAGGAAGACTGTAGAAAACGTACACTATGTTGGCCAAAAGATTGGTTACCTGAAGATGTTCCAAATTTACGAGTTATAGGAATTAATTATACAACAAATCTGTCTATGTGGACTCCTTTATGTCCAATTGAAGGTGTCAGGTAAATAAAATATCGAATAATTTACATTTATGAAGACAATCAATAATATAAATTATTTAGAGATAATAATGTTTTACAGGAGTACAATAAAAGAACGAAGTAGTGAATTTGCGCGAAAACTCGCTACGGCTGGTGTTGGGAAACGTTCAATTGTGTGGGTTTGTCATTCAATGGGTGGTCTTCTTGTGAAACAATTACTTGTTGAAGGTATTTCAAAAACCGTATTTAAATTTGTAAAAGTTTTCACATGAAAAAATTTATTTTATTTTTAGAATGGAGAAATGGAGATAAAAATAAGCTTTTAAGTAATACCAAAGGAATTGTTTTTTATAGTACACCTCATAAAGGATCTCATGTTGCATCTCTTAATCAGACAACTCAAATGCTTGTTTGGCCTTCAATAGAGGTTCAAGAGCTTAGAGAACGTAATATGTGATAAAAATAATAATAAAAAAAAAACTGATTTCATCTAACATTAATTAAAATGTATTTTATATATTTTTAGAATCTCCTCAATTATTGAGACTACAAGAGGATTTTTTAGAAATGTTGAAAGAGCACGATATTGAAATCATTAGCTTTGGCGAAACGAAGCCTACTAGAGTAACTGCATTAAAAGTTCCATTTAGATTTGTAAATCCTGATTCTGCAGGTAAGTTTAATGCAAAGAAAATAATTCACATTATTACTGCAAAGAATTAACTTTTGTTCTTTTTTTTTAGATCCAGAAATAGGCGAATTTTTCGAAATACCTCAAGATCATTTGTCTATTTGTAAACCTGCGAGCAGGTAAGAATTTAAAAATTTCTCGTATTGATAAACATTAAAAATTTAAATGATTTTCTAGGCAATCTTTTTTGTACCAAAAGGTTTTAGCAATGATAAGACGACATGCTCAGTCTACCGACAAAGTTGAATTCAATTGGAAACACTTTATTTCATTTTACTGAAAAGTTTTATAAATATTTTGGTTGCCGTGTACAAAACTTGTATATATGTATTATTGATAACATAACGAAAACTTTGAGAGGCCAAATAAAAAAGACTGTTTTTATAATAAAAAAATGTTTAATGAATTTATAAACATCGTTATTACTATCAAAATTATAACATATTTAAAATTCTTAAATTATGTACAAATTTTGTTTGAAGGAACTCTGTTATTAATAAAAAGTCAGAGATAACAAAACTAAGTGGTTTCGATCGCAATTTAAGAAACAGAGACCTTAAAAAAATACATAAATAGAGGATAGACTATACATACAAATTTATTAATAAAATTAAAAGTCGTAATCAGGGTGATGGCGTGAAAAATTCGATCCACTCGCTTGCGTCGGAGGATAATAATATCCATTCCATTCCGACTTCCAACTGTCGTACGGATTGTACTTCCTTTCGTATGGTAGTCCGTCAACAAGAATCTGTAAGTGTACAAAATTGAGCTAGATTTTCGAAATATTTCCCAAACATTAATCTGTATTTTTTTTATTTTTTCCAAAACACAAGTAAATCATAACTATGACCACTCCTTAAAAAAATCAAAGAAATTCTCGCTTCAGAGAAAAATGACGTAAATAAATTAAATTATTGCCTTTGAAAATTGAAAGTATAATTAAATTGAAAGATGGAGCAAATAAATATTTCGAAGGTAACAATTTCATGAAACAACCGCGTCATTTTCTAAAATTGGAGAGCAAATAACGCACCGAATATTTCCGCGTCAAACGCGTATAAATCAAGAGCGAAGTGCTTAAGTACCTTGTGGGAGGTCGATTCGAAGGGTTTGTCGTGCCAGCCGGGGTCGTTCCACATCATTTGACTCTCGTTCTTATGGTACTCGCTGGCCGGCCTGCTCGGAGGCCCGGCGTGGCTCATCGCATTCTTCGACATTTCCTCCTCATACATGGCAGTGATGGGAGGTTTCAGTTTCGAACCGTACTGACGGTTCACCAGCTGAAAAAAAAGGAGCATTCCGTTTTTTACGACTATAAGCTCTTTATTGCGCAACTTGAAAGGTTCAAATGAAGTGAAAATTATTTATGAGGGTTCTTCAGGATGACGCGTTGAAAACCTTTGAAATTGCTTTTTTTTTCATTTTCTGTTGTAATAATAGGGCCTCTATACTTGGAGTAAATAAAATAAATAAATTAAAGATTTAATGAAATTAAAAAAATATAATTTATGATGTTACTTCTGCAATATTCCTACACTGAAAAAAAATTTGGTAATTTTAAATAAATATTTCGTTGAATAGTACTTGTTAAATACTTCTTTAAATCAACTAAATATTTCTTTGGAATTAAATGAATTTATTTGTTTCAAAATAATAATTACTTAATTTAAAGAAATATTTAACAAGTACTATTCAACGAAATATTTATTTAAAATTACCAAATTTTTCTCTCAGTGTATAATAATATTATAATTCAAGACGTTGAAATACGCGATCAGTAGAAAAGGTACGAGTTCGATTAGACTCGCGTCGCGATAAAAAGTGTTAAATAACTAATAATTAAAAACTTACGACAGAGACGCCAAAAACAATGATGAAAAGAAGTCCGCCGACTCCAATCACAATCACAGCAATGGCCCACTGTGGAATAAGTCTATTTTCATCTTCGCTTACTTTAGGGGCAGCTACCCTTGGTATCACTGAAATAAATCGCCTTTGTTTTATCCACACCCTCCGAACGCTGACTAAGTAAAATCAGCAGAGATTTAATCGCGAAAAGTTTGTCTTACCAACAAAGTCAGTAGATTTAGGGTCGATGATAAACTTTCCAAGTTTCATCGGTCCCTTCGGCGTAGCTTCCATTGGATTGTCAGAGTTAAACGTTCTTAACGAATCGTGGAAAATCACTTTCAATTGTTGAGTATTTACTTTTTCCTTCAAGTCGGCCAGCTCGACGAAGTAATCGACCAGAATACTGCCTTGACTGCGAATAAAAACGATATGATTATGTAAAATAATGATTGGTATTCTCAGACTACGCTTGATTTACTATGATTAATTTTAAAAAAATATATATATACACTGAAAAATCCGCTTTATTAATAATAATGATCAATACTTAGAGCACTCTACTAATTCAATTTTGTAATGTTTCATTCTAGCAAAGTTCTTAATAACTATGTATATATAAATAAAATATAGTACCTGAAGGAATCGATGCGAATATTGCGGAACCACTTCCTTAAAACGGGCGATTTCGCAAACACCAGATTCATCTGCAACAATTGCAATGCAACATATATAAATAAATATAAGAGAATAAAAAAATGTTACTAAAACGACAAAGGTATATAATACCTCTCTCTCGATCTCCTCGGCGAGGTCCTGCCATTCTCGGGTGTTCCTATCAAGCAGCTCGGGCACCCAAGTGGCGTTCTCGACGATCTTAATCGTGCCGGCGACCTCGCAGTCCTCGTCGCAGATGCCCGGCGTCGTCGGCCTCATCGTCGTCGTCGTGCTGGTCGTCGTCGACGAGGTGCTCGAAATCTCGTCCGTGATCGGCTCGACCGAGACATTCGTCGAGGGTACGGTGGCGGTTCGCGCCGCCTCCAGCAGCTTCTCGATGGAGATAGGCGTCGTCGAGGAAGTCGGCCAGCCGGTGAACTCCGTCGTCGCTCTTAACAGGTAAAAACATTTTCTCACTCTTCGATCCGACTATTTCAGTTAATTAATTAAAATACCGGTCCTGCGGGCGTCTTACCGTAGCCGGATTTTTCTACTTAATTAATTTGTTTTTTTTTTAACCTACTGGTTTTCTAGCGGAGAGATACGATCCTGGGATTCAAGCGGAAATACCATTTTATTTTTCAGATTGATTTTTTTAGCGCTTTTTATGTTAATAAGATTTTAAAGGATTTGTAGTAAGGTACCTGTGCCTAATATGGGCATGCGCCTAATATGGCCATGTTCTGGTATTTCGAATTGACCCGCGCTACAG
>JAWWEN010000009.1:9039819-9059789 GCA_035582955.1 Sycophila texana
CGTTAAAAAATTCTTCTCCGTTCAAAAATTATGGCCGTTTCCGCTTAGGGTAGGCATATTAGGCTCAGGTACCTTAGAACTTTACTTTTATATTTATTTGTAACTTATATTTTCCCCGATCACCTCTACACAATGAGACTTTTTAAGATTCAGAAATAAAAATTATCACCATTTTCCCTAAAGCGACTCTCAAATACGTTTTATCGCGATATTTTTTACCGGGAAGCTCCACCGTGAATATATACAAAAAAATGTTCCTGGGTGCACGGCTTCTCATCGCAAACGAACGGCTATATAAACGAATGGAAAAACGCTGCAATCAGTAAAACGGATTCCTTAAACTATCCACCGATGAATCACGCGGGCCGCATTCCCCGCGCTCCTCGGGGCCGACAAGAGAACCCACTCACCGCACATCCCTCCCTCCCGAAAAGCGAGCGATAAAAGTGCAGCAGGTACGGCGAAGAGGCCCCGGCCGACTGATAAGTGCGCACGCGGCGCGTAGGGGCGGCCGGAAGTCCCGGAAGAGGGATGCCGCGCGTTTATCCGTGAACAGCCGTCGGGCCGTGTTTGGACAGCTTTCGCGGGCCGCCAGCCCCGCCGCAGATGTTGCGCCTGGGGGTCCCTTTAACGGCGGCGCGAGCGCGACGCGTCAAGTGCCTTCGGCGGGCGCAAAAGCGTTTTCATCCCTCGCTTCGTGGGGTCAATGTGGGCGGTCAACGCGTCACCGTATTGGGTTGCGCGACGCTTTCAGCGACGCCCGGGGAACTCGACGCCAACGTCACGTGTTGATTCCATCGATCCTTTTCAGAAGTCTTTTTTCTTGTTAGAGGGATGTCTAAATATACAGGACTCTATTTAGATTTTTACTACGTTCACGTGTATAAAAATTAAATGAATTATTTATTTGTTTTCTTTTTTGTAATAAAATTTTTTACGACAGGGGGCTTTAAAAAAAATAAGATAAAATACAAATGTATACTTAAAAATAGCGATTTTTCTTGTAACAGTGTACGAAGATCCTTACACTGGAAAAAAAGTAAGTAATCGAAATCAATGGTTAATTGTTTCAATTAATATTTGATTGAAACAAATAAATTTTGGTTGAAACAAGTAAATATTAATTAAAGCATGTAGTGGTTAATTGTGATTACTAAACTTTTTTCTCAGTGTATATACAATACATATATGATAAGATTTTTTTGCTTCAAGTAATTGTTTGATTATCTTCACTACGTTATATTTCATTTATACGAGTAAATTAATTCCAGAAGCGTTGATCTAATGAATTAGACGGTAAAAATGAAATTTCACAGATAATTATTACACCGAGGTGAGTAATTAAATGAGACGGCCGCTAATCGAAACAGCCGCACCGCGAAAAAACGCGCGGCACCTCACCGCCAATTCCCGGTACGTCGAATTAGGCACGCATCGAAGAAGCTCCTCGTCGAAAGCTCCGTCGAAAAAAGAAAAGGCTGCGCGTAAAAAAGCTCCGAAGAGAGAGAGAGAGAGAGAGAGAGTCAGGGGAGTCGCGTCGCCGCGCCAATTTGTCGGTCGCGACTTTCGAGGAACGGATATGCGCCCGCAGCCGGTCTCGCTTTCAGGAATCGCGTCGCGCCGCTCGCATCCCATGAGCGGCGGCCCTTTTGACGGATTCCACAAACCAATTATGATTTTAATAAAATTCCTCTGGCACTCGGGCGCCCCGGCGCTGATCTCCCCTCCTCGTCGCGTAGTTTTCGACCGAGAGACGCGGACAAAAAGAAACGCGTTCGAATTCTATACGCGTACAATTCGCATTGTTTAAGTGCGGGAATGACTGCGTTGTTCTTCTGGAGAGCCTCGTTCATTCTTCGCTCAGCTATACGGTCTTGAAATTCATGATTTTTTTTCTCTTCGGTTTCAGGTACTACTGACGTCGATGCACAAGTACATCCCACGCATCTGGATCATCCGCTGCGACGACATCACCAACATGCGCGACTTGTACAACAACCCGTCCTCCTGCTTCACCTTCAGAGAGACGGAATTCATCGCTGTCACCGCTTATCAGGTAAAGATCGACACGAGACACGCGAAATTAAATTTTTTTTACCGACATTCTTCATTTATTTTTTTTCGCGATGCAAATTTGATTTATCATTCTTTGAAATTGTAAATAATAAAAAAAAAAAAAAACGACTACAGCGAATACATTTTAAAAGAAACGTGATGTCCGACTCGTTATTAGTCAATTCAAAGCTTACACTACTGCGTTCGAGAGCTAAAGAAAAAAAAAAACTCCGCAAAAACTTTCCTTATCCCCAATGAGCCAGCATAAAATTCCTGACTAACTCATTCGTCTCCTTCCAGAACGAGAACATCACGAAGCTGAAGATCGACCACAACCCGTTCGCGAAGGGCTTCCGCGAGACCGGCCAGTCTACATGCAAACGCAAGCGCCAGCGTCACGACGACCCCGGCAGCTCGAACTCCGAGATCTCTCACGACGAGGAGGAAGGGAACGTGTCCTCCTCGGACTCGGACCATCTCCTTCCGGGCAGCCCACTGGCTAAGCGTCCAGCCCGCGAATCCGAGGACGGCTGTCCTGTCAGCAGCTCCGAGGTGCCCCCGCCGTCGACGGTGACGAGTCCACCCCCGCAGCCGCAGCCCGCCGAGAGGCCCGAGCCTCAGGAGGCCAGGAGCGCCCAGCCGCGCCTCCACAGACCCTGGGCCGACGACGACGAGGAGCCCAGACCCACCCCCTCGCCCCAGGCGCCCATCACCATGACCGCCCAGCAGCAGCAGCAGCAGCAGCAAGTGGACTATGCACAAGCCGCGCACTACCACCTCATGGCGCTGCAACTCGCCAGGTTGAGGCAGATGGAGATGAGTTATGCCGCGCAGCAGGCCAGCAGGTTCGCCGCTGTGACGCCGATGCACAGCCTCATGGAGTACAGACACTAGGGGAGCTCTCCGGAGGCTGCTCGATATTTGACGCTCGATGTGATGCTAGACGTTAAGACTGTCGCGTTCCTCGTTGTGATTCGAGAGGGGGAACAGAATTTTGTATTTTCTTCTTTTTTTTTTATTCGATAAGCGGAAATTTGTACATAGGGGATTTAAAACGAAGCATCGTAATGCTGTGCTCATGAGTTTAGTTTAGGCTATGCGTTTACTTTTATTTTTTATTATTTATGAAATGATATGATTTCTTTTTTTTTTTTAAGTCGACGATATACGATTGCGCTCTGCGTTGAACAACGCAGTTTTAGTTTTAATGAGAGGCTAATTCACTTGCGAAAATTCCGTAAGCTTACTCGTCGCTCCTGGTTGAGTCACTGCGTCTTGGCACTTTCTCCAAAGAAAACGGAGAAGGCGTTATTTGCTCAAGAAAGTGATACTCATCGTCTTTCCGCGCGTATTTTTAAGACCTCCGAGATGGTATGAATAAAATAAAAAAAAAAGAAAAACTATTGTCTTCCGATATTCTGGTGCCTTTGACGAATTCTAAAAGTGTGTTTTCGATAGAATTTAAATAAAAATCGTTTCTTACGCCGCAGTAAGAGAGCAAGGAAATTTAATGACAGAACTTGTAAAGTTGTGATTAGAATTTTTTTTTTATTGATTTCTAACTTTTTTGTATTATGTACATATAAAGTATTTTTGTAAATAAATGATGATTATAAGTAAATTAAGGACCTCGTTATAAGACCCGCGGCTAAGCTTAGAATGTATTTTTTACACTTTTGTACATCGAACGACGAATCTCTAAGACTTATTAATAATAATAAATTGTAAATAATTACCCGAGAATTAGTAATGGACGATCGATAGATTTAACGTTTAATAAAATGTCCATTCACGAAATCAAATTAATTATTGCTATCGTTAAGTCGATCGACGATTGAACCGAAAAGCAGGTAGTTACCTTATACATTATTTTCAATGATGAAATTATTGTTAAATGAATAAAATTTAATTCAGTATCAATTTATGTTTTCAATTCATCATCCTTCTTATCGAAAATTTATAAATTATTACACTCTTTTGCATGCAGTTACACCTATAAAATGAATAAAATTTAAGAATCATAAATGTTAACATAAAATAATTAAAAAAAAAATAAAAAGACAAACCGAATTGAATGAAAAATGGATTACTTCAATAAAAATAAAAGTTTTTTTTTATTATTATTCATAAAATGATCATATTTTTTTATTAAATCGACGGTATCCAATTTTATTGTATTTCAAAACGCAGTTACAACAGTTATAACATTGAATTTTATTTATAATTTTTTATAATTAGATAAATACAAAAAAATATATTATAGCCAGAATAAAATAAGACGTTGCGGTATTTAACGTATCGTAAAAAATTAGTATCGCAAATAAGGTATAATGTTTACTTTTTCACTACGAAATATAAAAAAACCAAACCAAACTGCATTTATCGTAATTTTAATACCTAATTAATGTGAAATAAATTAAATGCAGAGATATTTAATTTTTAAATTGCGCTATTTCAGAGTGAAAACTCCTATTGCAAATAAAATTTACTATCCAAGTAATAATGAAATTGACGTTTTAGATTAACAATGTACAAAGATAGAATCTTACCAAATTCGTATAAGTGCGATCTACATTGATCTATATCATAAAAAATTGAATGGACGTATTTTGATCCGATAAGGTATTGAGAATCTTGAATGATTCTATCATATTTAAACAATAAAAAACTTGAAGAAAATCCAGTGCGTCGACTAATACTGGCCAATGTCTACCAAACAATGATTTTCTTATTCATATTTTTACGAAAATGAACTTATTAAAGAAAAAAAAATCATGCCTTCGTTAAAAATATCAAACAAATCTTAACTAATTAGTAATACAGAAATCAACTTTTCTTAAACTATAAAAAAAAATCTTACATTAATAGATAATTTCTTAAGCATCATCATTAAATCACTCCGCTAAGATTTTCACTGAACAAAGCATCTCCTCAACAGTGCATGTCATATCCAAACTCGATCCTAAAGGTTAAAAAATCTTAATTCATCATTAAAATCGTCTTCTTCAAATGCAGCACCTTTCATCACCGCGTCCCTCATTGAACTTGGGGCAGTACGGCGGATCGTAACTGCTGAGACAGAAGGAACCGCGCGAACCGCTGGGCGTGTGCTGTCCCATGAGCAGAACCTCGCCGGAGCGAGGAGCTATGCGCGGTCCAGAGGGACACCTCCTGGAGCAGGGATCCGCGACGAGCTCGCGACCTCCGTCGACGCTCTGCGCCATGAAGCACACCGCCCAGACGTGGCTGCAGAGCTCCTGATTCGTGCTGTGCTTCTCGCAAAATGGCTGCGACTTTCCGCCGTTCACGCAGAAGTCCACGTGGCCGACTTTTCCCAGCTCACCTGCAAATTCGATTTTAAAGAGCTTTTATAAGCTTCAAGTGTACGAAATAAATTTTGACAGTTTTTTATGTATAGTGAGAAAAAAATTAAAGGCGCTTATGGATTCTCTGGAGTAAACTCGTGAGCTTTCAATTGTTTGTGAACTTAATAATTAAAAAAAAAATTGAATGTATAGTGAGAGAAAAATTAAAGGGGCTGATAGATTCTGGAGTAAACTCGTGAGCTTTCAATTATTTGTGAGCTTAATAATTAAAAAAAAAATTTAATGTATAGTGAGAGAAAAATTAAAGGGGCTGATAGATTCTGGAGTAAACTCGTGAGCTTTCAATTATTTGTGAACTTAATAATTAAAAAAAAAAATTGAATGTATAGTGAGAGAAAAATTAAAGGGGCTGATAGATTCTGGAGTAAACTCGTGAGCTTTCAATTATTTGTGAGCTTAATAATTAAAAAAAAAATTTAATGTATAGTGAGAGAAAAATTAAAGGGGCTGATAGATTCTGGAGTAAACTCGTGAGCTTTCAATTATTTGTGAACTTAATAATTAAAAAAAAAAATTTAATGTATAGTGAGAGCAAAATTAAAGGGGCTTATATTAGATTCTGGAGTAAACTCGTGAGTTTTCAATTATTTGAGCGTAAATGGAAAGCTTCAATGCGAAGCAATAACTTGTACAATAATTTATTCTTCTAGCAGACTGGAATTCTGATATGTAGCCCGACGAGCTGTGAAGTAAATATAGCGGGAGTTGCAAGTGGAATTAATTGGAGCACTATACGCAAGTTTCAATTTAAGTGACCAGGTGAAGCACTCGATTAAAATGTCTCGATCGTTTGTAATCGTCAAAATCCAAATAATAGCCCTGAACAGTTAAAAATATATAAACATTCAAATTGTATATTTACAAGGTGCGCTTTTCTCGATTTCACTATGGACCGCTGAAAATAATCTTTTAATAGTACCATCCATATCCAAACTATTTTTAAATCGTACAACATCCAAACGAGTTTTAACTAAAAAAAAATCGAAGAAAATCCCACATAAAAAGTGAACGGTCCGGCCGAATTTCCTGCGCCTAAAAATCACCGAATCCGAAGTGGTACATCAGCCGCAACAAAAAAAAAAAAAGCCGCACTCTAATTTTTCCTTCCAGCGAGCGGACCAACCGGCGATCCGTTACCCTACCAATCAGCATGCAAAGAGCACACACGCAGTCGCTCGCGACGCTCCTTCTGGGTCACCGGCGGCATTAAATCCCCGGACATCCTCCGCGCCCATCCCTGACCAAATCCGTCCATCCGCGCCTCTTATAAGGGACACACTCACCGTAGTATCCCGCGTTGGTGTGAATGACCTCGACGAAGTCGGCGTCGCCGCTGTCGAGGCGATTGACGAGGCCGGGCCTGATGAGCGGCCGCGCCGGGTCCAGGGCGACGATGCGGCTCATCCGGAACAGCAGATAGTTGGCCATGATGCCGCAGACGTGGGCGCCCAGCGAGTGTCCCACGCACGTCGTCCGACTGACCTCCAGGCCGTGGTTCCGTAGGCTGGTCAGGGAGGCGGCCAGGCAGCGGGCGACGGGCCGCATGTTGGACACCGCCGCGGGGTAGCAGGGGGCTGCGCACAAGGCACCCCAGTCCACCAGGAAGACGTTGTAGCTGCCGTTCCGCATGTATGCGTCGCGCAGCACTGCCATTGGTAGCGCATCCTCTCCACCTGTCACGAGAAGGATAGAACATGGAGCAGTTGATTATTTTAAATTATGATATTTCAATAAATATTATATAACATTTTTTTATATATAGCACGTCGTGCGAGAAACGCCCGTTTATCGCACGCACGCGTAAAATAATTCGGCGCTTTTTGAACGTTGTATACTATAAAATATCATTCGATACAAGTGTGACAATTGATTTCCGGTTCGT
This sequence comes from Sycophila texana, assembly GCA_035582955.1. Lineage (NCBI taxonomy): Eukaryota > Metazoa > Arthropoda > Insecta > Hymenoptera > Eurytomidae > Sycophila > Sycophila texana. Next base: position 9,047,143 of record JAWWEN010000009.1, read on the forward strand.
GCGAATAATAAACATCGCGCAAGCCCAAAATCACTTTTATCGCACTTGTGTCGAAATATACTTGTTTTTTTTTCATTATTAATTTGTTTATTTAACGTCACACCCGTCTGTAAGTGTATTTTAGCGACTCTTAATGTTAAATATTAAAATTACATCTCGTAATAAATACGTGAATTTTTATGAATAATAATATCTTGTGCGTAATTTATGGAATTGGAAAATCGAAGCTCTTTTTAAATCTGAGTTAAAAATATATTGCATTTTGAAAAGAGATATGTAAAATATGTAAAAGTGTGTAGTTAGAATGTAAGGTGTGCGCTTCGTGCGCGAATTTTTTTTGTTTACTCGCTTCAGTTTTGAAGTGAAATTTTAAGTCGATACTATCGCAATACATTTTATTACGGGGAACTACAACTCTGAGCGTGAAACACGCTAATAACAAAAATAAATGGTTGATTTCACGGATTTCACGGTGGGTGGCACTTTTTTAAGCGTTCGTTTCTTTTTTTTTTTTCTTTCTTCTTTTTTTTTCGATTGAATGACTATTTTCGCCGCAAAACTTGATAAAAAGCGGTGAATACATTAAGAAGTCATTATGCAGACTGCTACTGGTTTTTACGTGCTATGTAAAACCGATGAAGAATGGAAAAATCGAAAGGCCAACGAAACGATTAAAAGATCTTGGCCGGGGCTGCTTCGTAATGGGAATAATATAAACTAATGGTTGCGATTATTACCGCGCGTATAACGGCGGGAATTCGCGTCCACATCATTTTATGCAAATCGCTTGCTCAATGATATTTGTCCTTAATAGAAAGACTTCTTACGATTGGCGTGGCGGCATTGTACCGTTGACGTAAAAATAGATAATACAAAAAAAAAAAGTCATTGGAAGCATGCTGACTCATTCAAAAGCAATCCATTGGTTCGTAATTATCCATCGATTGCGCAAATAGTAAAGGATAAATCGCCGTAAAATAATCAGTTTCTGTGAAAGTCACGTTATAATTCGTACAGTTCATTGCTTCAGTCGCCGTTGAGCACTTTACATGTATATACACAAATGTTTCTTCTACCCATCGTTAAAAATATGTCATAAACAGTTGTATAGCAATTACATCCGCGTAATTCACACAAATCCTCAAAAATATTCACATAAAAGGAAAAAAACCCAGCTTACTGACTTAAAATTCCATCATCTCTTATATATACGACTCCGAATTTCGTGCCGACCGATTTTAGCGATTTCAACATATCTTCTCCTTTTTTCTTTTATAGAACAATAAACCATAGTAAAACTCTCAAGAATTTCGCGCCTCGAGCCTCGCGCGACAAACAGCCTTTCAAACGCCGCCAAAAAAAAAAGAAGAGGAACCTCGAGCCTCATCCTTATCGGTCAATAAAATAAATTCACCGCGACGCGAGATTCCCCATGGCAGGTCAATTAAATCAATCAAGCGGACTCACCTGCGTAGCCGTGAATGAGTATGATGTTCTCCTTGGTGGGCTCGTAGTCCTGCCTGAGCCAGTCGGCCACGTGCGCGGGGTCGAGCTTCCGCCTCTCGTTGCCCGGGGTGAATAGGAAGAGGTGGACATCGGGATCGGGGCACTGGTCCCGGTCGTTGCCGCGCCGCCAGGTGCAATCGTCCCGGTTGTATTCGTTCGCCGCGCCGCTGTCGATGGCGTCCTGAATGGGTCCGCGGGCCTCCGCCGCCAGCACCGCGAGCGCGCCCAGCACCAGCATCAGTCGCATGATCGCCGCGAGGTCCTATCGAGAAAGAGAGAGAGAGAGAGAGAGGATCCTCGGATTTACCTACTTTTAGACTTTCCACGACTTGTTCCGATTAACGCCGGGAGCGAGGCGCCCAGGTGGTTCGAGGTATATAGAAAGTAGTTTTGAGCTTCGCTGCGATCGAGGCTTTATTATACGGTATTGGAGTTAATAGTACGTACGAATATACGTTTTTTTTTTCATAATGTTATGTAAAAATGACGGCTTTGTGGTTTTAAGTTTTTTCTTTCTATTGGAGTGGCCGATATCTGTAGCGAGATTTTCATTGATGACGGTGGAAGTATACATAAGTATTATATACTTTTAAATTGACTTCTAATTTCTTCATCATTTTTACAAGTTTAAGTTTTAGTTTTTAAGAAATGGTGTTAATATATTTCACTATTATATATTTTTTTTTTTTTTTTATAAGAATTTCTCTGTCCGTTCATATTAATAAAAAAAGAAATCCAAGGGCGATCTTGGCACTTGTTTAAGAATTTTAGTGAAAACTTGATATTGTAAATCAATGTCAGACAAGCTTTTCCGCAGCTTCAAATAGGTATTCCCATATAGTCAAGAAGCGGCCGGCGAAAAGCAAGCAAACGAAGGCAGAATTTAAATTTTGCATAGTGTACTAAAGAAAATGCGGAATGTATTATAATAAAATATATGTGTTTTCTTCGTGTTTACAGTTACATAGCTTTCTTTTAAAATCTTGATTATTCTAAACGAACAAATGATATAATGAGCAAATCTCAAATACTCCACATCCGATTAACAGCCTTCAAATTATATACAAAAAAATGTCACTTAATATAAAATCATCAAAGAAATTTATTAAATTATAATCTATTATGCGTCATTTGCATTTTGCACTAAATTTAGTTTCAAAGAGAATTAAAAAAAAAAATAATAAAATAAATAAATTTTACAATTTGCAAAAAAAAACTCACCCTCTTAAAAGCCATAATTCGCAGCGTCACCATTCACCCCTCGAATCTGTCACCCCCAAAGCGATGGCTAGTCTCCTCTCACCCACCAAAAAACGAGCCCAACGACAACGATCCTCTTAAAAAAAAAAAAAAAAAAAAAACTTCTGCACCAACTTCGGACCCGCAGAAGTGTGAACGAGGCGAGAGCTTGCTCGCGCATCCGCGGCGATTCGGCGACTAATGACCCGCGCGCACTCCTCAACTCGGACCCTCCTCTCTCTCTCTCGCTCTCTCACCTCGTCCCTCCCTCCCCCTCGCGCTTTTTTTTTATTCCTTTGCCGAGCCCCAGAGGGGGGCTCCCCTCCTCCCTTTCGTCACGCGCGCACTTTACCGTTCTGTCCCGGGCGCGCGCTCGCGGGGTATATACCGTTGCCCCGCGCGCGTCCGCCGACACTTTATCCGGGCCCCACCGCCTCGCGCCGATGAATAATAATCGCCGACGCCCCCCTCGTTAGCACCTCGTTGACGCGGCCTTCTTTTCCTCCGTCTTCGCGCGGCTCCTCCGACGACGCTTCAGTTTTTTTTTTCTGCTTTTTTTTTTTCTTTATAATGTCTGCCGCTTCTTTTTATCTCTTCTATACAGAAATTATTTAGCCGGATTTTGAGATGACACAAAAGCGGAGAAGAAACTTGGTCGCGCTGCGGTTGTTGAGGCGGGGGCGCGAAAGGGAAAACCGCGGCAAGGCGAGATGTATACGAGCGTCTTGGGTAATTTGGGAGAAAATTGCGGGGACGAGGAGAGCCAAGGATGTGGCTGCGGTAGGTGCCTTTTGGGTGACGGGCGAAATCGTGCGGAGGTGATGTTCCCCTTTTGGAGCGGCTCGTGCGTGTAATTACGTGCGAATGTCAGGAAAAAAAAGCGAGGCTCTGAGAGGCGCTTTTATTAGCGGAGATGATGGCTATTTAGATGAGGTAAACACATTATTGTTTTGGGATGGAAAAAATTCATTTTGATGCTTTAAATCGTGATGCGGAATGGGCTCCTAAGGTCGCTGCTGTGGTTCTCACGTGCGCGAATATTAGAAGGAAGTTGAAAGGTATGCTAATGATGTACATCTCTATGTGGTACTGCGCAAATTGCGTTCGATTGGATTGGATGGCGTGTTTTGTTTGCTTCGTTTAAATACAACGTGAAAAAGTTAATGGGAATATTTAATTATGTAAGTCGTGATTTTCCATTAGAAAATGGTCCCATGTAGAAAGTCGTAAAAACGTCTAAAATTGGCAGATAAGAACAGAAGAATTTTTATCGTAAGCAAGATACAAATGCATGATCAAGTATAATAAATGATACTTGAAGAATGATGTTACTTTTTTTATTGGCTTTTTCGTGTCAAGGATTTTGGCTTTTTACATTTCTTCAAAATAAACTATGTGAAAAAGATGTATCCTTCAGATTAAAAAAGAAAAAACAATATTTTTTCTCACAAATTAGACAATTTCTTTCTTGTAAAAAGCTATAAAGAACTTGCGGGTACAAAATTAAATGGAAAAATAAAAAACTCCGTATTGTGCAATTGTTTATTGAATTTTACTTTGAATAAACTTTGACCTTCTTGAATCAAAATTTATATTCATTTCTACATTTTTATGAAATTTAAAATAAAACGCTTTATTAAGTCCAAATTTCATCACATATCTTTTTTTTGTTATTTTCACTAAAATTTTTTATAAAATTATGTAACATCGCACTCAGCGATCACTTTCTAGGGTCCACCAACTGTGTAGTATCGCTTTCTAACCATTTCATTTGCTTTTTTTATTGTTTTTTCGAGTAAAAGTTACCAATTCTTTTTTTTTTCCGGACAATTCGATGCGATCAGCGCCGAATCCCAATTAACTAAAGTGAACGTCCTTCGGTAAATTTTCATAAAATTAACATATTTTCTATCTGTTGACAATGCGATTTAACTTCAAGATCAATTTGCAAATATACATATACTTTGCATAAAGTTTTCGCATTTTTACTTTACACAATTTTAATTACGTCAATGAAATTATATTTTCAATATAGAATGTATAAAAATATATCAAAATTTGTATTATCATTAACAAACTATTAAAATTATACTTCTTGTGAACTATTTATAATCGACAGAGCTTAATATTGCACATAGAACTTGTTTTATTATTTTTTATATTGAATTATTTCATTATTTATACATTATTCCTTTATTTCTATTCTAACGGATGAATAAATTAAATTTCAGTAGTTTAATAATTATTGACCAAAACTATAAAGCTCGATATCATTAAGAATTGAACTATTTATTTAGGTTTATTTAGTTTATAAAGGAGTTTATTAAAAAATAGAGCACAATATTCTTTGAAGCACTAGTTTTTCGAATCCATTGAATTAAAATACATTGAAATATACCATCGCGCCGTGTGCACTGCTACCCGATAGTCTACGTATACTGGTAATGGTACTACTGACTTTTCTAAAATTAAAAAGAGCAGGATTAGTGCCCCTTAACAAAATATTAAATAAATAAATATACATTTTCAATAACTTTTAAATAATTCTCTTAGGCATTTTGTATTCTATAAGCTTTATACAATTTTTTAAAATAAACTTTTTAAATTAATTCGCATTTAAAAAAATGTAATTAAGCGCATCTCCATTAAATTTCTAACACTTACTGAAAATAAATACATAACTTTTTACAATTTAATGTGTTTTGTAAAAGTACTTTGTACTCCATTTACTTAAAAATATATTATTTGAAAAATTAAATGAGCAATTACAATAATGCCGCACGTCCGTCGTGAACAGAGAGAAGTGACCAAGTGAAGCCGCTGCCGGCAGTCGAGATCCTCAGTGGGGGTGACGCTTAGGACGCCCGCCGCTTGGTGGCGCTCGGACCGTCAGGTGGCGGCAGCGCTCGCACTTCGGCCTGACTATACGACGGCACCACTGTCTGTAGTGAAAAATGGCCGGCGTCAGCGATTACTTCAGCATTGGGAGTACCGTGGCATGCAAAACCTGTTATGACAAGGAGATCGAGGGCGAAGTCCTGGCGTTCGACCAGCAGACGAAGATGCTGATATTGAGTATCCTTTTAACCGGTGACTGGGCCCCAGGGCCGGCCGCACAGGCCCGCCCAGCCTCTGGCACTTCGCGCGCGCCCAAACTCACCCGTCCACCGCCGATGCCTGTGTCTCTCTCTCTCTCCCTCGTCCATACGCACCGCCGTATCCGCGCTAACGCGTGTCGTCGGCACTGCCCGATGTAAATAAGGCTGCCGCCTGGGCGACTCCCCGGGCTGCCGGCCACCCTCGGGGCAGCGAGGAAACGTCGGATCCACAGGGTCCGACGCCCCTCTCCGGGGGGAAAAAAAGTCAGGTTAACGTCTCGGAACAGCCTCTCTCCTCCTTGGGCAGCGTCGACGTCGCTCCGTTGCATTCCTAGCGCTCCTCTGCTCTCCCCCCTCCCCTCGGCCCGAGACCTCGTCGTCCTGCTCCTTTTTGCTGCTCCTATTTACCCCTCGGCCTCTTACTTTTTTCTTATGTTTTTCATTTGCAGCGTCGCCGACGACGGCACACGTGTGTTTTTTTCCTTAACCCTAGCTAACTCAGAATGCCCAGCGTCTTGCGGCAGACCGTCGTTGAACGACGTACACATAGTGAACTTATCACTGGTGTCCGACGTACAGGTGAAGAAGGAAGTAAGTCCTACAACGAGCGAACCACCACAGAGCCTCAATCTGCAGAGGCTAAATACGAGAGTGCGCAACCAGATTGAGGAGAAGAAGAGGATGGTCAAGGCTCTGCAGGCCGGAGTATCGCCGGAAGGACAGAAACTCTTTATAGCCATTTCCAAGACCATCAATGAAATCACATGGAATGGACCTAACATTGTGGTCTGGGACTCGGTGACTATAATACCACCCTACAAAATCGAAAATGTTCAGGGGAACTCAGACGACAAAGCATTCAATCACATTAAAAAAGTGGTATGTACTTTAATATTATAATTGTTATTTTGTTGTTTGTATAAACACAGAGTTTGAACAAACATAACGTAAAAATTAATTCTAGTGCGCGTATTGAATGAGAGAAAGTAACAATTGATACTTCTCTCAGTGTTTATGTAAACTTTTATGACTGTTTTGTCATTGTAGGTTGAAAAACATATGAGAGACCAAGCAGCTGCAGAATTACAACAAAAAGATCCATCACAGCCACAACAGCAAACACAGAAAGGTACCAGCACACAATAGGAAATGAAAGATGTGCCGTAGGAAGAGAAGCCGACAGACTTTTTGCGGTGTTTATTATATTTATGGGGAATGATAAAGAGGGCTAATTATCTTCAAGAACGAATAAAAACTGGATTACAGAAGTCTACCAAAAACTTAAAATCAAGAAAGGAACAACAAACAATAACGAGCCTATTAAGAATCGTGATTCTTCATTGCATTTTGATCAAATGGCTGTTTAATTATGAAATACTGTATACCCGATCAACCATACCAGAACTCATCATTATGCAATACTAAAACCGTCAAAGAATTCAACGACGACTTTTAGCTACTTGAGAGCTTGACTTCGACAAAACAGATCCGTTAAAGGTTCTCGACAAGTCGGCGACATACGATCATGCGTGTATGAGTGGTGAAGCAGGCGTGTTTGCTAGTTTTAGTTGTACATTGTTACGAAAAAATGCGTATAGTAGTTGTTTAAAGCATTCAGGAAGAAGAGGAGAGTCAAGCTTAGATCTATTGAGAATCCGAAAGAGACTGGAGTCGCTATCTATCCATCGCCAACCGCCTGAATGACTGACGAAGTTTCGCGTCGGAGCTCGTCGAATCGCTTCGTTTACCAAATTTGATAGGAGGAAAAAATGAAATAAAAATGAAGTAACGAGAATATTAAAAAAAATAGGGAATAAAAGGAGGGAATCGATACATTGGATTCTGCCACGCCTGTGTTCAGGCACGAGGCGCATTTCGCGCTCGAGGGACAGTTTGAAGAAAAGCAAACATTCGCCCTCGCGTAGGCGGAAACCAGCCGTATCCAGGAGATAGACATACCCCCGATTCGGTCTACGCAAGGCTGCGACATCGTTCAGCGTACCAATCGTCATTTAATTTAATTGCAATCGTGGAGAACAAAAAAAAAAAAAAAAACAAATACCCAGCGCCGTTTTACCAATTGGAGCAAATGCGCCCCGTGCCTCGTATCACTTTTGAATGTCTGAGAAAAAAACTGAAAGAATTGTGATGCGAGAAAGGGAGAAAGAGAGAGAGAGAGAGAAAAACGATTAAAAATGAACAACTACATCAAAAAAAAAAAAAAAAAAAAAGACAGAAATAAATGTAATATAAATTCCATAAACCTCGATTAAACCTTTTATCTATCGCATTATTTATTTATACAACCTTACATTCTAAGAGATCATAGTTTAGTTCATTATTTTCTTTTTTTACAAATACGAGTTTCTGTTGGATATCAACTTAGCTCTCGGTTTCTGCCTCCTCGCTTTCGTTCGATACTCTCGAGGTATTTTCTGTACGCACAATATTTGTCAGGTCGTGAGTGACTCGAGCAATGCGTGCCGCCGCCTTAAACTTTATCGCTGCACGCTGTTTCTCCATGCGTTTTTTCCACTGTAAAAAAAAAGGATGCAATTATGAAACTCCGTTATCGGCCTGTAAAAAGCTTTGCATAATTAAATTTTCTATATTTCATTCATGTATGTACATATGTAAGCCGGCAAACGAAAAGAAAACGCATTTGCATATTATTTATCGAGTCATTGTTGACAACAAATGTTACGTCGTTAATTTTTTTTATACGACATCGTCAATTATGTCAATTGATTATTTTAAGATGATCATGTAAATTTCGTTTACGTTTAATTGTTGTCAGTGAGAATTATTATTTAATATGTTTGTTTTTCAAACATAAAAGCATGCAGTATGCAATTACTGCAAAAATTATTTTTGCCAGTAGTTACATTAAAGAATCCTATAGGTGGCGTTTTTGAAAGCGTCGCTTTCGACTTTTCGAGACTGAGCACTGAGCGTCGGTCCGTCGGTCTACGATTAATCGAAACACTTGTTGGGCGTCCGTCTATTCGCATTCTTACCCTTAAAACATGTTTGATTGATATTGTTATTTCCATTTTCGATTAAATCATTACACGATTTCCTTGATTTTATAACTTTTAAGAAATCAATGAATGTTTTACCCGTAAAAATTCGTTAAAAATCGAACGGCAAATGCACTTTCGAGTGTCCAGATAATAGCAATAAAGTCATCTTTTAGATAATTCTTAATAACTGTTTATAATTATTTACCCCACAAATATAAAATGAAATTACACTTATTTTTAAATACAATTACTACTGTTTAATCTGACAAAACACTTCTTATAAATGTTTATAAATATTGATTTCACGAAATTCATGTTAAAGCGAGATAATATCATCTATATCGTTATCTATGGGTTCGAGAAGATGCACCTCGAAAGACTCGTGCACATGCTTGGGCCTTCATTTCCGTACAGTTTTCGCGCATTCCACTGGTGGTGTTCAATCATTCAAAACAAAAATAAGATTTTGTTAAATACTAGTAGTTGCTTTTTAGTGCGACTGAAGAAGTACAAAAGATGGAGAGGATAGAGCGGTAAAGATGATTCACGCAAAACTGTGGAGATCGTAAACACGGCGTTTACCCTAGCGCCGCAAACCTGTCACAGAAGTAAGTTTGTTTTTTTTCGTTTATAACAGTGTTTTTTGTATTAAAAATACTCCATTTGTATTCATTTTGTCTTTCAATCGTTCGCGTTAATATTCTAATCATCATTGGTGATTTTATACGATATACTTACTTAATTATAACTTGGAGCAAGTGCAGATGGTATAACCAAAAAATTGGACTCACCTTTTCGTCGCGTGAAGGTAAATTAGCAAGATATTCTTGCATTTCGGATTTATGAGTGTCAGCTATTGCCAATACTGATACACAGCCATCGACAGTTCCCAAAACAATGCTTCTGCCATCATAAGTACTGTCAATCGCACTCAATTCAGCTTGCACTCGATAATTTGCTATCATCTCACAATCAGAGGATCTATTTAAATTTACCAGTTAATTACATTATTTTTAATTGCATTATTTCAAAATATTGTAATTTGTGCAAAAAGTTACCGAAATACTCTTATCGTCTTTCGACCACTGTGGTAATACAGTACATACTCGTCTGTTCTATTAAACATTGAAATAATGGTGAAAACTCCTTCTGCAACTTTTGGAATGTATGTTTTGACAGTTGTACCTTTTTTTAATTCAATAAGTTCTAAACCACCCCTATTTAAATATTATAGAGTAAGTAAGAATTTATATAAGGAATACCGATTTGCAAAGCATTCACTGTTTCAAATTTAGTAATATTTTATTACCTGCTTGGAGCATATAAAGTATATTTTCCATCCTTGCTTATATTCCCACTCCACTTTGGAATAGTTCTTATTATTTTCTTTTTAACAATATCTAAAATACTGCCTTTGTCAGGTGCTATTATACCGACCCACTGGGATTTATTTGGCATTGGAACAATTGATATAATATCCTTAAAATATTAATTTTTTGTTACAGTTTATATAAAATATTGATGATTCTGAAATTTTTATAATTTTATTTTTAATGACTTACCTTAAAACCTGGTAACTTAATAGGTATTTTACTAATGTTGATACCATTTTTTGCATTATACACCATAACGCAATCTTTTGTACCTTTCTCAGCAGCTGGTACTACAAGGTAACAACCATCTGAGGTAATGGCAGCTTCTCTAAATGGAATACCAGTATTACTTCTTACTGGATATTCAAAAGTGAATAACGTTGAACCATCTAAAAATAAAGTAGATAAAAGATATTATTAAATAACTAATAAAAATTTTTAATTTGTGATTATTTTAAATTAACAATTACCTGGAATACTTCTCATAATAAGTGTGGCTACAGTTTTTGTAGATTCAATCCCTGGAGGATTATTTGGTCTTGAAACAGTAGTAAATTTTGTGCCATCTTGTACTAGCATCAATTGCCTAACATCAGCTTGTTCTTCTTTAAATAAAACTTGTTCCGTGATACGATTCCAAATTAAAACATTTCCAGATTCAGTTGATATGATATACCTGTTTTACAAAAAAAAAAAAGAAAAAAATAGTTAAACAGTTATTAGCTTAAACTAATACTGAGAACTTACTTTCCATCGTGTGTTATACAAGCATGAGTAACAATAGCACCCAAAGGACTGTCAGCTAATTTTGAAATCAATTTACCGGCCTGCAAATCCCATACACCAACGCAGCCTCTAGTTACAGTTACTGCAAGATTACAGTGTTCTGCTAAACTGTAAATACAAAAATTTTATGGTAATTGCTGATTTCAACAAAAAATTGTTTTAAAATTACCTAAGTGAGTCTATTTGTAGTTCATGTCTATCAATTACGTGTACTTGCTCAAAAATATTATTTATATTCCATACTTTGACACTTCTGTCAATACTGGATGTTATTACACTATTCCAGTTTCCAATTGTAAGGGCTTCCAGTTGAATTATCCTAGCAAAATGTGCATCTAAAACTTTAACCAACTCACATGTCTCCAAACTCCAGACATACAAATTTTTCCTACAAAACAAATTAGTGAAAACTATGTTATTGCATTATATTTTTTATTGCAAAAATGTTTACCTCACTCCAGCAACTGCATAGTTTTTCGTACCACTGATCATTATGGAATTTGAATACATCATCTTTGTACTTATATTTCTAACTCCATTTGGAAGCATTAAGACAATTGCATCATTTTTACTTTCCAAAAACCAAACTACAAATCCATTGCCCGTGGTAGCCAGCAATGTTTCCTCTTCTTTATCAAGTTTTAATTGTAACATATACTCTACCTCATCGTTCTCTGCTCTTGGCAGATCTAGTATATGCTCCCATTCGGAAGATGTATCATCTATTACGTATTTTGAAATTTGGTAGTTATCTTTAACTGTACATGCGTACAGTGTTTTTTTGTTTTTTGTCATGACCATTGCACTAAAGTAAATCAAATTAAAAATAAATAGTTTTATTATAAAAATTAATTAATGCAGATTTTATTGTTAAAGTACCTGTGAAAATGAAATGGTTCTAAAGAAATTTTCTTTTGATAAGTGTGCAGTAACATTATTGGATCTTCAAGATTTCCAGCCCAAAAAATTATCCTGTAGTCATCTAACGTAGTGTATTCCAGTTCTAAAAAGGGAATGAAAAACATTAAATTTTATGCGATCCTGTAACTAAAAGAATCTCATTTACCTAAAATGGACCATTGATTTGTATCTTCCGGACTGGTATGATTGCCCAATAAATTTCCGCGTAAATCAAATCTGCACCAGCCAGTTTTACCGTAAATAAAAGCAAATTGATTCATTAAATGTACACCGCACACTTGTTCTTCGTTCGGTAAAGGATTATCGATAATAACAAACTCGCTCGTCAACGTATTTAATACCACTGTCTGAAAAAAAAAAAATAAAATATTTTCATAAAAAAAGTATGAAAAAGTATACATTCATAAAAATTGTATTAAAAAAAACCGAATTACTTGATTGTTATTCGTATACGCGGCAGCATATCGATTATCCGGACTCAGAACAAGTTGTTGCATTATTCCTTCGATTCCTGGATTAACATCCCTGGTCATGTCACTGGTACTCAAATCCCAAGTGATAAACTTATTCGATATAGAAACAACGTAGCGATAGTCGGAAGTAAGACAAAATCCAAATACTGCAAACTGATGTCCCTCCAAAGAATACTGAAAATTGTTGTATTTTTTTTTACAGGTGCAGTCTTCCAGAGCTCAAGAGGA
>JAWWEN010000009.1:9064161-9100351 GCA_035582955.1 Sycophila texana
GCTAAAAATTGCGAATTGCGAATTGCTTTTTGCAATTTCCTCGAAACCTAGACTTGTAAAGCTTAAACGGACCTCAGGTGGGTCTAGTCAAAAGTACAGACCACTTTTTTTTTTTTGTGTGCCGGTGTAATCATATCATATATTATTTCACAAAAAAGGCCTTACTACTGTTTTTTTTTTTTTTTTTTTTAAATTATTTATAGAAATACGTAAAAAATTCTATATTTCTTTGTACAACAATTACCTGAAATTCCAAACCGTGCTTTTCTCTGCAATAGTCCTTCAGCTTAGGATAACACTGTGCCATCAAAGTGTTCCTCTCCATTGTCGTATCTGCAACCAATTAAAACCCCAAAATCACTCCTTTATTACCAAAAAAAAAAAATAAATAAATAAATAAATAAAAAAAAGTCAAGAGAAAAACTACCCTCTCAGTCAAAACGAAACTCACCAGTAAAAGTCGAGCTCGTAAAGATCCTGACGATCTTCGAGCTGACGGGCGGCAGGGACTTGAGCGAGCCCGCAAAAATCGAGTCGATCGTCTTCTCGTCCATAATGACTCCTCTTTAACACGAAGCGCAAAGTATACCCCTTCTAAAAGCCGTCGCAACCCCCAATTACACAACGAGGCTCAAGAGTCGTCATCACGCCCTTAAGGGTGCTCTCCGCGACACTCGTGTTTTACCGAGCCGCCCCGGCGAAGTCGCGCGCTCCGCAGCGCCGCGTTCTCATCCCCCTTGGCACCGAAGTGCACTCAAGGATGCCGATTGCGCAAGTAGCTTTTAGCGGGAAGAGGAGGGCATCCGGCCGAACCGTACGGTCGCCCGAGATTCACTGACGAAAAACTCGTGTCGAGAAATTCAAATGCTTCGGCGTTGCTAGGGCCTTGTTTATTCGCCTACTTGGCGTGCACTTGCTCCAATTGATTACCTGCTGCGGATGGGATGTGGGGTTGAGGCGATGGGGAGAGTCGCGCGTGACGAGGCGCGCTATAATTTGTTCATTCTTTTTTTTTTTTTTTTTTTGTTCATTTTATTTTAAAACGATTTTTACACCGAGCGAGGGAATGAGTGGATTTAATTGGGATGTTTTTTTTTTTATGGCAGCGCATTGATGGACTTCGTGTACTGAATGAGCTGAGTGACGAGACTACCTGGCAAGATGGCACCGTCGGATCCAGTAACGCAGATGAACACCTACCGGTCCTACGTGACCATGCTCGCGGATCCGAACGCGAAGGACGAGTCGAAGTTGAAGGCTGCTCAAGAAATGTCTGAGAATTTCGAGGTGAGACAATTATTGTTTGGTCAATTACTGCCTTTTTAGGAAACTAAAGTATCCAGACTTCGCTTTAAAGATTGAAAATTTGGAGAGAAACTCATAAAGCATAATATTGTACGTAAAATTAAATTTGTAGTTGCCATCTAGCAATGTCAGATTTTTATTCAAATTTAATAATATTTATCTTTAAAAAGTCTATGTGCATTTTATTTATTTTTTTTGCATAAAATTTCGAATATTAGAGGTACTAAATAAAATATTTAATCTTTTTCAGTTCAGTCCACTGTCTCTTTTAACAAAATTTTTCTTTTATTAAACTACTTGAGTGAAAAATTGTTAATCAAGTACTAACGAAAAATAATCGTTTTGCAGGTCATCATATGTTCGGCGCAGTACCCTGCGTTCCTGGATCATCTGATGAAGAATTTTTTGAGAATTCTTCAGGAGGGCGAGCCGCACTTCATCTCCGAGTACAACATCCAGCAGGTACGCAAGCTTATCCTCGAGATGATTCACCGGTTACCAACCAACGACTACCTCAGGCCGTACGTGAAGCAAATATTAAGCCTGATGCTCAAACTCTTGGAAACCGAGAACGAGGAGAACATACTAGTGTGCTTGCGGATTATAATCGAGCTTCACAAGCAGTACAGGCCAACTTTCAATCCGGAGGTTCGCATTTTATTAATTAGAAATCATTTTTATAAATTGTAGGAGAGTACTTTTATGAGGAGAGTATAATGTGTATTATTTGTTCTGCAGATTCAACATTTTTTGCAATTTGTTAAATCGATATACAGCGAGTTACCGAAAAACTTGGGAAAAATTTTTGAACCTCGGCCACCTATAAGAGTGAGGGATCTGACGGAAATAAACATAGATGCTCTATTGAAAGAAACTTTCACGTTAACTCCTATTCACAGTGAGAAGAAAGCTGCCGATGATTCTGCAATTACTGTAAGTATTCATGAGGTACATTTATTATTTACCAGAAAAAATTTTGCAAAGTATTTAAATCTTAACTTTGTTTTTTTTTTTTCTATTTTTCAGTACAATCTAATACCGAAAGCTGTACTTTCATTAAAAGTTTTGCAAGAATTGCCCATAATCGTCGTTCTCATGTACCAAATATACAAGCAGAATGTACATCAAGACGTGTCCGACTTCATTCCACTAATTATGACGACTATAACGTTGCAACCTAGCGCCCAGCATCGCGCCTCGCCTGGGTTCAACAAAGAAGTCTTTGTGGATTTCATGGGCGCGCAAATTAAGACCCTCTCCTTTCTTGCTTACATTATTCGCATCTACCAGGACGTAGTTGCGCAACACAGCACGATGATGGTTAAAGGGATGCTAGGTTTATTATCACTCTGCCCGATGGAAGTGGCACACTTACGTAAAGAGCTGTTGATTGCAGCGAGGCACATCTTGGCCACCGATTTGAGAACCAAGTTTGTACCGCACATGGAAAGATTATTCGATGAAGAGGTTCTATTAGGACACGGCTGGACGACGTACGAGTCATTAAGGCCTTTAGCGTATTCAACACTCGCCGATCTGGTGCACCATGTTCGCCAACTCCTACCGCTCTCGGATCTGGCGCGTGCTGTTCATCTATTTAGTAAAAATGTACATGATCAAAGTCTACCGACTTCCATTCAGACGATGTCGTGCAAGCTACTGCTAAATCTTGTCGAGTGTATCAGGCAACGTTCTGATGCTGAGAACAGCAATCAGGGCCGAGAATTGCTCATGCGAATGCTGGAAGTGTTTGTATTAAAATTTAAAACAATTACGAAACTTCAGATGCCGATACTACTTAACAAAGCTAAAACTTTACCGGCACCGAACACAGACACTAAGCCGTCGACGACTGAGGACGTTAAGCCAAACATTGCCGAATTGCAGGAGGAAAAGGAGTGCACGAAAACGAAGTTTGGTTTTCCGTCAACGCAAAATCAAAACTGTAACGTCGTTGATTATCGAAGTTTAGTGAAGACTCTAGTATGCGGCGTGAAAACGATAACCTGGGGCTGTGCGAATTGTAAATCCGGTGAGCTTGCTCAGTCAAAGCAATTCCAGCCTAAGGAAACCTTAGTCTTTATAAGACTAGTCAAGTGGGCTTTACAAGCTCTTGATATCTACACAATAGGACCTCCTGCGTTAGGAGCGTTGGCGCAACCGGGAAGACCGGCACAGCCACAAACGGTTCGCAGCAAAGAAGAAAAGGAAGTGCTCGAGCACTTCAGCGGTGTGTTTTCAATGATGAATCCACAAACGTTTCAGGAGATCTTTTCTACAACCATTGATTACATGGTCGAGCGAATATTCAAAAATGCGGCGTTACAGATCGTCGGAAATTCGTTCCTAGCCAATCCTACTACATCGCCGATTTTTGCGACGGTGCTCGTCGAGTATTTACTCGAGAGGATGGACGACATGGGCTCAAATGTCGATAGGAGTAACTTGTATTTACGCCTGTTCAAATTAGTATTCGGCAGCGTTTCTCTTTTCCCGGCGGAGAACGAACATATGCTGAGGCCACATCTGCACCAAATTGTTAATAGGTCGATGGAGCTAGCCATGTCTGCCAAGGAGCCCTACAACTACTTTTTGCTACTTAGAGCATTATTCAGATCAATCGGCGGAGGTTCTCACGATTTACTCTACCAAGAGTTCCTGCCTCTGTTGCCTAATCTACTTGAGGGTCTCAACAGGTTGCAGTCCGGACTGCACAAACAACACATGAAAGATTTATTTGTGGAACTTTGCCTTACTGTGCCAGTGAGATTGAGTTCATTACTTCCGTACCTGCCCATGCTCATGGATCCGTTAGTTTCGGCACTCAATGGAAGTCACACGCTCGTCAGTCAGGGCTTGCGAACTCTCGAACTCTGCGTGGACAACCTGCAACCAGATTTCTTGTATGAACACATACAGCCTGTGCGCGCTGATTTGATGCAGGCACTCTGGCGCACGTTGCGCAATCCTACAGACCAAGTGGCCCATGTTGCATTCCGCGTGCTCGGTAAATTCGGCGGCGGTAACCGGAAGATGATGATTGAGCCGCAGAAACTCGAATACAACGATCGAGAAACTAATCCACCAGCGATCGTTGCCTACTTCCAAGAGCCAACGAAAGGCATCGACTTTCCTGTAGAAAAAGTCATCGATACTGCCTTTACTGCGTTAAAGTCTAATACCACGGATCCATTCTACCGAAAACAGTGCTGGGAAGTTATTAATTGTTATTTGGCTGCCTCGCTCAGACTGGATGATGATCGTGCTACATTGTATAAATTCTTCGCGCATCCATCGTTTAAGGAAGGCAAAATTCCTCACCAACAGGGACCGCATTACAAGACTGTCGATAGCGTCGCCAGAAATGTACAACAAACTGCTCTCACAGGTATGGTTTATTTCAGATTAATCATTGTATTTTTTTAACAAAATTTCTTTTCCTCTAGTATTAAGAAATTTTTTTATTTTTATTAGGTCTATTTGTGGCTGCCGCAATCAAGGAATTACGTCAACAAGTCCTCGGGACAATGTTCAGCATCGTTCGGCACTATACGATGGTGGCGATCGCCCAGCAAGCAGGTCCATTCTGTCTAACGAACAAATCAAACCGACCGCACGGGCAGGACCCTCTGGTCCTTGTCGACGCGCTTGCCGTAATAATGGGCCACGAGGAAAAGGAACTATGCAAACCCGGAAACCTCGCCTTGGTCCTCATTCTCGAGACAGCGACAAATATCCTGGGCTCGAAGGAACGCGCTTGCCAGCTACCACTTATGGAGTACCTCGCCGATAAGATGTGCTCGCTATGCTACGAACGTGCTTGGTATGCCAAACTCGGAGGTTGCATGGCCATCAAATTCCTGTTTGAACGCATGGCCACTAAATGGGTGCTCAACCACTTGTTTGTTTTCTTGCGCGCCCTTATATTCGTCATGATGGATTTGACGGGTGAAGTGTCGAACGGCGCGATCGACATGGCTAAGGCGAATCTCGAGAAAATGCTGCGCGTCTGCGTGAATCCGGGCATACAAGAGCCTGGTAATACCGAACTTATTGAGGCACAAAACAAGGCGCTCTACGAGGTCACTCATGAGCTGGTGAGGCAGGTTACGTCGCCACATACGATTGTACGTGAACAAGCAATGGCATCTCTACGTTTGCTTGCTGAGATTCAGAATGAAACAGTTACTGAAGTCATGAAACCCCATAAGGAGGTTCTAGCGGATATGATACCACCTAAGAAACATTTACTGAGACATCAACCGGCGAACGCTCAGATCGGTATGTACACGTTTGTCGTAGGAAATAAGGAAAATATAAAGTATACAGTTTTAAATTGTGTTAATCCTTAATTTTTTTTATTACAGGTTTAATGGATGGTAATACTTTCTGCACGACGTTGAGCCCTCGATTATTTACAATTGATTTGAAAACCGTTGAACATAAAGTGTTCTTCGAGGAGCTACTAACATTGAATGAAGCTGAGGATGTTAATCTGAACCGATTGCCTTGTTACAAATCTGTACCCAATCTCATACCACTGAGAAAATCGGCATTGAAAGCACTCGCCGCATGTCACTATATTGCCGACAAACGACAGAACATATTTGAGGTCTTATACGCTGCCCTAGAAAAACCAAATACTGAACTCCAGGAAGCAGCTTTTGAGTGCATGCAAAAGTTCATCGCGGGCTTCCAGATTGATATGGAGTCTGTACATGCGATCATGAGGCCAATGCTTTTAACTTTAGGCGACCACCGTAATCTCAGTCTCAATTGCGTTAAACGACTTTCGTACCTGACTCAGCTGTTCCCTAGTACTTTCAGTATCACATTGTGCGAGCAGCTGCTGCAACATCTGAAAAAATTATTGGAGAATTTGATACAAGCACACAAAGGTGTTTCAAAAACTGGAGAGAACGAACAGAAAATTGCAACTATCATTGGGATATTCCATCAAATACCGGCAGCTACACCGAAATTCATTGATGTACTCTGTCGTCTAGTCATGCAAACAGAGAAATCGTTGTTAGTCGAGGCATCAAGTCCTTTCCGGATACCTCTCATGAAATTCTTATTAAGGTACACATTTAATTTCGTCTTTGTTTAATAATTGTTTATTGAAATAAATTAATTACATTTTTGCTTCCTCACTGAGGAAGCTTTGTATTTTAATTTATAAATAATTTTATAAATCAATCTATTTGTTTAATAGGTACCCCACCGAAACATTAAATCTCTTCTTGAATGACAATAACATCAAAGACCAACAATGGAGCCGCTATCTCGAATTTCTGATAAAGCACAAAGAAGGCAAACCCTTCAGAGACGTGCTGCACAAGAGCACAGCACGACTAATAGCGATGCTACTCGCACATTCTCAAATCAATTCGAATCTAACACACAGTGAGAAGAGCGAGTTACAACACCAAGCGATTAGGATCGTATCAGTTCTCATCAAATTCGACGAGCAATGGTTGTCTACTCAAACCCAACTAGTAGCAGCACTCAGGCAAATCTGGTGCAACGACGATTATCACGCTCTGCACAAAAAAGTTGATAGTGTCGATTTCTGCCACTGGAAAGAACCGAAGCTTATTGTCAAGATCCTTCTTCACTACTTCTGTCATCATCCGAACGATATAGATCTGCTATTCCAGCTGCTAAGAGCGACTTGTGGCAGGTACGTGCCGGACTTCCAGTTCCTCAGAGACTTCCTCGAGAACACCGTTGCTCAGGAATACACTGTCGAGTGGAAGAGGAGTGCGTTCTTCCGATTTGTGGAACACTTCACGACGCCCATGTCACCTGATCTCAAGGCAAAGATCGTTCAGCTCATCATTATTCCATGTTTTGCTGTGAGCTTTGAAAAGGGCGAGGACACCAAACTGATTGGAAGTACCCCTGTACCTTATGCAGACAGTCCGGACAACATCGTCTCGGTCTTTATTAACAAGATCATTGACCCAGACAATCCTCTTACCGCCACTGATTGCGTCAGGATAGCGTTGTTGCAGTGCTCCTGCTTGCTTGTCGAGTTGGCGCCTCAATATATTCATGACGGATCAAATAAGCGGCAAGGAAATAAATTGAGAAGGCTGATGACTTTCGCTTGGCCTTGTTTGCTCGGAAAGAATTGCGTAGATCCAGTAACGCGCTATCACGGACATCTTCTACTCAGTCATGTAATCGCTAAATTCGCTATTCACAAGAAAATTGTCTTACAGGTAAATTCATCTTTTAAATAAAATTTAATTTTTTTAATTTTTTATGTTGTACTAAATTTATTTTGTGTTATTAACTTGTAATTATTTCTGTTAAAGGTGTTTCATAGTTTATTAAAAGCTCATGCTGTCGAAGCTCGCAATGTCGTGCGACAAGCATTGGAAATTATCACTCCAGCCATGCCTGTCCGCATGGAAGATGGATTTAAGATGCTCACTCACTGGACGAAGAAAATCATCGTCGAAGAAGGACATTCCATGCAACAACTCTTCCATATTCTTCAACTGGTTGTTCGTCATTACAAAGTCTACTATCCAGTGCGTCATCATCTAGTTCAGCATATGGTCAACTCTATTCAGCGTCTTGGATTCAGTCCTACAGCTACGATTGATCATCGTCGTCTAGCAGTTGAGCTTGCCGAGGTTATAATTAAATGGGAACTTCACCGAATCAAGGTATGAACAAAAATTTTAAAAGGAACTTGCTGTAAATTGCATTTTTTCAATTTTATCAGTATTTACTGTATTATTCAATTTTTAATTTTCAGGATGAAGCGGAAATAGATGGCGCGACTGGTTCAATGACACCAGGAATTAAACGACCGGCTGCCGATGAACCTGATGCTAAACGTTTAACCACTCAGATGGGCGTGACTCAGGGTGCAATGGCTTCGGCTGCTGTCTCTCCTAGTATACTTGCAACTTCAAAAATGGAACCTGGTGCGACGAAGCCCATCGAGCGGGCCCATGCCGACGCCATCCTTAACTTCCTGTTGCGTCTCGCCTGCCAAGTGAACGACGCAACGACAACGCAGGGTAACCCCGGCGAGCAGCTGTCAAGGCGCTGCGTTGCTTTATTGAAAATGGCTCTGAAACCAGATGTATGGCCGCAATCGTGCGATCTTAAACTCGGTTGGCTGGACAAGGTCTTTGGAAGCGTCGACACACCACAACCGAACTACGGCAACATTTGCACGGCACTCGAACTTCTTACCTTCTTGCTAGGCGTGATGAAGAGAGAACAGGTTCTCACGAGTTTCAAGCCACTGCAGCGTGGTCTAGGAGCGTGCATAGCTAATACGAACACTAAGGTTATAAGGCTAGTGCACGGACTGCTGTCTCGGCTGATGACGATCTTCCCAACAGAGCCGACTACATCGACCGTAGCGTCGAAGCACGAGGAACTGGAGACTCTCTACGGGACAGTCGGCAAGTTTGTCATCGATGGTCTTGCCACTTACGAGAAGAACGCGCAGGCTCAGCCAAGCTCGCTCTTCGGTACTCTTATGATGCTCAAGGCTGCTTGCACGAATAACCAAAGTTACATCGATCGCATAATTTCTCCATTCATGCGTGTGCTGCATCGCATGGCCAAGGACCACCTCCATCCAACGCAAACCGAAAACAACCAGGTCGGCAGCGAGCTACTCATCATGAGTCTTGATTTAGTGAAGAATCGAGTGGCTGTAATGGGTGTCGACATGCGGAAATCATTTATTGGATCGATTCTTGTTGGGCTGATTGAGAAGACGCAA
Source organism: Sycophila texana (assembly GCA_035582955.1). Classification (NCBI taxonomy): domain Eukaryota; kingdom Metazoa; phylum Arthropoda; class Insecta; order Hymenoptera; family Eurytomidae; genus Sycophila; species Sycophila texana. Next base: position 9,073,226 of record JAWWEN010000009.1, read on the forward strand.
GATATCAAGGTAATGAAGGCTATCACGAAGATGCTCGAAGAATGGATGAAGAGTAAGACCCCAGTTGCGGTAAATCAAGCACCAAGTCTGCGCGAAAAATCGATATTACTTGTGAAGATGATGCAGTACGTTGAAAAGCGCTTCCCCGATGATCTCGAATTAAATGGCCAGTTCCTGGAATTAGTGAACTACGTGTACAGAGACGAGACGCTAAAGTCGTCGGAGCTTACGTCGAAGCTCGAACCAGCGTTTCTTAGTGGCCTGCGATGTATCCAGCCGCACATTCGTGCAAAATTCTTTGAGGTCTTTGATGGCTCTATGCGGCGCAAATTGCACGAAAGATTATTGTACATAATTTGCAGTCAAAGCTGGGACGCTATGGGCCCGCATTACTGGATTAAACAGTGTATCGAACTGCTTATCGTCACTGCGAATACCAGCAGTCAGGTACAGATGTCAAACCAGGACACACTTTTACCGAGCGTCAATTCGCTGATAAATATGGTTGATAGTGAAGAACAGAAGAACTTCCTCGTGTACTCAATGGTGAAGGAAGAACCCCAGGACGTACTGGAAAGCGGCGATGTGAAGGAGGAGATTATGGACATGGACTTGTCGAACATCGATCCTGTGACGGCACCCGAGGAGATTACCCCAGGAAAGCAAACGAGCCTCGCTCAGCTGATAGCCAACCAAGCAGAATTCCTCGAACAGTGCAAAAAGACTCGTACGGAGCAGCTGCTGAACGCAACAGCTCAACTCTGCCACATGGACACAAGTTTGGCGGAACGCGTCTGGCTCGATACTTTCCCGCGTCTGTGGTCTATCCTTGACGAACATCAACAAAATACCCTCATCGCCGAGATCGTGCCGTTTGTGTGCAGCGGTACTCATGTCATCCAGAAAGATTGTCATCCAAGCGCCATTGCTACCTTCGTTGAGGCGCTGTCCCATTGCAATCCACCGGTTCCGATGCGGCCGGCGTTAATGAAGTATCTTGGGAGATCGCACAATCTTTGGCACAGGATGACTTTGAGCCTGGAGCAAATGGCCTTCGAAAATGGTAATAATCAGGCGAAGACGAAACGTGAATCCGACTGCTACGACTTTGAGCCAGTGGATAACAGTCCACACACTGAGGTCCTTGATTCCTTATCCGACATGTACTCGCTGCTCTGTGAAGAAGATATGTGGTCTGGCCTGTGGCAGAAGCACGCTCACTACAAAGAGACGCTACAGGCGACTGCGCTCGAGCAGCAGGGATTCTTCGAGCAGGCCCAAGGCGCCTACGATGTTGCGATGACAAAATTTAAACAGGATTACGTATCGACACCTGCACCTTTCAAGACTCAGCGCGAGGCTTTGCTTTGGGAACAGCACTGGATCAGGTGCGCTAAGGAACTTAACCAGTGGGATTTGCTGCTGGATTATGGAAGCAAGAAAGCCGAGAAGAATCCGTTCTTAATACTCGAAAGTTCTTGGAGGATACCCAACTGGACGATGATGAAGGAGGCTCTAGCTCAAGTAGAGCAGAACTGCCCCAAAGAAATGATGTGGAAGGTTAATCTGTACCGAGGATTCCTTGCCATTTGTCACAGTGAAGATCAACACCTTAGTGCTGTCGAGCGATACGTCGAACTGGGTAAGTTTAATAATTATTTAAAACGCAATATAACAATAGATAAAAAGAAGTAAGCAATATCAGTAATAAAAATGTTAATTTATTCCAGCTTCAGGATTATGCATGCGCGAATGGCGTCGCCTGCCTCACATCGTCAGTCACATACACCTGCCACTGCTGCAAGCGGCACAACAAATCATGGAATTGCAAGAGGCGATGCAAATCCATCAAGGACTACTGCACGGTCGCAGTTCGTCCCTGCACGACATGAAAGCGATCGTGAAGACCTGGCGCAATCGATTACCCGTTATAGCCGACGACCTCAGTCACTGGTCGGATATCTTCACCTGGCGTCAACACCATTACACCTTCATCTCAAACCATTACGAATGTCAGCAAGAACAGACTACAAATCACTCGATGCTGGGTGTGCACGCCTGCGCCCAGGCCATCATTCACTTTGGCAAAATAGCGCGCAAGCACAATCTTTGCGGCGTCTGCCTGGACTCCTTGTCGCGTATCTACACGATACCGAGTGTGCCGATCGTCGACTGCTTCCAGAAGATTCGTCAGCAAGTCAAGTGTTATTTGCAAATGGCTTCCGTGTCCGGCAAGAATGAGTTGCAGGAGGGTCTCGAGGTTATCGAATCTACGAATCTTAAGTACTTTACCAAGGAGATGACCGCTGAATTTTATGCGCTGAAAGGTATGCTGCTCTCGCAGATTGGTCGCTCCGATGACGCCAATAAAGCCTTCTCTGCGGCGGTGCAGCTTCACGACACGCTCGTCAAAGCCTGGGCACTCTGGGGAGACTATCTCGAGAGTATATTCACTCGTGACGCTCGACAAATATCCATTGGTGTCTCAGCTATTACGTGCTTCTTGCACTCCTGTAGGCATCAGAATGAGAGCAAATCCAGGAAGTATCTAGCGAAAGTGCTTTGGCTACTTACTTACGATGACGAAAAATCCTCACTTATGGATGTGGTGGACAAGTATGCAGTCGGCGTACCGCCTATTCAGTGGTTACCTTGGATTCCGCAATTACTGATGTGTCTCGTAAGGTACGAGGGCAATGTCATATTGAATCTACTAAGTCAAGTCGGCAGGATGTTCCCGCAAGCAGTATATTTCTCTATAAGGACACTGTACTTAACGCTGAAGATAGAACAGAGGGAACGATTTAAGAGCACTGAATTAGGTAATTTAAAATATTTATTTTTATTTCACGAGTGATAATTAATTTATTTACATGTGTGCTTAATATAAATAATTTATAATTTAGCTAAAAGTCACGAGGGTGGAGATCGGAGTGCAACCGGTGCTCAACAGCAAGCTGCCCAGCAGCAAGAGGTGAAGGCAAAGGCTACTATACCCATGTGGATGTGCTCGAAGATTATGCACATTCAACGAGAAATACATCCAACTATTTTATCTAGTTTAGAAGGTATCGTTGATCAAATGGTTTGGTTCCGCGATACATGGTATGAAGAAGTACTTAGACAATTACGACAAGGACTGGCTAAATGTTACGCAATTGCATTCGAAAATCGTGGGGCCGTAAGCGAAGCTACGATAACCCCGCACACACTGAACTTCGTCAAAAAGCTTGTTTCAACATTTGGTAATTATCAAAAATATATTTACAGCTTTTCTACTACCATTATTTTGAATAAGTATCTAATATTTAATAAAACTTTCTTTAGAAAACATATCTTCTTCGCAAAATATAACGAATACATTTGGTTCAGCTGGAAATGAATCGTTGGCTCGCAGAGCGCAAGCGACAGTACAGGATCCAGATTTTCAGAAGATGAAAAGCCAGTTCATTAGTGATTTTGATTTCAATGCACCTGGCGCAAGACTTTTGCATAATTTAATTAGTAAATTTAAGAAATGGATAAAGATATTGGAAGGCAAAACGAAACAGTTGCCGAAGTAAGTGACCTTTTGAAAGTCTTTGACAATGTTTTTTTAAGAGTATTAAATATTAATGAATTTTCTTTTTTCAGATCTTTCCTGATTGAAGAAAAATGTCGCTTTTTAAGTAATTTCAGTTTGAAAACTGCTGAAGTCGAATTGCCTGGCGAATTCCTGCTACCAAAGGTAAGCTGCTGCTCCAAAATAATTTTAAAAGAATGCAATTGCTCCTATCTTTATTTTTCCTCTAATTCTAATTAAAAATTTCAGCATTCCCACTACTACGTAAAAATTGCACGGTTTATGCCTCGCGTAGAGGTGGTGCAGCGTCACAATACTGCTGCCCGTCGTCTGCGAATTCGAGGCCACAACGGTCGTCTCTACCCTTACTTAGTAGTAAACGACGCGGGCCTAGGCGATGCAAGACGCGAGGAACGAGTGCTTCAACTGTTGCGCTTCCTCAACCACTACCTGGCCAAACAGAAGGAGACGTCGCGACGTTTCTTGCATTTCACGGTGCCGCGGGTCGTCGCTGTCTCACCACAAATGCGACTCGTCGAGGACAATCCGGCCTCCGTCTCGCTACTCGATATTTACAAGCAGGGTTGTGCCAAACTGGGCATTGAGCACGACGCTCCGATCGCTAGGTACTACGAGAGGCTGGCTACGGTGCAGGCTAGGGGAGCCCAAGCGAGCCACCAGGTACTCAGGGATATTCTCAAGGAAGTACAGACCAGCATGGTGTCGAGAACCATGCTCAAGGACTGGGCGATTAAAACTTTCCCAGCGGCCACGGATTACTGGACTTTCCGAAAGATGGTACATATCAGTTTTATCAATGATAATTTATTATGATGCTTATTTAAATGCATAGTTATAAATCATAATTTCTTTTTACAGTTTACGTTGCAATTGTCTCTGGCCTGCTTCGCTGAATACGTTCTGCATTTGACAAGATTGAACCCGGATATGATGTATGTGCATCAAGATTCGGGCTTGATCAACATCGCTTATTTCAAGTTCGACGTCGATGACACAACTGGAGAACTAGACGCGAATCGTCCTGTTCCATTCCGGCTGACTCCTAATATTCTTGAATTCCTAACTACTACGGGTAAAGAACTATTTGCAATATGTTTTAAATATCTATCAATCTTTCCAAACCAGCTTAAAACACTATTTAAATAAATTGTGATAAGAACAATAAGATTAATCGTTATTTCTCAAACAAATTAATTGCAAGAAAAAGCAGTAAATATTAGTAATGATTAATCTTGTATTTCGATAAACGAATCAGTAAGAGTACAACGACTTCCATTAATTTATATTTAATCATCATTGCAGGAGTCTCGGGGCCATTGACCGCAAGCGCGATCGCGACGGCGCGCTGCCTGGTTCAGCCGTCGTTCAAGGTGCACACAATACTCCGGGCGATCTTAAGGGACGAAGTAATAGCGGACCACAGCAAGAGGCAAGAAGATTCGAAGAACGCGGCTGAGGGTCCGAGCGACATGAAGGCCGAGCTGCTGATCACAATGGTGACGCGAGCTGTCACGGCCATCGTCTCAAGACTGAACTCGCTCGCCCACTTCGACGGCACAGACAGCAAAGTGAGCACCCTCGTGGCCGCCGCCAACAGTCACGACAATCTCTGTCGGATGGATCCGTCCTGGCACCCATGGCTGTAGATTTCTATTCGATCTCTTCAAATCGACCCGATTACTTTTACAATGAGCTCTCTTTACAAATTAAGAGAATACAATTTTTTTGTAAGGTTTTTTCCTCCGTCAATATAAGTTGTACATACAAAGGCGTAAGATAGGTTTAATCGTGAGCGATGATTCCTCGGTGTAAATTAACCGCGACGAGCGATGAACCTCTCTTTAGAGGATGAATGTGGATGGAAAGTTTGTACATAAAAATTTGTATGTGCTTTAAGTGAGTGCAGAAAGAATAATGTAATTCAATTTTTTTGCAATATCATTGGAGTTTATTTAACAGTATTAAGTAGATGGTAATTAGAGTTTATGAAAACTTTGTACGTCTCTGTAATTATCAATAAATATTTAATAAAAAAAATATTTTTTAATTCAAACACGAAATCCACTACTGTTAACTGATAATAACAATTTACATTATTCATTTTATGCAAATCAAAACAAAATCTACCGAAATGTATGTACATATATGAAAATAACTATGAAATTATTAATTTGTTTAAATTTAGGCTTTATAATTTATAATTAAAGAAAAAGTAATAAAATTTGAAATTTAATTTTTCTTTATCAAAAGTTAATTTATTCTATCGGTTGCCATAGTCGAAAAAAAAAACCCTCGTAATGTCAGTAAGTATAAATAAACACCATGATAAAAAATAAACTGCATATACTGCACCCACATGATAACACTTGGCTATTTAAACCAATATGGCGCGTTTTAGCGCCTTTAAATCGTCTGCTCTCTATTTTGGTAGTGAACATGTTCATAAAATGGATATTAATTTTAACGATAATAAATTTTTTTACAATTGCAAAAGCGTCTATAGGTGACAGGTCACAATTTTACGGTAACTGCATTTATAATTGCCGCAGAGAACGGTGTACAAATGGTAATTAATTAAAACTTAACCTTTAAGAAATAGAAACTACACAGTATTTATTCAATTAAACTTTTGTTTTTAATGATTTTACAGCTGTGGGTTTTAAAGAGAATCCTCCTCTAGATCTACGATTACTATTTTGGACCTGCAAAGAAGACTGCAGTTATAAGTGCATGTGGGAAACAGTTAATTTTTTTACTTCTAAAGGAGTACATGTGCCACAATTTCATGGAAAAGTAAATTTATCAATTAATATCAGCAGACGAATAATAATGAATTATTTTTGTAATGTTTATTTTAATTTATTTTATTTTAGTGGCCTTTTATACGAATTTTAGGATTACAAGAACCTGCATCAGTTGTATTTTCTATTTTAAATTTTTACGCCCATGCTACTTATTATTTGAAATTTAAAAATGCAGTGAGTTCATCGTCACCGATGTTCTTTGTTTGGACCTGGTTTACTGCAGTAAGAATCATTCAATCTACAAATGAATAAATGTAAATTTTTGGTAACTCAAATTAATTTGTTTTAGATTTGTTTGCATGGATGGTTTTGGTCGGCTATTTTTCATGCTAGAGATAAGGATTTTACTGAGGTCATGGACTATTCTTGTGCATTTGCCATAGTTCTTACATTGTTGTATTGTTTATTGTTGAGGTCAGTTTTTTAATTTATTTATTTTCTTTTGCTTTGAGTGAAGGTGTACAATAAAATCATTTATTTTTGCAGATTGACTTGTACAGATACTTTAGACAGTAAAGCATTTCTTTTTATAACTGGCATTTATTTTACTGTTCTTTATACTCATTTGACTCACCTGTGGTCTGGTCAAATTAATTATGGATACAATATGAAATTCAATATAGCAGTTGGTAATAAATGAAAAATGAAAATTTATTTATAGTTTTATTTTTTGTAGTATGTCTTAATTAATTAATTAATTTTTTCAGGATTTTTAACTTTCATTTTAACCATGATCTGGTGGTACAGAAACCATAAAAGACTTCCTCATGTGCATTTAGTAGGCTGGTTTACTGTATTGACTGTCTCAGTAACTTTGCTTGAAGTAGCTGATTTTCCACCATTTTTCTGGACCTTTGATGCACATTCCTTGTGGCATGCTTCCACTGTTCCACTTGTAAAACTATTGTACAGGTAATAATGATTTTTTTCACTTCATTTTCTTCATCTTAAATATGAATTTTCAATTGAATTGTATTTAAAAACTCCTTCAATTGCATTACACGTTTACAGCTTTATAACAATGGATTGTAACTACCTTAGAAGGCAATATTTAAAACTAGAGGCTGATCGACTGTGATGATGTTAATTAAGAAATGCTGTAAAAAAATCATTTTTGTAGAAAAAAATTTTATTTTTAAAGAATAATAATGACAATATACATAAGTTTTCGTTTGCATACAAGGTAATACCTTAGGAATACCTCAATTCAAGTCCTTTATGCGCCGCATAATGAAGTACATTCCGAGGCAGTGTGTACTTTCAATGAAAGTATTGAGTAATTTCTTTGAGAGCAAGATGCCAACCGAAATAAATATAACTTGAAGCAAATTTAGAAAAAAAAGTCTAGCAAATACGCAAAGCATTTTTGAAGCTATTAATGGGAATGTTTCGATATAAAGTAGAAATATATGACTTTAAACGCTTGTAACAGTACGTAAATTCGATATCTCAGAAGAATCAACAATCTTTCGCTTTTGTTTTTTTTTTTAAGATATCTTTTTTTTTGACACAATATTTAATTAAGTACTAAAATCGTCTCGCTAAGCATACCTAAGCGGTATTCTATAAATTCCTTATGCTTTAAATAAATGCACAGGTATAAGAGTTAAAAACTTTTAGACAATGATTGTCTATTGTATAATAATTTATCACTTTATATCGGGATAGTAAGCACTTCATTTTTTTCGCATCGTTACAATAATAAAAAGATTTTTAAAAAATAATAAAAACAAAATAATGCTGCCATTTGTACGAGCTTTCGTTGAAAGAACGCGACTTGGAATTATTTAATAGTACGCTTAACTTGTAAGAATTAAATTAAAAAAACATTAAATATTGTATAATCGAAGTTAGTTCTATATAAATTACAGCATATACAATGGTTTTGCTACTGTTGGCGTAACGATTAAGCTCTTTTCAAATTTCATCCAGTCAACGACACTCGAGTAGATTCGCTTCTTATAATTTGACGATTATGTTCCTTACATTTCACTTCAACGTTTATTTTTTTTTTTATTACTGACCACATTTTCTTACAAAATATTTCAACTTTCTACTGTTTAGTATATATAAAATCTATTTTCTTTAATTTTATTTTTAGACCGTTTAATAAAAATGAGATTTTCCAATATTTTCATAATCTTTTTATTAAAAAAGACGCTTAATCTTAAAAAACATAAGATTTTTGCCCTTAACTTGATGTATCAGTCTTTCTTCGAGTTTCAGTATTTGAAACACTATTACTAAGTTGGTTAATTTATATCGCATCCACTCAGATCTAATTAAGAAATGAACTTAAAAAACCTTTAAAAGTTGGTTAATAAGTTATGCATGTTCGTTAGTTATTAATACGATGTTTTGTGCCTATCAGATCTGCTTGTCGTGCATTAAGTTTAGTATAAAACATTTCTGTAAAACTACCCTTTTGTAATTTTGTTGGAGAAAAAGGCAATTGAAAACTTCGCAGTGAAATGTAAAGAATATTGTATAAGTGAAGTACAACGATTTCTAAATATTTAAAATTAGTCGTTGTGACGATAAAAACCTAGATAAAAACCTATCATTCGATAAAGTCGTTCTGTAAGCAAGTGATAATAACAAATATCACATCTTAAAATTAAATGGCTGTCGGCGATGTGCGAGCACTTGGAGAAATCAACAACGAACGTCGTTCATCTTCTTTGTAAGTTCCGTACAAATTAATGTCTTCTTAACTCTTTGTACGTAAGTACTAAAAGAGATTACGACATCGGCGCATCCTAGTGGGTATGCATAACTGACTCGTTTCATGAATCGTACCCTCATCCGTATCAATTAAGATGCTTCTCTGCAGAAGCTTTGATAATGGATGCACAGACCTCTACACGAGGTTAAGTACCATAAATTGCTGTTTTAGTCACCAGTCTTTGAATACACTGTCGTGTTCACCCATATCCGTGGGAAGACATACGAGCCACATTTTTTTCGAAGTATAAACGCGAGAAAGTCGCGTATACTATGCAGTTGGCAATTCTTCTGTTTGTTGCAACGATTTTAAATGCTTTCGCCGCAAAGAAGTGAAATAGACACCTGAGTAAATCGATTGATCGAATCACCAGCGAACGCAGGTGATAACGCTAATTCTCAGTGTAAATTCGTTGAGTGTTTGACCAAAGCTTCGTTCTCCGGGTTATCGTCCCTGTGCTTTTGCAGATTGCCCGACAGTGTGTGATCCGGCCTTCGCCTCTTGAAGAAGCCAAGCTTCCAAAGGATTAGAGTGAGGAATATCAGAAGAAGTAGACCAGCTACCACAGCCACAGCAATTATCCAATTAGGCACTGGTTCGGGTTCCTTTTTCTCTGACTTCTCGGGAGAGACGATCGTTACGGCCTAAGATAAACAATTTATTAATAATAGAATATACAAACTTGATAAAAATATTTGAATTTTAAAAACGCATACGTACCTCAGCAGTGTCATCAGTTAAATTATTTTGTTGAACAATAATGTCTTGTGGTAATTCGATTTTGGCACTCGATATAATGTTCACCTTGGTAACCTTAGGATAGTCTTCTGCTAAGGTTGAATTCCACAATCTGAAAAATTAGTACGGCATAATTAATAAAGTGTTTGTTTTAACTCTCTTATTTCTTAAACATTAAAAATTACCTTGCTTTGACGGTGATGGATACTGTTTCCCCCTTTGGCAAATTCGTAATAGAACAAGTAATATTGAAACACTTGGCTGTGCTAGCTCGACAATTCTAAAAACATTATGTGATCATTAGGAAACATGTACTCATGGAAATGTAATCATGTTGATAATAAATTTTGGCAAATTACCATTGTTACGATTTGATGCCGACCATCTTTATCGACAACAATTTGGGACTTGACGATTTGTACCGTATCCCTCCTTCTTCGAACTTGCCTCGTTCGGTTGGACTCGATCAATTCACTTGGCTTTGGTGGGAACAAAGGATCTACATCTTCGAAACCAATACTATTTTGCAAGTTCAATGGGTTCACTTGACCGGCTGGTACGTTACATTCGCCTAACGCCGACGAAGCTATAAAACAATAATTTTCACAATAAAACAATAATATTAAGAATTCCTTTCATAATAATACATAATATAGCTTTACAGATAAACTTATTTTACCTTTTACTTCTGGAGTATCTTCCAAATACAACAACCACTTTCCATGTGGTTTGTCATTGGCCACTTCGAAAGGCCATGAAATTACAACATCCATTTTGCTTACCTTCCAAGGGCCAGCATTATGCACATCGTAATTGTGAAATACCTTAGGTCCAACTTCATTGAGTTTCTTTATCGCCGATTCTCCAAGGATTGGACCACCGTAGAAGGCATACCCTATTTTCGAACTTCTACAAATGCAAAAAATTCAAGTAATTTTAATATTTTAACTTGAGTTTGAAAATAAAATTAAAGTGCGTTCTGTAATTTACCCTTCGATAGATAATTCGGCTCGTTTCAGAACTGTTGCCTGCAATCGCGTGGGTTTTTTCACACCCACTTCTTTAGACGTAGAGTTAACAAAAACAATAAATCCTAATTTAACTTCGTTATCTTCGAGATTTTTAGGATCGAATCTTACTTGTATGTTAACAGATTTTCCGTTCTTAAATGGATTTCCAATAGCGCACGTTATAAGAGTGTTATTGTACAAGCTGCAGATTGCAGAATCGTTTTGTTTGGTTCCGATGTAACTTAAGCTAGGTGAATGCACCAGGAATAATTGCGCCTCGTAGGCGGATTCACCCACGTTCGTCACGTTTACATCGACTACTAATTCTTCACTTTCACCCAAGAGCAATTCATAATAATTCGCAATAGTCGGCGAGGCTGTAAGTATAATAAATAAATCACTTATTTTATTTCGAAATAAATTTTTTTTTTTTATTACGAAACGTATTTCGTAATATACTGTTTGCCTTTTTTTTCTATTGATTTATACTTACGCGGAAGATCTAATTTAGCAGATAATCGCAAGTCGCTTTCGCAAATGTCGTTGTTTCCGCAATCTTTCTGGAAACTGGCTTCGAAGATACGCGCGGCTTCTTGTTGATTCAAAATGGGGTAATTGTTTATGTCGGTCATTGGAGCGCCTTCCGGTGGATATACCGGCTCTTCTTGAATTAATGTATAGTTCAAACGGAATTTAATGGGCGATTGAATATCTCTCGTATTTTCCTACAAATAAAAAACATTTTTACAATAGCACAAAAACGTTTTTAACTATTCGAAATTTAAATATTTAAAAACAGTAATTCATTTAAATTTATCTTCGTTCAAATTTTACCTTTAAATAAACAGTTTCCCTATGGCAATGCTCACGATTCTCGGAGTTCAAAGTGGCGATGCGACTGACGAAGTGGGGTCGATTATGCCCGTTGTCAAACCACACTCTCGAGAATTTTTTCCCTGAGTAAGTCTCGGCCTCGATCAACAGCGTCAATCTCAATGATCTAATATGTTCCTGCTTTACGGACGGCGCTGTCTTACAGCACGCCTCGAATGTGAAGCTATAGAACGGAACAGTCGAGATGATTAAGTCCGCGTACGGCTCAACGAAGAAATATATCGCAGACGACCGGCCTATCCATTAGCACTTACCAAGTGTAATTCGACGAGGGATCGGCATAGCAGCCGACATTATTAGGATCGATCGGCTCCATCTTATCATGGTAGGTGCCGTTCTTGGGGTATCGCACGAACGTCACGATATCGATTATCCTACGGGCGCGCAGCAGGGCCACCGCATCGTCCTCGTAAGCTCCCACCAACAAGTCCGGATATCCATTCAGATCCATGTCTATGCCACCGCTGAGGGAATAGCCGAAAGTCTTCAACGGCACCGGTGTGTTCTCCGAGTGTATCACCTGGAATTAATCGGCGATTATCTCATTACCATGAAGGAACAATAGCGTTGGTGCGTGAAAGTAATTGATTAAGCGGACGATCGCTCACCTGTGACGGAGACGTGATCAGACCGTTCTTCGAGCCCAGGTAGATGTAAACCGTGCCCATGCCTTCGTAGGGAGCACCCACTGCGATATCCTCGAAGCCGTCGTTATTTATATCCTTGAGATTGGTCAAGGCGAAGCCGAACCTGTAAATAGACATTGTCTCATCCCGGGCCGCTTGGCTAGTCGCGCATGCGACATTTTAAGTGTAACGTTAACAAGCGAGACACGTACCTCGACTCCTCGCGACCGACTAGCTTAATAGGCCTGTTGCACTTCTCGCTCTCGCGCGAGTTTTTGCATAGCTTCGTGTACACATAAACGGCGCCGCCCTCCTTTTTACCGTAGTAAAACGGCGCTGCCACTATGAGGTCCGATCGCCTGCGAAATGCAAAATAAACGACCTTTAGCTTTGATATAATACACCTCAATATTAATAGAAGGGAATACGTCATTCTCTTCAGAAATAAATTTTCATGAAGTCAGTCTCAGTGATGCCCGATTCATTGCCAATGGTCGCAAGTTATTTTGATAAAAAGAAGAATAAACATGTTCTTCGATTCGTACTTGTCGCCGTTGACGTCGGCAGATGTGATTTCGTAGCCGAAACTCGAGGCGAATTGCTCGCCGTTCAGTGTGAGCGTCACCTCCATGATAGGTTTCTGGCGTTGGCGAGTGAAGAGGATCACCTGGCCGGTACCGTTCGAGCGCGGAGCTCCAGCGGCGTAGTTCAAGCCGCCTTCGAAGAAGTCACCGACGGCCACGGACATACCTTTAACAGACATAAAGACACGGACATTAAATTAATCGCTCCATTTTATCAAATTAAATTTACTTTTACGAACGGAATGGTGAAATCATCCATCGCATAAATCGTTTACAGCACGAAAGTACAATTAACAACGACGCCATGCTAAATTACAAAGCAAACTTCCTCCTAGTAATTTACAAATTATACGAGCGTTAATCAACTGCTTAATTTGAAGGAAGTTACACCCAATTATTTTAAACATAGCTAAATTATGTAAATTACAGTATAGTAGATTGGATTGCCAGGACCGATTGACCCACTACGAAATTTGAAGCGTAAACGGATCGTCATCACGCACGCATACATTTTCATTAACTCTCCAGTTATATTCAGCTTCTAAACACTGATATACAATCCGGCCCCCGCAATAGCATTAGATAAACCGATAAAACCGCGAGCTCGCGTGCTCGGGACACCTTGACCCGGAAAACGAGCTCGCGCTCCGATTCTTCCGCCTCGGAGTAGGAAAAAAAGCTCAAAAAACGAGCGTCGCTCGTGATTCACGATGTGTGCAGCAGGCTAGCGAAAAATCTTGCGCGCTCACCCAAGTAGCTGTACTTGTTAACGGGCGAATCCTCCTGCATGGGGGTGTTGTAAACGACGGTGTCCTTATAGATGAAATCATCCGAGACTGTGCTGACGTAGAGGGTACCTCGCCACGTGTACGGTCCAGGGGTACCGATCACTACGTAATCTCCAGTGGACGTCAGGACGCCGCTTGTGCCCGCCTGGCAGTAGCCAAACTGCTCGTGCGCTCTGGAAGACAATTTGGGTAAAATCGTGAATTTTTGAAGGTGGATATTTATGTATTCATTTATTTTTTTTAAAGTAAATTAGGTGGTCGTGTTTACCGTACGGTGGGCTTTCCGGCGCAGGGCTTCTTTTCCTCTTGAAACTCGAGGTTCTGCGTGAATATATAGCACTGGCCCTGGCCCCACTGGGAGTCGATGTTCTTCACGATGTAGCGATGAGCGCATACCTGAAATTGCATCATTCACAAATTGCCATTAAGTTGATTCAATAAACGAGCCTGTTGATTGCTTTAAAATTTAAAACAGCTGTTGCAGGTGATGTCGATTTAAAAGAAAAAAATATTCCTTGTAACGTACATCATGAAGTAGAAACTTAGTTGATAAAAACGTCTGAATGAAAATGTATCCATCGATTAATTAATTTATCATTTTATACGGCAACAGCCATAAGAATAATAATACTCCATGTATAACATTGTCTGTACGAGCTGAAGGTAAATTTCATTACAACAGATGCGTACCCGTTAAAATAAAAAAAAAAAATAGATATAAATATTCGAAAGAATTCCGGTCAGGATAAAATGAAGTAATAGTTGCTGCTGCAAAAAAAAAAAAAGAAACTCCTTCAATTCTATAAATACTCGCGACAGTCAGGTTCGATAAAATAATCAGTCGGCATTTTCCGACTTGAAAATTAAAAATAAACTCTCGTCTCGAGCACTTGAAAAAACTACACGCGCCCGTGCCATTCATCCCCCTCCTCTCGGAACTATCGCCTCTCGCGAGATATTCAATGGCCCTCACTTAAAAAGAAGCCCTCGAGAAGATACGGTATAACTGCTCTCGTGCTCACCATGACTTTGCCTCCGACTCCGCCGCTGCGCACCGTGACTCCGAGCCACTGTCCATCCTTCACCTCGTACTTGCTCGGCTGGTGCAGCTCGTCCGTCTCGTGATCTGCCGGTCAAATCGATTATCCGTTAATAAAGAAAAACGCGCGATTCCCGCATCCCTCGTCAAAGCCTCATGTCCACAATAAAAGGTGCATGTATATATATGCGAGATGTGCGAATGTCACAAGCTTCGCTCGTTATCGGCTGCTTCGTTTATACGAGACGTCGATTTTTGCGATTTTCGCGCGGGTGCAGCTTCGCCACATACGCTGCAGTCGACCGTCTCCCCTTCACTCTCGCCCGTTCGAACGATCGCTCCGGCATCGGTCAACGACTGATACCGCGCGCTTTCAAAGATCCGCAATTTTATCGATTCTTTTTATCCTTCCTTTTTTTTTTTTTGTCGTTTTTTAAAGAGAAAGATTGAAATGCCAAGTACAGCAAAGTGAACGATTGTAAAGTGTATGTTATATTCTCGTCGACGACACTTTAATGTTTCATAAGAGCTATCGCTTTTGGTTAACGTTAAATTGGCGTTAAAAGTGGATAAGTATAGTAACCGCGAGCCCGCGTATGTAATTCTATTATTAATTTGCTTGGTTAAAGAATTAATCGGAGGAGAAATGCAATTAGAGCCGAACACCGCCGTGACGCTACGTCACCACCGCGCCATTGTATAGTAAGTCCCGTTAAAGTGAAAAATAAAGAAAATTAATCCGCGAGTTAAAGGAAATAATAATTAAAAAAAAAAAACAAGAAACACCGATTATTGTATTACTACGGCAGCCGTAAGCCCGCTTTTATCGGTCTGTTATTAGTGCGTCTGCGGGTCGGCAGTGGACACCGATCGGCGATTCGCAAACGCGCCGGCAGCTCCGGCGAAAATAGTAAACTGGGTCGCCGTCTCGACTCGCGTTATACACTAAGACGCCCTAACGACGTCGCTTTTCAAACTCTCGTTAAAGAGCGAGTCCTGGAAACGGGCGCGCGAGGAACTTGCGAATCGCCGGGTCGAGCGAGCCCACGCCGAACCGCGACGGGCTATTTAATACACCCTGCGCGAATCAATTCGCGGTTTCAACTCGCGTTTGCTTGATTCGCCGGTGGTTCGATGCGGATGCTTTTACTTTTTTTTATTGTTGTTATTACTGAAAGCGCTGATGAGTATGCTCGGTCAAACGATTAGTACATTATTACTTTGGTTAGTGCGGATATATTATTATAAAAGAACAAAATAAAAATCAATCGGTTCGATTAATAAACGAAGATATATACGTAGCTATAATAAAAAATGCTGGTTAAAGATAAATATGTTTAAAAAAAAAAAAAAATACGTTAGTGGTTAATAAAATCGCTGAAAATAATGTTAGTCGTCATGAGCAAATAAAAAAAAGAATAACAATCGGTTAGGTATAATAATTAAGAAAACGGCGCTTATGAGCAAGTTGATTAATGGTATATAATTAAGAAACAAATATTACATGTGGCTGTAAATTAAATGAAGAAAGTATACATCGCAAGCCTGCATTAGGTTGATACAAGCGCGTCTCTGGTGATATACAAACGTTAAATGGGTTAAGTTGTTAAACAAACGGTGATGATTACTGAGACTGAATCGTCGGATGAGCGGCAGCGGCAAAGTAAAATGCGAATAATCCGTCGCTCTTTTTCTTCGACTCTGCTTTAGTAATTCGTTTACGAACGAACGGCCATGCCAACACACAAGCTGGAGATTAGTATCGGCTCGATGCAGCCCATGCTCAGTGAAACATTATTTCTGCATCGCGTGTGTATTTAATTTATGTTGTTTTTTTTTTTTTTTAATGGAAAAAAAAAGATGAAACAAAATACAGATACAATCAAAAAAGGTATTAAAAAAAACTCTTCATTCATTTCAATCGTAAAGTATTAACTCCGCTGCTTCACTTACTTGACTCATTCTGACTGCCCTCGGCTTCATGGACAACCAAAACACAGTTTAGTGTTAAATTACTCTTTCTTATATATTTTTTTTTTTTGTTATGTAAAGAGAAATAATTATTACATTCTTATGTTACAGTGTAATGGTATGCATTTATACGTGGTTTTCTGGCTGCGTCACTGCGCTTATAATAGTTAATCGACAATAAGTACACATTTTCTCAAAGAAAAATGTGCATCGTAAAGATTAAAAAAAAAAAAAAAAATTGCACACTGGAATAATTGACAGAATACGAGATTGCAGGTATTTTTTCCTGTATGAGCTTATTTTTGAAATTAAATGAAATTTAATAATGGAGTGAAGATTACATATCTACACGACAAAATTTCTGGTGTATTGGGTAAAGTGATTGCAGATCTAATCTAACTGTGTTACCACCATATCTGATAAAAACGTGGATTATACTGTTATCTCTAAATTATGTAATTCTATAAAATATTAATATAACTGTGAACAGTGCATTATACATTTTTAGGGTATCTAATTGGATGCGTCAATTTAAAATAATTAAAATCTTATAAATACATTTGATATATCGATCTGATTTTACGTGAATTTTAATTTATACACACGTGGTGTATAACACTTCCGAAATATAAACATCAACGTAAAACAGTGACGGCTAATCGGAAACACGTTCGAGATAAATCAACGAAACGTTTTGAATTATTTTAAGTGACGCCACAAAGGAAGGCTGTAGAATTAATGCCGCACGTGGATGATGAATGTGCGCGCCCCATCAACTCTTATATGCGCGCGATATTCATACCCCTTCCATTGCCGCCAATTACTTTTAACGATTGCATTCGATTGAAACTGAAATAAAATCCCATCGACTCCCTTAATTTATTTTAATCGTCGAGCTCGACTTAATAAGCTCCTTAAGCACCGCCGGCGGACAATCCCCCGTCTATCCTCTTCGGAACCTCCCAGGAATCCATCGCCGTCCGCGAGGCTCGTTCGCTCGACGACAGTAACGAAATAAAAAAAAACAGTATACTGAAATCTCACAAATGAGAGTCCACGCGAGTCGTTTTCCCATAGCTCCGAGGCGCGCTCGATCTTGCAACATCCTACGGCATTAATTCCACGCAGCCGACGCCCACGTGTGTGCGCCGCGCTCAGCGTCAAAAAAATTGTGTGAGAAAGGGACACTAAGTGAAAAAAAAAAAAATCAGCCGGAATCTTTACGATTCCGAACTTTCTCTTCCCGAGCCGCGCGTGCGGTTGGGTCCAGAGGAGAGAAAAAAAAGGAGGCGTGCGTTATCACGTGGACCTCGGAACCACAGGGGGGTTGGGGGAAGTTTATCTGAGACGATAAGAGATGGACGATACTTACTGACGCGACCGTCGGTGATGATCTGCTGGCAGTCGCGACTATTAGTGGTCATCGGACACTTCCAGAGCGCGCCCGACCTGTTGGTGCCCGGCTGCAGATTCTGATCCAGGGGTGCGCCTATCAGCATCCTGACAAGCGAAAAAAGAGAAGGAGATAAGGAGAGTGACCCTGAAGTTTCGCGGAAATACCATTTTTTTTTTTTTTTTTAGTTTGTGTAAATGGGCCCAGGTATGCGCGGCTGTGAGATAACGTGACGGTGCGGGAATACCGTATACAGATATGTTTGAGGAATGACGAATAGTCCTCGTTATTTCGAGCTTGTACAGACAATTTAATCATTTTCAGTGGAAGGTACAAATTTTTGCAGTGCAGACTTTACATTTTTTTTTATGATACATTTGAACTTGCAAAGGAGAATATTATATGCTAAATATTTAATACTATAATAGACTTTTTAAATATACTATACAATGACTATTCGTTTATGCCACAAGAATAATTAAAGTTAAAGCGTTCGAAAGCGCATCATAAATTTCCATCAAGTTCAAGCATAATTAAGCCTATACTACTGTTAATCTCAATTTCACCGTGTATATCTCAAAAATGTTTCCACCGCGTTAATTAATCAATTTCACGAGCATATAACTTTTCGTCTGAATTCCAGACCGCCAGCCAGCGATTAATATATTCAAATCCGAGCAAATCCAAATTCAATCACAACAAAAATAAATCAGGTCGGAAAAGCTTTCGGAGGGCAGCGCATCGACCCACGTCGGGTCGTGAACCCCGCGTGCAGGGCGGCCCATCCCAAGCAAGTCGCCTCGATAAAGCTGCGGGAAAAGGGCTTATCCGAGGGGAAGCACGCGACGCGCATTCCAGGCGCATCCCATCATACCGAAAATAGTCCACGGGAGCGCGGAGTGCTCGCGCCGCGGAGATAAAGGGAGCGCACGTCGCGGGCGCCGTTTTTTTTTTTTCGTCGTCTTTTCCCGCCCCGTGTGCCAAGGGCGCGCCTTTTGTCTCTACGCACACAACGCGGAGGAGGAGGCGGAGGATGCGCGTATTATTGGCGAGGCAGCGCCGAGAGAGGGATTTATTTATAAAAGCGCGCTCACGCGGCAGGGCAGCCCTCTCTCTCTCCGAGAGGCGCGTAACGCGTATTTCTGAAGGGAAAAATTCCCCGGCGATAAAGAGACTCTATGAGTGTGTGTGTGTGTGCGCGCGCCGCTGCGGTCTGGCCGCGGGGCCCGCCGAGAATTGAATGAATCACGCCCCCGCGCGCCGCCGCGGCGCTGAGAAATAGAACGCGCCGATGCAGCGGAAACCTCCTCCGGCCGTTCCCAGAAGGAGAGATTTGGCGATTCCGCTTTTTGGTTGCGGTTATTGGTTCCGCTGGGGGTTTTTTGTTTTTTTCCTTTTTTTTTTTATTTGACGCTGGTGAGTCAATTTTTTGTTATTGATAGGATCGAGTTGTTAATTAATTTTTCTTTTAAATTCCAAGGAGGAAATGCATTTATTTCCGATAATGATACGCATAATCGCGGACAAGATGTATTATGCGTCAAGTGCATTGCTAATATTGATGCTGAGTCTATACGTTTTTCCGTAATTATAAATAGCGTTTGTGAACAATCGGCACCTCGTGTAATCAGTTGTTATTAACTTGTAAATTTGGCGAGCAGAATTATTAAGTCGTTTAATTAAGCTTTGTAAAATGAATTTAAAAAAAAAAATTGAAAAACTTAATTTGAGCACTCGAGAATCGTTCGATTTTTTCATATAATAAACTGCATAAAGACTCAATTAAGCGGGTAACAATTTCAAGGCAGTAAAATTAATAATATATTGGTTGCAATAAATTCGCAATATGACTTCAGCGATATCTTAATAAAAACTTGGTACTAAAGGCATAAAAATTTTTAGTCCCCAATAAATTGCTCCCATACTTTTTGGTCACGGAGCCACCTTATACCGGCATTTTTTCCCCTCCGCATGATTTATTGCTTCAGGGGGTAGGCGCGTGATAGCTTGTGTTGTGTCGTTTTACGGTACAGTTGGGACTAATAAACCTCGCAAGTGTAACCTTTGTTTCGTTTAAAACTTCATCCTGCGTCTCACTTGGTCGCAGATTAATTTCCACGCGCTTTTTTGTACAATTAACAATGGACATTTATTTTAATTGAACAAACGCGCGAATGAAAATAATTCTTTTAAACTAAAACAATTAATTTAATTTTATAAAACACAAAATTAAAACGTAGCATTGAAGTTGTTATTGAATGTTTTTCAAATTTAACTTGTGTATTACGTGAATCTAGGAGCGTTATATAAGTAGACTTATAGTTATCGAAATTCTTGTACATACAGTTTATCAGTTAAGATTAAGTCGATGCTCGAAGCTCCGATAAATTTACACAGAAAAAATTCACTGAATTTACATCAATCGTTTCGATGTATCTCTAATAATGCCCAATTTATTCAAATTTTGTAAAGATATATGCGCCAAATTCATTTCTACATTTGAAATTTAGAAAGCAAGGTCAATCTAAATTCACAAATCATATTTTAAAACGCCATTATTTTAAAAAAATCCATAAATTCATCAAGAGCCTTAAAAGGCACAAAAAAAAAACACATTTATTTTTCCATTACCTAAACGAAGTCTCCATTGATGAGACAATCCGAAAATATTCCAACTCATGTTTAAGCGTATCAGCGTTACTCTATCAACAACCAAGACATAATCAATTTTTTTTTTCTCTCAATAAGCCACGCGGCATAAAAATAAAACACGCGCATAAAGCAGACGTGACTCCGAACAACCAGCCGCAGTCATTTTTATTTTAATCCGTCAAAACCTGCGCTCCGCTCGAGCGCACGCCCGCATCGGCTTGATGAAGAATACCCGAGAGCTCGATTATGTAAACAAGGCGAGCGTATCGCGACAACAGGAATCCGCTGACACTGCATTTAAAATACACGCGACTGCAGCTGGCCACACCGAAAACTCTCGCGGCCCACATCAAACCCGAGCTCGGCTCATCCGAGCGCGGCGCGCGCACACCTCCTCTCTTCCTTCTCATGCAAATCCGTCCTCGGCTCGTGTCATTTAATTCCCCCGCCCCGCGGATCCGATAAAAAGGCTCTTTCTCACGCTTGTTATTGTTCGCGCCGCGTGCCTGAACTAGAATTTCGGTGTATTAACTCACTCCTTTATTTTTAGCGCTTCGCGCGGCCAGCCAATTCACTCTCGCGTCCCCGTGATATAGATGATGCGCCGCGACAGCTGAAAAACGACTATTCCGCCTAATCCGCGAAAAAGGCAGTCGCCTCGTCGTTACACGAAGCGGCGCGCACCGATCCCTTCCCTTCGCTGCGCTTTACACCGTTATTTATAACCCATTGTTTCGCCTTTATCGCCGGCTGCTTTCCGCCGTCGGCGCGCTCCCCCGGCTTATCCGCGGAAAGAGGCTTTCCGCGCTCGCCGGCTTTTTCCTCGTTAATTGAATACCTATATAAGGGTCAGCGATTGCGACCGCCCACTCGGGGCGCTGTGCCTTTTTAACCGCGGCTATCGAAGCGATCCTCGGCGCAATGCGCCGTACGCTCTCTATGCGATGCACTACTCCGTTCGGGCGCAGGCGATAGAGAATATATACTGGTGTATATGCTACATCGACGCTTTATATTCAAATCGGCTTATTTTTTACTTGTTGAACGTCGGTTCGGTATGCTGAGTGTCGAGGTGAAAAACGTCGCGAAGCACCGACTGCTCATATTTCAATTCAAGGCCTTTGTTTGAGCCGTCGTGAAAGTCGCTGTACCTTTATCGCTTCGCGCGCTGCGATTGAACGAGCCGTTCGTTCATCGGAGTGTGAACATTCGCCAAAAATGGTTTCCGCGATTCGCGCGTAGACGCTGGGTGCACACTTCTTTTTTTTTTTTTTTGTATTGGATGAATTAATTTAATCGAGCCTTATTTATATACTGCCGCTCGGAGTATACTTTAATTAACGACTTTATTATGCCGCTTAATTGGCTTCTATGCCACTTTATGGATCTTATCATTTGGCTCTCGTGTTCTAAATCGCTGAATTCGTCGTACCTACGTAAAAGGAAGAAAAAACATTGTTCATAAAATGAAAAAAGAAAAAACTATAACCAGACTATTTTTCAGAGTAACGGAAAAAAAAAAAAATAAATAAAAATACACTACGAAATAATTTCGGAGCAACCGAAGGAGCACACGCAAAAAGCCGCAACGACGCTGCGCAGCCTCCAGCGAGTACTTTTATATACCTATACATTTTTCCTCTCCGCCTGTCTATATATTCTGTAAATCACCCAGACGAAGGTGTATCCGCGCACAAACACGATAAACAAACAAACAAGAATAAAAACTCACCAGCTGACGTATTTAGGCGACTGATCCTCGCGATCCTCCTGATGCTCAGCGACGGAGAAGCCGAAGTAGCTGCCGGCGGCGCCTCGCTTCACCAGGGGTATCCTCGGCTCCAGGTTGAATCCCCGGCAGGGTCCCAGCGCCAGCAGCGCCAGCAACGCGCGGAGCCACAGGCCGCCGCAGCTGGCCATCATGATGATATCCCACGAGGCTCTATGGAGCGCGCAGGTACCCGCAGCAGGTTGCCGCCCGCGTCGTCGCGCAGGTAATATGCACGCCGAGCGCCTCGTCCCTGCTGTCGCTTCCAGGAAGGGCCGGTGAAGCGCTTCGCGGGGGCAGCCCTCAGCGCGCGGACGCGAGCATAATAAACCGCGACGGCGGCGGCGCGATGCGAGACTCCGTGTGTGTGCAGCTCTCGTCGAGGCGTCGCTTTTGCCCCTTTCTCACCTTGCCCGCCTCCTCCTATCCCCCGACCGCCAGAGATTTCTCATTTACCTTCTTCTCTCGCGTCCGGGAGAGGCTGCGTGCGCTGCTCCCCTCCCCTCCTCTCACTCGACACGCGCACTCGACACGCACACCTATGCACTCGCGCGATTATTATTCCTCTCTCTCTCCGTCTTCCTCCTGCGTCCGCCCACGCGCGCGGCAGCGAGAGCCTCCTTCCTTCCTCTCCGAAGCGGGCGCGCGGAGAGCGAGGAAGACGCGAGGAGACTGCGCAGTGTATAGGTATAGGTTTTATATTATGAAAGAAAAAAAAAAAAGTCGTCCGCGCTCCGTCGAGGTGGTTATGAGCGCGCGCACCGCGGGCCTGAGCGCAGCTCTCTGCAGCCACGAACCAGCTCGGCGCTCGGCGAGCGTGTACAACGGCACTGGCCTGCAGCCGCTCCTCGACCAGTTTGCCGCCGCCGAGGCGATGTAGGTGGTGGTTGCGTCACGTGATGTACCCCTGCCCTCTCTTTTTCTCTCTCTCTCTCTCTCTCTCTCTCTCTCTCTTCCTCGACGTGGATGGAGCCGGCGCGACCGGCTGCGCGCACACATACACACGGCTCTACGAAGCGGCCGGTTTTTCCTCTGTGTTGGAGGCGACGGGGGAGCGTGAGTAAGTGTCAAAATTTAGAGGGGATTCGAGGAGCTGACGGCGATGCTGAGTGCCTTCTTGTTGTGACTTTTTTGGCTTACGGCGGGTGTGTGTGTGTGCGCTGCGTGCATGAGTCGTTTTGATTTTCCGGGTAGAGATTTTTTTTATCGTTGAGGGGGCGAGGGATTATAGTCATGATTGATTGGAGTGTTTGTAGCTTTCGAGGGTTGCAGTCGCGTGAGGCATCGATCGTAAATCTTACGCGGCAACAATCTTGGGTTCGATGACTTGCTGCGTTGATTGCACGTAAATTAAATTTATTATTACATTGTTGTAACTTTTTTTTTTTTTTTCATTCGGCAAATAAATGCCCGATAAGCTCCGATAAATGTATAGTCATTCGTTCCGAGTTATTCGAGTTATCTGAGTTATTCGGAGGTGTTATTCACCGACTGAACTGAATCGTTTAAAAATCTACACGAGATTATCTATTTTATTTATAACTGTTGTGTATGAGTAAGCTGTTTACTTACACTTAAAATTATATCTCGAATTTTTTTCTTGTATAATGTTTGCTTCTAAGAAATCGTACGTGTTACTCCGAAATGAATGAATTGCTCCGATTCAATTTTTCCAGTTACAAATCGCTAAAAGTCGCAGTTTCTGCTCTTTACGCGATTTTAAATTGCAGTTACGATAAGCCATTTGACACAGAGATTTTAGGTCGCAATAAAGATTTATACATAAAACAAAGAAATTGTACGCCGTAATGCGATAAATCTATACGTTGCTCAATAATACTATGGCACATTGTAAAATAAATTGAATGAATAAATTTGAAACTAAACAACATGAAATGTGCGATGACGATGGTTGTACGGATGAAATAACATTAAATACATCTACGTTATTTTACAATAATTTATTATTGCTTAGCGCATTAGAGACTAACAGCATTTATACATTTTTTTTACATATTTCATATTCGACATTGTGTACACTATTTATACTTTTTTATTCAATCAATGATAGAATTCGTCTTCCACTCGATTGTGAATTTTTTTTTTTATCATTATATATTTTGTAATAGTTTCGACAGTGGATCACAAGGCTTGTATCAATGTTTTTTTTTCTTAAAGAAGAAGAGAACACATTTAGCTTAGTTTAACTAAGACGCACGTTTTGAGGCAATTGCCGCGCGCAAAAACCTTCAATCACGTTGTCGCTTCGAAATTTTTTTTTTTTTTTCATTCAATGGTTCATAAAGTTTATTGGATTGACTACGCATTTTCGATATCGCCAACGAGAATCAATTTTCGACCGAATAACAGAGCCAATTGTACAATTTTATGGCCGATCACGTGAAAAAAAAACAACAATTGAATAGATTAAAATTATCCTTGACACTAAAAATATTGTTTAATTGTACATCGGTACTAACAATTTTTCTGCCTTGTAATATCGGAAAAAATTGTCAAAATTTTTCCATAAATTATTTGTCTGTGGTTATATTTTATAAAATACTTTGATGTGCGAAGGCGCGTGATTTTCTTTTATTACCCAGTGCTATTTCGAAATTACAAATCCAATCGGTTCAGTCGTTTTCGAATGAGAGACTACCTAGAACTCAAACAAATTACATTTTACATATTATCATGAACGCAAATTTTGTCATAAATTTTTTCTTCTTCGGCGAATGAAATTTAAAGTTAGAATATGTTTATCTTTATGTTTATACGTCATTCACTATGAACAAAAAAAACTCGAATTGTTTTCGTACTTAATTTATTTATTAAATTATTAATTTAATTTTTAAATTCGTAAAACTGACGACAATCGCGGCGAAAACGCGCGAGAACAAGATACCACGGAATTAAAAATACCCCATCCAAAATTCGAGTTTTTAATGCGTATAGCAAAATATTTATACACGTTTTTCTTTAACTAATATAACATTTGAATCCTTAACATTTTCACTCTGCAACAACTTCCATCGCGATACCGATATCCACCGTCAGTATCGTTATTATCGATTAATAACAGGATCATTGATTCTTTCAAAGCACGACGCGCAAGAGAATTATTAACGATAATATTACATTTAAATTGTAAATAACACATTTGTTCTCCCTTCAATAAATTCAATTGCTTTCTTATTCTTCCATCATCGCTCCAGCAAAACGCAATCATTTATAATGCTACCGCAAGTCTCAGAGTTGTAAAATAAAGTACACTCAATTTCACAATGTGAAAAGCTTTCAAATCGCATCTCTCGTATTAAATACACCTCATCGTTATACAATAGCTCAACGCAACCCCCAACTGCTATAAGGTTTTACGCTCTTAGTGCATATCTTCGCTTTACAAGGCAATTAAAAAGCAACGTAATACTGCAAACCGCTCAACAAAGGGAGAAGCAAAATAAAAATATTCGCGTTAAGGTAACAATCGATGTGTATACGACTCCGTCGCGGCGGGGGACATCCGCAGCGACACATCGGAAACAAGCGTAAAACCGCAAACGAACGAGCCGAAAAATTCTGGCCGCCCACGCATTTTAAGTCCTGAGCAAGCGTCAAATTTACACCGCATGTTGTCAACTTTCGCACCCGCAAGTCGTGAAGGCGTGACGCGGGGGGTCGGCCTATAGCGCGGTCAATGCGGGGACCACGTGCTCCGAGAGGCTCCTCGAGCCGTATCCTCCTGCCGCGGACGTCCTTTGTACGAATTCGCTGGAATGTAGTCCCTCGTTCAAAGTGTAAACGAACTAATCTAATTAACGTCGTGCCCCTCGGCGACTCCACCAGCGCGAGCGCGGACTTTAATCATTTCTCTCTCGCTTCAGTGCTCACGCTAAACGAGTTAATTGAAGATACGTTGGAACAATTTTAATAGCACTAATTTATAGATAACATTTGATGAACTTTTTTTTTAAAATTTTTATATATATTTATATTTATATTTGTACGAACGAATAGCACTGAATGTCGGGGCGAGGGGAGATTAACGTCCGCGTGCAGAGAGTCAGCAAAAGTCGTTTGCTGCGCTCTGCCGTCTTTCTCTCGTTAGTGCGACCTTTTTTTCGCTCGAGTGGGGGGTGGAGAGGCTTTTTTTTCCTTGACGGGTAGAAAAAGAGACGAGGTGTACGTGACGCCGCGACGCTACGCGCTCCCCCATTCGCACTATGGAGATGAGACTAATTGAGAACGCCATTAAAACGCTACTACTGTATACAATATAACAGGCGCATCTGTACCCTGGATTACACATATACACATGGACCAGCTCAGCTAGTGCCTAAACGACGTAAAAATGACTTTCATCTCTTTAAACAGAAAAAAAAAACTTTCGGTATAATATATTTTCTCAGCTCGTTCCTGTATGGTATACGTAAATATGTATAGATTTGTTTTTTTTTTTAACTCTCTCTTTCATCAAAAGGACCTAGAACGAAACTAAATGGAAAATCAGCCTTTCTTATTATTTAATAGTAACATCATTTTTTTACAATT
>JAWWEN010000009.1:9100451-9132054 GCA_035582955.1 Sycophila texana
TCATTGCACGTTCATCGTGATCAGTACGCGTGAGGATTAAATACTCAGTTTTCGTAATGTACGTTTTGTCGATAAAAATTTGATATTCATTAAACTTTTCGAATGCACATTTTTTTAATATGTTCAGTTGAAACAATAAGATCATGACTGAATGAAAAACGAACAAGAAAATGGAAAGCAACTTATAGGTTTTGAAAATCTAATTTCCCGTCTAGTTTTCATAAATGGCCCTGTAATTTTATAACATACCTACTTACATTTTAGTTTACTTTTTTTCGTTTATTCTTACGCTTTAAAATTAATTAACATCTGACTAGTCTCAAAGCAAACTGTCACAATTATTTGAACTTAGCTCTTAAGTTATGATACATACATTTGTTCATTAAAATTTAAAAACTTGAGTAAATTATTCAAACAGTTTGTATTGAGAACGGCCAATGTATTCACAATTATAATTGTAAATCGGTGCTAGAGGAGATCGCGTTTGTTAAACAGTTTTACAAATGGCAGCCGCTTCATCCAAGTGCAAAACAATAACCAAGGTGAATTTTATGGAAGCACCAATGGCCGCGAAAGGGTTTACAATATCGTTTGTGAAAGTTTTAAACAAACGTTATCACAGAGGATATTATTTTTGCAAATTTACAGAAAATTGGGTTTCCCACGTACGGTTAAACGATACTACATTTTAGTAATTTTTACACTTTAATTAAATAAGCTGAAATAAAAATTTACTTCTAAAAATCTATACTTTATGGAAATCCCAATTTTGTAGGCCTTCGTTCGTTATTTTTTTTTTTTTTTTTTCAATTTTTTTTTACAATACAAGAGTATAAATAATATAATTTTTTCCTCAAATATTAAATAAACATGCTACTCATCAGAAGTCACAATAATCGAGACATCTATCAAATTTCTTTAAAATACTTCGTTTTTAAATTTGAGAAAAAGAATAGCAGAGAAGTGAAATGTTAGTACGCTATCTAATGCATTATATAATGATACTGCAACATTTATATTACCATTGTTAATGATAACTTATATTGAATATGAATGAACAAGTTATCACTGGGCTTTTTTTACAAATGAACACAGTTATTTTTTTAATACAGCTCATTGAGTATTTCAAAAGATGGAAATGTGACCGCTCTTAATAAAAAATTTGAACAGTTATCATGCCATAGATAACGCTTCGAAAATATATTATCGTCAATATTGGTCATCGCTTACTCAGTTACTACTTATGATATTTTGTATCTCAATACCTGTTAACAAATATTTTCAAAATAACATAAAAATCTTATGTATTTTTGAAAATCATTGTACATTCATTTTTATAAAAATTTGTCAAGTTGATTAAACGTACTTGAAGTTATATGTACAATAAGCCCGGTGAATATTGAACGTGGTATATATATAAAAAAAAAAGACCGTATATTACAAAGCATTAAATGCGTAACTGGTAAGTGTGAGTTCAAAATACTTGATAAAGAATCAATTTTATATTATTTATTATACTAATTTTGAGAACTGTGAAATCAGTAGGTTGAGGTTGTGAAACATTTGCGTTGTACAATCTGCTTACGTTTACTGTACAACCGACATCTAAAATTGTTGAATAACTCTATTTTAATATTCCGTTTTAAATAAATAACAAAAAATTAGATGTCAAACATTACCTGAGAGATAAACATTTTTTTTTTATTATTCTTGTTTCGCATTTTTTTCAGCTTTACTTTTATCATGTTGCTGCTGCTGTTCTTGTTGAATAGGAATATCATCTAAAACCAAAAATTTGAACTCGTTAATCATAAATAAATAATAAATAAAAAAAAAACAATTTTAATTAATAGCAATAAATAGTGAATCGTGACTACTTTAATTCTACGCTTAAAACTAATGAGCACGTGACAACTTCTAATACATTTAGCACGCAAAGGTGTTTGCACATCCATAAAAGAAAAAAACTACGGAACAAAATCGATTTTCTATAGCGCAACATTACAATAGGTGAGCCGTGTACAATAAAAAAAAGTGAATAAAGAGTAGTGTACAAAAGAGCTCGGGCACTTGCGATCGCCCACTGGCACAGCACGTACACGAGCAAAAAAAAAAAAGAAAAAAAAGTGTCTTATAGTGTCTTGTCGAGTGTTCTACGCGGAAAAATAAAAACCGTGTTCTCAGCAACAAAGACTACATTTGCGTGTCGTCGCTACATTATGACCGGAGTGGCTGTCTCCGTTGCCGAAAAAGATTATACACGTGTCGAGTGTTGGCAAGCGCAGAGCTCTCCTCCCCCGCAGGTGTCCAAAGCTGGTGATACAATGAGACAAGAGTGTTTGGATACTCCAAGTGGACATTTCGGCGCTGGCTGCCGCCCTCACCTCGATCCTCGCCTGCCAGCTCCGAAAAATCGGGCGAGAGGGAGCGGCGTCGGGGGCGAGGATACAACTAACGCTAGTAAGAGTATCGGTTGTTGGGCGAGATGTCTCCGGGTGCGCACAGATTCACCGGTTGGCTCTGCTGCTTTCCCTTGGAGGTACTCAATCGGCTGACGGCCTCGCCGAGCGCCTGCTCCTCCAGGACGCGGTATAATCTCTGCGCAGCATTGGGTCGAGGTCCCTCGTGGCTGCTCGGCGACGCGTCTGGTCGCTCCTTCGTGTCCCTGTCCTTATCCTTGTCCTTCTCTTTGCGAGACTTACCGACTCCGCCGTGGCTGGAGCCGGGATCCTTCTTGGCGCGCGACTCACGTCCTCGCTTCGGTGACGAGCGGTTCGGTGAGCCGTGGCTGCTGGCGAGGCTCTCGCGCCTCGACGAGGGCGGCGCGACGATGCCTGGCTGGTGGCGGTCCGCTATGGCGATGTCCGTGTCGTCGAAGGAGTTGTGCATCGGATTCTTCCAGAGCCAGGCGCGTCTTCTACTGCTGCTCAGAGGCGTGCGCTGCGGCTGGGCCGAGGACGCCTGGCTTTCCGATCCTTGCTCGCCTTTTGACTCGCCCTCGAATAGTAACTCGTCGAGGTCGTCTGCCGGGGATAAGGCACTCGATCATGAGATGGTGTATGGGGAGATTTTTCGGGCAAACGTATCGTGATGAGATTGTCGATTGTTTCGCGTTGATTGTTAGATTTCCGGATTAGCGAAGTTTGATTTAGGAATAATTTTCCCTCTTTCGAGTTCTGAATTATCGTTAATTCATAGCATATTTTTTAAGTAAAGAGTACGGAAGAATGAAACTGCTAATTCTTTCTATTAAATTATCTAATTTTGTTGAATTTAAGTAAGCAGACACATCCATAATAAAAAAAAAATTGGAACAAACATAAAAATAAAACATTTTTTAAATATTAATGCCAAATGCAGGATTCGTTTTAGATCTTAGGGGCTTAACTAATGTCTATTGATTTTATTCATGCATTTAACTAAAAATTCTCTACTTACTTTTGCTAATTAGAAATAGCAATTAGAACAATTATAAAATTAAATTTATAATTTTAGTTAATAAAAAATAAAAACAAAATTTACAAACAAATTTATATTGGATTATTATCAGTCTTTGAAAGTCATTTCAAATATTCTTTCATTCAACATACATAATATAACATTCATAGGTAGAAACAACATGGTTTAACATAATCAAAATTTTGTTTTTCACCATGCATTCTAACAATCGTTTCTGTACATTGAAATGGTTTGACTCACCAGGTAATTTCTTGGTACGAAATGAGGCGTTGGTAATCATAGATTTCAGTATAGTTGCTGTTGAAGTTGAAGATGTAACACTTATGCCTAATGAACCATCAGCAGATTTATCTACAAGTATAAAAAAGCAAGTTTACAATATGTTTTACACATTTTATTTCAAATTCTAAATGGTTTAAGTATACCTGTTGGACCAGAACTGCTAGAGTTACGAATGGCATTTGTGGCCAGCATAACTTCTGGATAAGTTTCATAACATGCTCGATTGTGAATGTCTTCCACTGCTTGTGATGCAACGTACCAACAATTGTTATACCTAAAACATCATTAAATTATAATTTGGAAAAAGTTCTGGTGAAAAATAGAATTAAAAGAGTAAATTTTTATACATAGAAAAATAAATTGAATGAAGAAATTCTAGAAGAAATTGACTGGACACTGGTATTCTGGGTAATAATCTAGGAACAAAACTAGATTCACTGCCATAAGTAGAGGTACGTTGATGATGACCTGGTTTCATAAATCCTTGAGTGATAAGTCTGCAATTATTTAAAAAAAATGTAAATTTGATCATAAATTAAAGAATTGTCAAAAAAGATATCTAATTTACTCACTTTGAAGCTACTTTACATAATTGTTCCAGAGCAGACTTTTTAAAGAATCCTAGTTGTTGATTAAATACAAATAACAGAGCCGTCATGACTTTTAACCTGTTCTGAGCATTTAAAGTTTCTACATGCTTTAAAGGGCCCCAGCTAACAAGTTTTGTATTGCATTCTTCAAATCGTCGTACTGCACTTTCTGTTAATGATGCAGGTGCTAAACTGGAAGGCTAAACAAATATTTAAAAATGTAATGACCAAACAGATTTGATTTTAAAAAAAAGCAAAAAATTTACCTCATGGTAAATTGACATCATTGCAAGAGAAGGTAAACGAAAAGATACTGCTTTTGGTTCTCCATTCTTATCTACTAATTCTAAATTATACACTCCAACTAGTAAAGTTTCTACTGTTCGACAGTTCTGAAAATAATATTCAATTATTAAAATAGTAATACACAATTTTTTGTTCTTTTGCTTATTTATATCTATATTCATAGATGCAATGATATCATAGATGCAATGATGATAGTTCTAAAAATAGTATAGTAATAAAAATGTAATTAAAAGATTTTGAAGATATACTAAAAATATTTGAATAATGATTTAATTGAAATTTAAAGAATACTTTTATTCTATTTAGCTTTTATTTTTTTAAAGAATAAACAACAAAAGTATTATTTAAATTACAGACAATTCCTTATGCTAATTGAACTTTCCATAGTCTGTCTTTATGACAGACTGAAAAGTTCAATTAGCATGATGATTCTCGACTTTGAGTCTGACAGAAATAATATCTGAAAATCCTTACATAATCTAATTGCAGTCATACACCATTAATAAAAAAACAGAAAACTAAACTAGCAAATATTAAAAAAAATTGTTGCAACTATGTTTGGAATTATACATATTTATCTCACAATACATTTGAATATCTGTTTATATATTAATAGATCCTTTCAATCAAAATACCTTAATATCTCCATGAGCAACGGAATTCAAATAAATATATATTAACGTAGGTAAAAACTGCAGACTAAAACGTTGAAGCTGTATTTCTCTCGATCTGTAGAAATTAAATAACTGATTGCACACATTTTCCACCAACTGAAATTAAATCACACAATTAGATTAATTCCCATAACACTTATCACTCCAAATTTCAATTCCACATAAAACTCAACAATACCTGGCTGTATTTACTGCGCTCCTCAAGCATTAGATACAGAGCCTGCACAATCTCATCGTCCTGAGACAGAGTATTGGCGAAGGTAGTGAGCTCCGAGTTTGATAAATCAGCACAGTCAGCGAGCCACTCATTGATGATTCCCTCGATCATCTTGACCAGTTGTTTCTCCGGACAGAGCCACCTGACTACCTCTGATCAATCCAATCGCCAGTTCAAGGTCTCTGACTCATGTGGCCTTCTCGCAGCTGGTGTCTCTCTGTCACTTCACAGGCGCTAACGATTCTCCCTCTTCGCCTCTTAGCCAGGCATACCCTCGCAAGGATCCATGTGGCCTTGGTCGGCAGACCTCGAGACTTAGGCAGTCGAGCTCGAGCCTCTAGTTACTTTAGCTACTTATCTCCTCACTCCCTCTTGCAAACGTCACGACCACTTGCCGCGGCTCAGGCTTCGGTGGTCGAGTGTCCGGTCGCTGTTGCTGCTGTCGCTGCTTTTGCTGCTGTTGTCGTTAGTCCAGGGCGCCATGCCATGCCATGGCACGCACGCATACAACCGTGCCACGGAGAGATCGCCGACCGTGAGCCTGACCGAGTGTCAGGCCAAATTGACCGGCCAGCGGGTATTTATCCGACCGACTGTCGCGACGCCAGCGGTTGGAACTGGAAGTGAGCATCGCTGGCGCCATTGGCGCTTAAATATGTACCTATAGATCCTCATCCTGTTTGTGTTTTCAAAAAAAGTTGAAATAGCATAAAATTAATAATAAGATTCATTATAATGGTAATACACTGATATTATAGTAAACCATATTGTTATTTTTAATTGTAAGAATTAATCGAGAAATTTAAGTTTAAACACAAAAATTTACATGTGTATAAAATGTTGGAAGTAAGAATATAGTAATGTAGAATAATGACTATAAGCTCATGTGCTTGCCAAAGGAGTACGATACTATACGGTACGTCAATATCTAAATAGTTCTTCTGTACTTGAAAATTGGTCTAATTTTGCATAATCTTCGAAAGTTTGTTTGCAGATGTGTACCAGCGTTCCTTTCGAACTGAAAAAATAAAATAAATGAAACTTCATTTATTCAGAATATAATATTTTGTATAAACAACCGTTTAATTGTATTATGTAATTTGTTACATATGTAAAATTTAAAAACTAAATAATTGCGACCGACAATGTCAAATAATATTTATTCACGATGAAAATAAGCTCGCAAATTAAATCGAAATTACCGATTGTTTCGATCCCGCCGCGGCGTTATAAAAGCTGATCAATAAAATTCTCTCATGCATAAATGAATGAAACCACTCTGCAATTGTGAATGTTAAATTTTTATGACTTTATAATTTGTAAAATCTTTGAGAAAGTAAAATCATTATTTTAATAATGAATAACAATGTTTGCCCTTTTATTTGTTACAGATAAATAACTTTATTTTATATACTATTTACAGATATATATTGTTACATACATTTTTTTTATTTTATCAAATTATCATAATGTTGAAATCGCTTAGATATTACAATAGGTCTTCGTAAGGACAAAAGGATACAGGTATAAAATAATATGAAAAATATATTTAATTAATATTCGATCTATCTCATTTATTGTATATAATATTGTACACAATCCACCGCTCTGTGAAAGCTCCGAGAATAGCAAAAACAAAGAAAAAAAATTGTTAACACGAGTGTTAAAGATAAGTCCAATCGTAGTCACTATATAGTATCTCGAAATTCACTTCAAAGTCCATCAATTCTCGCTGCAGTAATTACAAAAACAAAGAAGAAAACAAAAGGCTCTCCGATCGCTTTTAAAAAGTCTTTTCAACACTTTCAAACCGGAGAGTCAATTCTTTTTTCATTCGCGCGAATACACTGTTAAGAAGAAGTCAGTTGAATGACGCACTCTCAGTTGTCGTCGTTTAGCGTGGTCGGCGTCGCATCCTCGTCGTCGTCCGATATGAATTTTTTGGTCATGCGCTTTCGGCGCCCACCCCTGCCGGTGCCCTCGCTCTTGCGGCCTTTCAGCTTGATTTTCATCCTGACGCTGGCCTCCGGGTCTTCGGGCTCCTCCACGTCCTTCTCGTCGTCCGATGCGTTGCCGATGTCGGCCTCGATTCTCTGCCGGGCGTTCGTGAAGACCGTCTGTAGGACGATGGAGTTCTCGTGAATGAGCGAGGCTTCCTCGTTGTAGATTTGCGCGTTCTTGCAGAGTTGCATGAAGTCCTTCTCGAGGTCGTCGGTATCGGCGTATTTGCCCTCGTCGATCTTCTGAATTAGTTTGTTGATAGCAAGGGGTTTCTTGATCACCTCGTAGTAATCCGGGAATTCGCGCCGTGGCGGCAGCTCCATGAACGGCTCGCTCAATGGCCTGGCGTCTGGACTCTCCTGGTAGTGTATTACAATGGCCATGATCTTTTTCATGATGCGTTTAAGTTTAGGATCGACTCCGGTGCCCCGTTTTTTTCTTGGCGGGCCATCCTCGTCTTCCTCGCCTCGCTTTTTTCGCTTGCGCGGTTGCTTCTTTTTCTTGTCGTCTTCTTCCTCCTCGTCGAACTCGGCGCCTTCCTCGCCAATAGCCTTCAGCCACTCTTTTTCCGTGAGGCTATTAGTGTAGTCAACCTCCTTTCGCTGCCTGGAACCGCGGCCCAAGAAAGCTTTATCATCCTCTTCTTCGTATGTCCACCTTTCCACTTCGTCTTCGTCCTTCACGAGCCACTCGGGGAGCTCTGACTCGTCGAGCAGGCGAGATTTCCTGGCCGGACCCAACTTAGCTTCTTCACGACGTCTTTCCATGTCGATCTTTTGGAATGACTCAAACTCGTTCTCGGATCTAGCGATCATCTGGTTCACGGTTTCATCATCTGGCACCTCGTTCTCCTCTTCGTCATCCGCGTCGTCTTGGTGCAAGATAGTTTGAAGGAATTGCTGCCTCTCAGATCCCGTAGACTTCTGATCGAACATACCGGCTTGAATGACTTTTTCATCCATGTTCAGCTTGTACCTCGCGGCAGCCAAGATTCGCTCTTCCACCGAATTTACAGTCATCAGTCGCAATACGCGTACTTCGTTCTTTTGGCCGATACGGTGAGCTCTGTCCTGCGCCTGCAGATCTTGATGCGGATTCCAATCGGAGTCGAAAATGATTACTGTATCCGCGGCTTGTAAATTCAAACCAAGACCTCCAGCTCGTGTCGACAATATAAACAGGAAATACTCCGAGCCCGGGTCGTTGAATCTTTTCAGCAAATCCCCTCTGTCTTCGGCTTTAGTTGTTCCGTCCAATCTTAAATACAGGTAGCCTCGCCAGTTGAGATAATCCTCCATAATGGTCATGCACTGCGTCATCTGACAGAAAAGTAATACCCTGTGACCTGTGGCTTTCAATTTTGGCAAAATACGATCCAACAGTTCAAATTTGCCAGAAGCTCGATACAAATCGGGCCCGCTGATTAGGCCAACTCCTTGGATACCCAGATGCTCGCAATACTTCTCTTCTATCGCTTGGAACATGAACGGATGATTACAAAGTTTGCGGAGTTGTACAATCGTATTCATTAGAGCCTTCGCACCTCCTTTGCCGCGTTTGCCCTTTTCAGATCCGTCAGTAAGCAGCACGCCTTTGCTCTGCATGTGTTTATAAAGGACTTTCTGCAAGCCGGACATGTCACATTTAATGATGTACTCAACTTTGTCGGGCAATTGAGACTCTACTTCCTTCTTCAGACGTCTCAATAGGAAAGGCCGCAGTACTTTGTGCAGACGCCGGATAATAAGTATCGTTTCTTCCTCGTTCAATTCGACCTTTTCACCGGTAGTAGCAAAAGGAGCGTTGAACCATTGCTCGAACGTACTACACGACTTGAAGATCGATGGGAGTAAAAAGTTGAGAAGAGCCCAGAGCTCAGGCAATTTGTTCTGCAACGGCGTACCCGTAAGCAGCAGACGATGGGGCGCCAAATAGTGAGTGTTTAACACTTGAGTTAATTTACAATGATGATTTTTCATTCTGTGACCCTCGTCTATGATCATGTATTTCCACTGCAACTTGGCTAAGACACTTTTGTCTTTTATAATGTACTCGTAAGTAGTTAACAAAACATTAAACTTGGTCGCACGCATTTGAGACTGGATGGTTCTCCTTCCTGCCGGAGAACCTTTGTAAGAAACTACAACAACACTAGGTGCCCACTTTTCGAATTCCAAAATCCAATTGGAAAGCGTCGAAAGAGGAACAATAATTAGAAATGGTCCACAAACTTTCTTCTTCTCCATGAGATAAGTTACTAAAGCTATAGTTTGAATAGTTTTTCCTAGACCCATCTCGTCGGCTAAAATACCATTGAGATTGTTGTTGAACAGTGATACCATCCATTCCAAACCTCTGATTTGGTACTCCTTCAATTTGCCGTTCACCATTATTGACGCCTGCTCCGTAACGACCTCGTGTACAGTGTGAGCAATATTATAGTAAGTTTGCTCTTCTGTTTTGTACTCATCGTCTTCCACTTTGGCTTTCTGTATCGTCTTCTTGACTTTGTCATCCTCACCATCAGCTATACTTTTTTTGTCTTCGTCTTTGTCATCTTCGTCGTCGTCATCCTCGTACTCGCTATCCGATTCAATTGCTTCCCATCCTGGATGAGTGTCTAAGAAGGCATTCAGCTGACTCATTAAAGGCGCTTCATCGCCGCTGAGCGTGCGACCTGTGGCTATTTCGACAACGCTAACTCGAACATCTTCACCATCGCCACCGTCTCCATTTTCACCTTCTTGATACTTCTTCTTTTTCTTTTTACGTTTCTGCTCTTCAACTTGTTTTTTCTTCTGCTCCATTTTGTGTTGCTTGACCATTTCTGTGAGATTACTGATGTATTCATCTGTTTGTGACAGTAAGAAGGCCAAACGTTTATCTTTCTTCTGATCGATAAGTTTCCTGTAACCTTCTTCATCTTCTGCCATCAAACGTCTCATACGTTCCTTTTCTATCCTTTCCTGCTCCTTCTTTTGTTCTCTTTCAGCATTTGCATGATGATTAAGGATAGCTTTGTTGAGCCGGGCCAATTTAGCAATGTTATTCCTATGGAATTCTTTGAAATCTTTACTGTGTTGTAATACAGAACTAATAAATTCTTGATGCTTCTGTCTTCTTTTCCTTTCAGCTTCCAATTTCTGTTGTTTTTCAAGTTTTTCTGTAGCTCTAGCTTCTCGTAATCCTTGTCTCTTTGTCCGTTTGTAGGCTTTTACATTTACTGCTGTTTCTAATGTTGTATCCTTACGTGTGCAAGCTAAGATTTCTGACCTTAGTTGTCGTTGGAAATTCAGGACTCTTAACATGCCTAACTCTATTTGAGCTTGTATACGTAAATCTTCAGGCATATTTGTGGGCAAATAATTAAGTTGGTCCATTCTAAGTGCTATCCTAGCTGCGACTCGGTTTTCTCGTTCTTGAAGAATAACTAATGGATCGAGGCCAGCAGGTTTTACCACTGTAGTGACTTTGTTAGTTTTTCCCTGAGGCCCTTGTTGACCTTGCTGCTGAGGTCCTTGACCTGGCTTGGGAGGACCAAAGCCAGGAGCAACCATGTTGGGAGGTTGGCCTGGAAGCAGTGGACCCTGCACTGGCTCTAAAGATCTTTGGCCTTGTACAGCAAGTACTTGCTGTTGTGTTAAAGGTTGATTTCGTGCTAATGCACGATATGCCATAATCTGTGCTCGAAGCTGTTGAATTTGTTGAGAGTTAAAAGCTTGTTTGTCCCCAATGCTACCAATTTGTCTTGCTTTTAATGCAAGAAGCTGTAGATAACGAGGATCCTCTTGAAGTCCTTTCTCTTCCATTGTATCAATTGCTTTTTGTAGAGCAATCAAATTATCTTGAGTAGGTCCAGGAACAGGACCAGGGCCAGGGCCTGGACCAGGAACCAATAGGCCATTTTGATTTGGTGGACCAACTTGACCAGGACCTTGAACTCCTGGAGCAGAACCAACTGGACCTCCTTGTACGTGTGGTTGATTACCTAAAACAAGATAAAAATGAGTAAATTCCATATAATCCATAAATGAAAAAATATTTTGCATTGAAAAATATAATTTAACAAACACCACAACATTAGTATTCATCTGTAAAAATAGTTGTGTTCCTAACTACTGTTTCATTAAACTTAAATACTAACTGTATACACATTAACCTGACATAATAAATAATAATAATAATTATTTACATATCAAGCAAGCAATACATACAATAATCAATTTTCATTTACATTGATAGATATAAATATATACATAAATTCATATACCTTTCCCAGCGCCAATAAATAAACTCACAATTAAAAAATATAAATTTCTACAAATTTATAAATTAATAAAGTATTCATACCTATATTTTGAGGCGCATGAGTAAGTCCTGGTGCTGGTAAATGTGAAGGTCCATTGATACCAGTCACCGGTCCCATAGGTCCGCTCTGAGGCTGTACACCCGGCACTGGTCCAGGAGGTCCATTCTGAACCATCACACCGATGCCACCAGGCATCTGTTGCGGGTGAGGCGAATAATGCTGTTGTACAGGAGCCTGTAACGGAGGCTGTTGATGAGGCGAAAGCTGTGGCTGAGCCATCATAGCTCCTCCTTGCTGTGCTGGCGGTATGGGCTGCACTCCATCATAACCTTGTGGAGACATGACCATGGCTGCTGGCATCTGCTGGGTATAGCCCTGGGCAGGCTGCTGCTGTACCTGCTGCGGCGGGGCACCGTAGCCCTGCTGGGGGGTCGAGCCCTGCTGCCCCGGCTGCGGCTGAACCGAGGAGTGTTGCTGCTGCTGGGGCGACGACGGCGGCGCGGCCTCGACGAATCCGGGGGCGGCGTTCTGCGGGTGATGCTGCCCTGGTTGACCCGAGGGCGAGACCGACTGCTGGGGCGGCCCCATCGGAGCGCTTGGAGGCTGCTGCGGCGGTGGCATCGTCGACGGCTGTTGCGGCGACGGGCTCGCCATGTTTCTACCTCGCTCTGGCACGCTGACTCGTTCTAACGCCCCGCGCTCCCGACTCGACTCGGCATTATTTTTCCACTCGCCGTGGCAATTACCGGGAGGCCTGCGTTATACGCGCACGATCCTCGTAGCGGCCACGAGAGCCTCGGCAAATTTATCCTAGCGATCACGCAGGAACGCCACCGGCCAGTTTCCTCCTTTCATTGGGTGTAGTGGCGTGCATTTCCAACAGAATCAATGTCAGACGCCATGTATACACACACCGACAAAGCTAACTTCCCGCCACGGTTTCTCCACTGCGCGCCTCGCCAAGGGCACGCGCCGCAGGCGAGGGGGTGGATTTTTGGGACTGGATCGGGCGATGATTTTTTTTTTTTTTTTTTGCAGATTTCAGAAGGCCGGAGGTACTCGCGACGCCTACCGTGGCGTATATTTACGAAGATAATTGGTCGCAGTGCGCCTGTATAACTTTACATAACCTTAATTCGGGAGGAGAGGTTATCTGGATATCTGGTTATCTGATGTAGGTGGCGCGGCTTCATCTGGCTTGGCTCATCTGGAATATTATCTTTGTTCGCTTTGGTTGTTTTGAAATGGAAAATAAAAAATATTGCTGGACGCTGATTGTAAAATGAAAAAAGTCAACCTATCAAGCGAGTTGCGAAACGCGAAAATGCTGACTGAATTTTCAAAATTTTCGCTTTCGCAGTGCTGATGCTGAAGAAATTGATCGGGTTCATTTCTTAGTCATTTACAAATGTTTAAAAAATTATTTTTCATTGCAATTCTTTTGTAATTAATTGCAATTTTTTATTATATTGCACTTAAATATATGTTCTATTTAAATTTTATTTTTATTAAAGTATAAATAAATAACACAAGTACAAAAATTTAAGTATTATTTTTTAATATAAGCTTGTTTTATATTAAGAAAATTAAATGAAAAGAATTGTACGTACATCTAAATATTTTAAAAAACTTAAATAAAAAAATTATTTGTGCATCGTATTTTTTGAATATAAAGGAAGTTGGTAGATGGAGGTGTGAAAAGAAAACAAACCAATATATTTTAGTACGATCTATCTCATTTACTGTATATAATTAATATTATACACAATTACCATTTCTGTGAAAGTTCTTGATTACAGACAAAATTAGAATAGGACGATAGAAGGAAAATTCAAGTCTAGTTTTCACTATAAGTGTACCTAAAATTAAAAAAAGTCTATAAATTTCCTACAGCTGTTTAAAAAATTGATTTAGCTTTTTATCGACTTTCGGTGTCTTTAAATGATGAAATATACTTATAAGAAAATTTATCGAAATATAATTTAAAACCTTACAGATTTCTAAAGCTTATATACACTCAATGATCATCAGCATCGTCATCATCATCTGAAATACACTTTTTGCTTATTCTCTTTCTTCGACCTCCTCTTCCGCCACCCTCACTTTTCCTTC
The DNA here is from genome assembly GCA_035582955.1 of Sycophila texana. NCBI lineage: Eukaryota > Metazoa > Arthropoda > Insecta > Hymenoptera > Eurytomidae > Sycophila > Sycophila texana. The sequence continues at coordinate 9,114,402 of JAWWEN010000009.1, forward strand.
CTTTCAATTTGATCTTCATTCTTACGTTGGAATCTGCATCCGAACCATCATCGTCTTTATTGTCGTCGGAGCCCAATCCTTCAGCTTCGACTTTCTGTCGTGCATTTGTAAAAACAGATTGCAAAACAATAGAATTTTCGTGAATCAATGACGCTTCCTCGTTGTATATTTGTGCGTTTTTGCAAAGCTGCATAAAGTCCTTCTCGAGTTCATCCAAATCCGTGTACTTGCTCTCATCAATCTTCTGAATGAGTTTGTTGATAGCAAGAGGTTTCTTAATTATTTCATAGTAGTCTGGAAATTCTCTTCGCGACGGCAGTTCCATGAATGGTTCGCTCAGTGCTCTGCCGTCTGTGCTATCTGTGTAATTAACGACTACAGACATTATTTTCTTCATACTTCTTTTCAGTTTGGGGCTTATCCCCGATGCTCCTCTTCGCTTTTTTACAATGGGCTCCTCATCCTCATCGCCCTTCTTTCTCCTCTTTCTCGTTTGCTTTTTCTTCTTATCGTCCTCCTCCTCTTCCTCGAATTCCACTCCATCATCGCCAATAGCCCTGAGCAATTCCTTCTCTGTAAGGCTATTCGTGTAATCAACCTCCTTGCGCTGTCTTGAGCCACGACCCAAAATTTTGTCTTCTTCCTCGTCGTAACAGCATTTTTCGACCTCATCATCATTCTTAACTAACCAGTCAGGAAGTTCAGACTCTTCTAATAGCCGAGATTTCCTAGCCGGTCCTAATTTAGCTTCTTCTCTTCTCCTTTCGATATCTAATTTCTGGAAAGATTCGAATTCGCCTTCACTCCTGGCGATCATCTGGTTGACGGTTTCGTCATCCGGAACTTCGTTTTCCTCTTCGTCGTCAGCGTCGTCTTGATGTAAAATACTTTGAAGGAATTGCTGTCTCTCAGATCCGGTTGATTTCTGGTCAAACATACCGGCCTGAATAACTTTCTCGTCCATATTCAATTTGTAACGCGCGGCAGCCAAAATACGCTCTTCGACAGAGTTCACTGTCATTAATCGCAAAACTCGCACTTCATTCTTCTGTCCGATACGGTGAGCTCTGTCCTGAGCTTGTAAATCTTGATGAGGATTCCAGTCGGAGTCAAAAATAATTACAGTATCTGCAGCCTGAAGATTCAAACCAAGACCTCCGGCACGAGTCGACAATATAAACAGGAAATACTCCGAGCCGGGATCGTTGAATTTCTTCAGCAAGTCTCCTCTATCTTCAGCTTTCGTCGTACCATCTAATCTTAAATACATGAAGCCACGCCAATTGAGATAGTCCTCCATTATAGTCATAAGCTGCGTCATTTGACAGAAGAGCAGTACCCTATGATCCGTAGCCTTCAGCTTGGGCAAAATGCGATCCAACAGTTCAAATTTGCCAGAAGCTCGATACAAAAGAGGGCCAGTAATGACGCCGGTCCCGTGTATACCTAAATACTCGCAATACTTCTCTTCAATGTGTTGGAACATAAAAGGATGATTACAAAGTTTTCTAAGCTGGACAATAGTATTCATCAAGGCTTTCGCGCCTCCCTTGCCCCGTTTTCCTTTTTCAGATCCATCAGTCAGCAAAACTCCCTTACTCTGCATGTGCTTATAAAGAACTCTCTGCAAGCCGGACATATCACACTTAATAATATATTCTACTTTATCAGGCAGCTGAGACTCTACTTCTTTCTTGAGACGCCTCAACAAGAAAGGACGTAAAACTTTATGTAAACGACGAATAATAAGAATAGTCTCTTCCTCATTCAACTCGACCTTCTCGCCGGTTGTAGCGAATGGTGCGTTAAACCACTGTTCGAACGTACTACACGACTTGAAGATTGATGGAAGTAAGAAATTCAACAGAGCCCAGAGCTCCGGTAATTTATTTTGCAATGGTGTACCTGTAAGCAGCAAACGATGAGGCGCGAGATAATGAGTGTTTAACACTTGAGTTAATTTACAGTGATGATTTTTCATTCTGTGACCCTCATCTATAATCATGTACTTCCACTGCAGCTTAGCTAAGACACTTTTGTCTTTTATAATATACTCGTAAGTAGTTAATAAAACGTTAAACTTAGTAGCGCGCATTTGAGACTGTATAGTTCTCCTTCCGGCCGGAGATCCCTTGTATGAAACCACTATGACGCTGGGTGCCCACTTCTCGAATTCTAATATCCAATTAGATAGAGTCGACAAAGGAACAATGATGAGGAAAGGCCCGTTCACTTTTTTCTTCTCCATGAGATAAGTTACCAAGGCTATCGTCTGAATTGTCTTGCCGAGACCCATCTCATCGGCCAATATGCCGTTCAGATTGTTATTAAACAACGACACCATCCATTCGAGACCCTTCACTTGGTACTCCTTCAGCTGGCCGTTCACCATGATGGACGCCTGCTCAGTGACGCTCTCGTGAACGGTGTGAGCGATGCTGTAGTAAGTTTGCTCCTCGGTCTTGTACTCGTCGTCCTCGACCTTGGCCTTCTGCATCGACTTTTTGTTTTTGATCTCCTCGCTCGAGTTCTTCTTCTCGTCCTTCTCATCCTTATCCTCATTATCCTCGTCGTTCTCCTCGTCGTCTTCCTCCTCGCTATCGGTCTCGACAGCCTCCCATCCTGGATGAGACTCCAGAAATGCATTGAGCTGACTGAGCAGGGGCGCCTCATCGCCGGAGAGCGTGCGGCCGGTCGCCGTTTCCATGACCTCGATCCGGACGTCCTCACCGTCAATGCCCTCGCCATTTTCGCCTTCTATCGAGACCCTCTTCTTCTTTTTCTTGCGCTTCTGCTCCTCGGCTTGCTTTTTCTTCTGCTCCATTTTGTGCTGCTTCACCATCTCCGTGAGATTGCCGATGTACTCGTCCGTTTGAGAGAGCAGGAACGCCAGACGCTTGTCTTTCTTTTGATCGATGAGTTTCCTGTAACCTTCTTCGTCTTCTGCCATCAGACGTCTCATACGCTCTTTTTCTATCCTCTCTTGTTCTTTCTTTTGTTCTCGCTCAGCGTTCGCGTGGTAATTCATAATGGCTTTGTTGAGTCGCGCCAGCTTGGCGATGTTGTTGCGATGGAACTCCTTCAGATCCTTGCCATGCTGCAGCACCGAGCTAATGAACTCTTGGTGCTTCTGCTTTCGCTTTCTTTCCGCTTCGAGCTTTTGTTGTTTCTCGAGCTTCTCGGTCGCTCGGGCCTCCCTCAGACCCTGTCGTTTCGCGCGCTTGTAAGCTTTCATGTTGACCGTCGTCTCGAGGGTAGTATCTCGGCGTGTCGATGACAAGATTTCTGAACGCAGCTGCCGTTGGAAACTCAATACGCGTAGCATGCGCAATTCCGTCTGCGCTTGGGTACGGACTTCTTCGGACACGCTAGCGGGTAAATTCGATAAGAGTTCGATGCGCATGGCAATTCTCTGAGAGACACGATTTTCACGCTCCTGCAGAATGGAGATCGGATCGATACCGGGCGGCCGTGGTAACGTTGTTACTCTATTTGTCTTCGATCCGGGCGGTTGCGGTCCTTGTTGTTGTCCTGGATGCGGCGGCTGCTGCGGCATCGGTTGTTGCTGAAGCTGCGGTGGCTGTGGACCCGGCGGACCTAATCTTGGAGGACCGCCAAAAGGTGGCACACCTATTGGTCCATGGGGTGGTCCGCTTGGAGGTCCACCGGGAACCATTGGTCCAGCTTGACTTGGATCGACAGGCCGCTGGCTGAGACCTTGTGCACTCATCATTTGCTGGGGGCTCAGTGGCTGGTTGCGCATCAGCGCTTTGTAAGCGATTATCTGGGCGTGGAACTGCTGAAGTTGCTGCGGCGTAAATGCTTGATTCTCGTTGCTACCCTGCCGAGCTCTGAGCGCGAGAAGTTGCAAGTAACGCGGGTCTTCTTGGAGGCCTTTCTTCTCCATCGTGTTGATCACTTTTTGCAAAGCGTTGAGGTTTTCTTGACCTTGACCGGGAACAGGTGCGGGTCCAGGTCCTACACCGGGACCTGGGCCAGGTCCGGGCCCTGGTCCGGGCATTCCTCCGTGGCCAGGCGCGGCTCCAGCACCTGGTGGGCCATTTTGCGTATGCGAGCTGATGTGTCCAGGTCCTTGGCCGAGAGGTGATGGCCCACCTGGACCCATGGGACCTCCTGGAGCACCCATGGGGCCTCCTGGTCCACCAGGGCCTCCCATAGGACCTCCTGGACCTCCAGCGCCCATAGGCCCGCCAGCACTCATAGGACCTCCAGGGCCGCTGGGTCCTCCCATTGGACCTCCTGGTCCTCCTCCTCCCATCGGTCCTCCAGGGCCACCAGCACTCATAGGACCTCCAGGACCGCCGGGTCCTCCCATTGGACCTCCTGGACCTCCTGGTCCCATATGGCCAACTGATCCCATTGGACCTCCAGGTCCGCCAGCTCCCATAGGTCCTCCTGGGCCACCGGGACCTCCTGGACCTCCTGGACCTCCTGGACCTACAGGTCCTCCTGGTCCGCCAGGTCCTCCCAATGGACCACTAGGTCCGCCTGCACTCATAGGTCCTCCAGGACCTCCAGCAGCCATAGGTCCTCCAGGTCCACCAGTACCCATAGGTCCTCCAGGACCACCAGTACTCATAGGTCCTCCTGGACCACCGGTACTCATGGGTCCTCCAGGACCGCTAACACCCATTGGTCCTCCAGGACCTCCTGGACCTCCTGGACCGGTAGGTCCTCCAGGTCCACCTGGAGGTTGTTGGTTACCTGCACATAAATTTTTTTTGTTAAAAAAAATATAATGGAATATTTTTAATTTACTTTAAACTAAACTATAAACTACGATTTAAAAAATTAATTATGTTCCTAGAAAGAATACAAACGATTAATTAATGCAATACCATTAGATTTAAAAAAAGTAAGCAGTTGATAAATGCAAAAGCAAGTAAATGCAAATGTAGAATGAGTAATGTAGAAGCAAGACGTGATAGATGTATAATGAACAAATGTAGTGAAATAATAATGTGCTTTTCAGAAATCAAAGTAAGGGCCAAGGGTTAAAGTTTTTTTTACATAATTGGCTAACAATGCTAAGGGCAGCAACAAAGGCAGATTGATTACTTTTTTAACATACCCATACTCTGCCTCATTTCTGGTGGATGGGGTAGTCCAGGTCCAGGGGAATGTGAAGGTGCACTGTGACCAGGTTGTCCGTGTGACATTTGGACTGCGCTCATTGGTCCACCTTGTGGTGGTGAAGGCTGTTGTTGATTTGGCCCTGGGCCAGGAGGACCACCTTGTCCCATATTACCTGCACTTCCTCCAACTTGTGAAGGGTGAGGCTGATAATACTGGGGGACAGGCAGCTGTGATTGATGTGGAAGAGGCTGATGAGAGGGTCCATGGGGAGTAGGATGCGGAGGCTGGTGAGGTCCTTGGTGTGGACCTTGGTGTGGACCTTGATGAGGGCCTTGGTGGGGAGGACCTTGATGGGATGGTTGATGAGGCGACTGGTGTGGTGGTTGATGGTGGGGTGATTGAGGATGAGGGGGTTGAGAATGAGGACCTTGCTGGTGTGGTGGTTGCTGATGTGGTCCCTGTGGATGTGAAGATTGTTGATGGAGTGATTGTTGGTGGGGATTTTGGGGATGAGGTGCTTGAGAGTGAGGACCTTGCTGATGAGGAGACTGTGCATGAGGTCCTTGGTGAGGTGGTTGGGCATGGGGACTTTGCTGATGAGGTGGCTGTGGGTGTGGTCCTTGAGGATGAGGTGATTGTGAATGAGGGCTTTGATGCGGCGATTGCGAGTGTGGCCCTTGCTGGTGTGGAGGCTGCGAATGAGGACCCTGTGGGTGAGGCGATTGCGAATGAGGTCCTTGCTGATGTGGCGATTGTGCATGTGGAGGTTGCTGGTGCGACGATTGCAGATGAGGAGGATGCGACGGATGCTGATAATTTCCCTGCTGTTGAGGTACTCCTTGCAGTTGAGAAGACTGAACATTTTCATAACCTTGAGATGGACTGTGCGGATGATGTTGCTGAGGCATGCCCATATTTGAAGGCATTGGCTGAGAATGAGGATAATTCTGAGGTGGCTGCTGATGAGGTTGTGGTGGTGGACCACCATACCCCTGCTGCGGTGGTTGTCCTATAAAAAAAATAATTAGTCAAACAACCTAAGAACAAATACTTGACAAGTATTTTTACTTTTAATTTTCATTGTTCAAATTTTCAACTATAAGTATTATATAGAATTCATTTATTTAATAATATAATGTTCTACCTACAAAGGAAACAAAATCTTCAGTTGTTTATTAATTAAATTATATCTTTACTGTACTTTCAATATTTAACAAAGGAAGATAATTAAAATATACCAATTGCAACATAGAAGTAAAGCAATCATTGTTTGTCTTTGTCCCAAAAGTAGCGAGAACCAGGTAAAGAAAGTAATGCCACAAAGGTTTGGCTAGTACAAAGAGCAACGGACAAAGAGTACACTGTGCAGAGTACGTACCAGGATGTTGCGGTGGAAACATGGGTGGCGGAGTCTGCTGCGACTGCTGGGACATGGGCTGCGGTGGACCCTCCTGATACCCAGGCGCCGGGCTGTGAGGATGATTCGAGGGCGAGGGCGCCTGCTGGGGCGGCCCCATCTGATTGGGGGCCTGGGGAGGCGGCATCGGCGAAGGCTGGGGCGACGAGCTCGTCATGCTACGCGGCGCTGCTTGGGCTCCGGTTTTCCTAGCCGTGCACCCGTCGCTCAAATCAACATCTCTGCAAGGAGGCGCACCCTTGTACGGTCGCTCGCGGTGCGTAAGCTGCGCTCTACTTACTCTGCGGCTCATGAACGCGATAACGCGGGCATCCGCGCGTCGCCGCCGCTCGTATTAAGCGTAGCGCGATGACGGCACGTCACCGGCCACCTTCCTCCATTTAAAGGGAGTAGTAGTAGCGTGCATTATTTTTGACGCAGCACAAACACCAGGCGGGCCTGCGCGCTCTCGGCCAGCAGCAGCACGGCTCGACAAAGCTCTCGGTTCGCCGACGCCGGGCTCGCGCAATGTCCATGGGTCGGCCAATGTCAAAGCCCCGGCTCTCCTCTTCCTCCTCCACGGCCTTTTCCACAAGCTTTCCACGCTCCCGTCGGCTATCGAGTATTTACAAAGATGATCCTTTTTCCCCCCCAGTATCTACATTTTACATAACCTTAATTCACTGGCGAAGCTTATCTGGCATCTTCCCCGAGCGGGGGCTACGCGCTCATCTTTAGTAGCTGCTTTCATCTGGAAGACCATCTAAACCGTGCGCCACTCTCCTCATCGTCTCTCCTCCTCGCTCGTTTTTTCTTCCTTCCCTGCCTTTTTTTCAGGTACGCGCGACGCGCGAGCGACACGTTGCGACTCCGAAGCGGCCCGATGCTGGGAAGCCTGCGCCGCCGACGCCGCGTCCACCCGCCGCTCCGCACCCTCGGCCGCGAAACTCGTCCCGGCGGCGTCCCCGCGAGCGCCCCGCCGCCGTCCTTTTCTTTATTTTTCCTTTTTTTTTTTAATCCGGGGACAATGCCGTAGCACACAAGACGCTCGATTTTCAACACGCCCGACTGGTGAACTGAGCCCGCGTAAGCTGCCTCCTCGTAGCCGCTCTGTTATTTTTTACTTCGCCGCAACTTCGGGCACACCGCGCACGCAGACCTCTCCTTCGCCCTTTCCTCTTCTCTGTCGGGCGGCAGGCCACACGGCCGGATTCCGCGACGTCGATTTTGAACGCTGCTGCCTCTGGGCTGGCTTGTGGCGGCTCGCGAGCACCCGACGCCGGACGCGCAAGCAGAGTTTCCACTCTTCGTAGGCGCGCCTGCCCCGTGCCCGTACGCGTCCCCCGATTCGGCGCGGAGCATTCGGAGCCGCGCACGCGTCCAACTAGCGCCAGCTAGCGCCGATTCTCCTGCGGACTTGCTCCTTTTCAGTTTTTGACAAGGCGGAGTTCTATACACAGCAGCTGGCCTGCTGCTGGTGTATAGGATACTAGCTTCACAAGTGAGTGCGTGAAAACGTTACGGATGAAGATTCGCGCTGGTAAATCCACGATAAAAACATCAAATCGAGTCCGTCGTTGAAAGTCCGTGATGTCGCGCTGATTCGGGACTCGCGTTGTCGTAAGTTCATTTACAAAAAAAAAAAAAATTGTTTTCGCTGAGACGATCCGCAGGTGAGAGAACGGAGCAGCGGCGTCGCCGTGACGCATCGCGATATAGTACGTTTTTTTCTTCAAGAGGATGCTGCGCGCTTTCCACTCTATATGCTGGTCCTAACCTCACTGCAATGCACATCTTTCTCTGTTTTTTCTCATTACGAGTTTTCTCACCTGGCGAGATTAATGTTCCACTTGAGAGGATTTGTTTGGCTTTGACTTGCTGGTCACACGTGAAGATTTGCTAAATGGTTTTAATTTATATTATTTGGTTTGAGAGGTGATGCTATTTATAGATGGAGATTTGCAATAATTGTTGTTAATTTATGTTTATATCGCTTGTTGACAATGTCTTAGATTCTCTTGTTCTTATGATTTCTGAAATTGGAGCACCTCACTATATACCTACGTGTATTTTGTTGAGTTTTACTTGTAACAATAAACAGTTGTAGGCTTTAACACGATACTCTTATTATTTTACTTGCATTATAAAATTCAATTGTACACTGATCAATGATTATTGAAGTGTCTTATGACACATGTAATTTATATCTAGATACAGGATCATGACACTGGATTATAACTTAAAAAAAATCAGTCTTATACTATGTCATTGCTCAGGATAGTTTCAGTTGTTCTGCAGACTTTGCTGTGATCAAACAGTCTTGTACTTTTACAATATTAATTACTTTTTATATCTTATTTTAGAAAAACAGAGTATTAATTATAAAATGTGCATTGCATTGCAAAAAGGACCCAGAAGTTTAATGAATAGACAGAAAAGTGTATCTTTGTTATTTCAGTAATATTTAATAGTGAGTGAACTTAGTTAAGTGTTTAACAATGGCTGATAAACCATCCGGTTTGAGGCCACCATCAAAAATTGGACGACCCACTTGTACAGTAACACCAAAACCAGCGATACCACCATCTCCACCAAGATCAATAAGTAAGTGTTAGTCGCTGAAAAAATTTTAACAAAAATGTAATAATATATTAAGAATATTAATTTATTAAAATTCTGTAAATTTTAGAGCTAATGTAAAGAACTAGAATGTACTCTGCTATGTAAAATTAATTTTTCCAATAAAAATAAGGATTGCCATTTTTAGTTTTTAATGTTATTTATAAAGTTGTTTTTCTATATAATTTTTATTATGATAAAGAATAGTTTTCTTATTTATTCTGTTAATATTAATTTGTATTATTTAATTTACATTTTATTTGAAATTAAGTATTATTTAAAATTTACGTTTTACTTCTTCAAATATTATTGTTATAAACTTAAAGGTAAGTACCTACTTAAAATAATATTAACATTACTTCTTCGTCTTATTTTAAACAATTTCCATTAAAAAACTAAATCAAATGTATTTTTAAGATATTCTAAAGAATAAAAATGAAAATAATATACAATAATAATTTAAATTTTTGTACGAAAATTGTTTACTAACTAAACAATAACGAGAATGCTAAAGTGTGCATTATTTCAAACATAAAATTTCTTAGGAACTGGTATGTAATCTTTCAGTGACAATATATTCTTTTTAATCCACCCTTTGTTAAACGTACGTTGATAGCTTATCACAGAGCTTTTAGCATCTTTTGCATTACTTACTTTATTTTCGTTCAAGCTTGTAAGATTGGAAATCTATTTTTAATAAATGAACTCATGTAGCACTTTAAAAACTACCGCAGATTTAACAGATATTTTAAGAATATTTTATTACTCCCGATTAATTTCGTCTGAAACAGCGTTTAATTTTATCATTTTATTATTTGTAAAAATAAATTAATAAAAAAATTAGTATTTAAACCATCGCATTCTTGACCATTTTCACAAAAAATATATAATTTTTCTTACGTTTTTTAAATAAATATCATTTTCAAATCCACATTGACCTACATTTTACAGATAAGATCATAAAGATTGTACACTGCAAACGATAATCGTGTATTCCCGCAGATTTCAGTAGATAAGACTAATTGTAAGACGTACATAGATATTTTCAGTAAATAATGTATTTGTGTTTATCTCCAATGGCCTGGCAACGTTCGACTGTTACTACTTATAACGAAGTGAAGAACTACTGTATAACGAACAGCTACGTGACTTAAATATTATACGAAAAATTTTCTTCGATATACCCGCCGAAAAAAAGAACGAACAATGCATTTCGGCGAGCGCTTAGCTTCGCGAATCGCCTTTCAAAAGTACATAATACACATCGCAGAAATTATTACGGTGCAGTAGAACAAACCAGATTGTAATCGGCGGCCTCGATCAGTCACGAACGGCGCCTGAGTTAATAGCAGCTCGCGAATGTTTTCGTTTATATGGGCGAGCCACTGAAACGAGGGCAGTTTCGGCGAAGTAAATAAATCAGATTCGCGTGTACTTCAAACACTCCCCCTTCGCAAATCCCATCATACTCACCGCAAGCCATATTTTTCCCCTATTCTCTAACTTTCGTTTCATTGATTTTCCAGAAAAAAAAAGTTTTTATAAAAAAAAAAAAAATAAATCACCTTCAAAGTTTTTTTCTGCGTAGTCCTACTGGACACAATCAGCTCCATTCTCCGTCTTATCTGTCCACCCGTTAGAAAGGTAAAAAAACACAAAGGCTCCCATTCATTTCTCTATTAACTCTCTGTAAAGAAAAAGAAAGAAAAAGAAGAAGAAAAACGAGACAGTTAAGACAGACAATATGCTATTTTTTTTTTGTTGAAGCGTTAAGAAAGGCAGTGCCTCGAAAATTCCAGGCGCGCGCGGCGCCAAACCTTTGAGGTCGGCTCCACAATAATGCCCCTCTCTCTCTCTCTCCGTCTATCAACTCCTCCCACCGATGGATGAAGAAAAAAAAATCCAGGCGCGACGTTTCTTCTTTTCCCGCGCGCGAGGTGTGTGTTTACGTTCGATCCCCGCGCGCGCGCGCGCGCTCGCGGCTCTCGATCGGCGAACGCCCACTCCGCAGGCCGGGCTCGCGCTCGGCGTTTAACAGGTCTCCGAGGAAGTCACCGCGAGTCTCGATCGCACCGTCTCGGCGCACGTATCTCCCACGACCGATCGCTCTACCTGGCCGCCGAGCCTTTTTTTCGCTCTAACTGCACCGGATCTTTACAAGAAAGATACCGAGCCGTAAGACAAATTAGCTGGTTTTATTTACTAATTTCGTTGGTGGCGAAAAGTTTTTTTATTAACATTTTTTAATATATAGTTAAATTTTAACATTTTTATATGACTGTAAGTTTTTCGCGTAACTTTAACTAGGAGAGGGATGAATGTCTTTTTAATTCTTGATTGTTAATTTCATTGCTGTTAAAAAAAAAAAAAAAAAATTAATACTCTATTTAAAACTGATTGCATTTTAATTTTCATTCGTATTATTTGATTTTATCAGATGAATCTTAATTGAACGGGATATCATTAAAACATATAATTAGAAACGCACTTCTGCGTGTCTCTAATTTATTATAATCGCTGGTAAGATAAACAGTGGCTCTATTTAATTAATATCGTCGATGCCGCGAATGAATTTAAATAAAACATATCGACGTGCCTTTAAAAAATTAAATAAAAAGAATCATAGATTAAACCTACATTTAAAAATTTTTAATATTTGCTATTTAACCGCACGTTTAACAAAAAAGGAAGGCTGCACACAACGTACCGCAGCTAATAAAGTTTCCAACATTTTTCTAGAAAACTTTTATAGCGCGCAATCTTTACGCAACGTATTCTTCGACGAGCCTACTCAAACCACATAATTTATCGAAACAAACGTTTTTTTTTTTTTTACAAGGAGAATCGCGTCTTACAGTCGCGAGCAAGACAATTTAATGCCGCTCATCCTGGAGCGGATCGCGGCCATCCGCGCATCTCACATTCCGCCGGCGTCGATGTCACCCCCTCGCAGAATTCTCGAATTCGTCCGGCCTCGGGGCCGATGTCGGCGCCGATCCCCCTGCATCCAGAGGTACCCGATCGAGAGGCGCGATTCGGCCGCAAGAAGTTTTTCGTGGTCGCCACGTAAGTCCGCTCGTAATCGAGGGCACGTATCTCACCTTATTGGGCGACTGCATTCTGCATGGACTTACGCGCTCAGTCATCAGCCAATGACGCATTCGTGGCATTTATTTTATTTTTTCCTCCTTTTTTTTTTCTCATTGTTCGCGGTACTTGTACGCGTGCATTGTGTCAGGGCCGAGTCCGAGATCGGCGCGCCAGCCCCGAAACTTTTGCCCTCGCGCGGCGCTGTTACGGCGAAAAGGGGTAATTGGGAGAGTCGGACGGACGGCGGATAAAACGCTGTGTGTCGGCAGCTTGGTGTTTGTAGGTACATACACTCGACCCGATCAGCTGTTCGACGCGGTGAATCGCGTTACACGACGGCGCGTTAACCTCTTTTCACGCTGCGGTTTTAATTATGATTTTACACGCTTGTTGTGGTTTTCATGCGTTTAGCTGACTAATGAAGGGTACTGTTCGTGCATCGTGATCGTAAATTATTTTTGAATGATTAACTTCAACCATTCATTTTTTAAGTCAATGCTTAATTTCGTAATTGGGCACTCTTATGAACTTAAATAATAAAAGTTACCAAATATCGAGATTAAAATTTGTTATATTAAATGATCAGTAAACTTGGCATCAGTAAGAGAAGTCAACGACGAGTATTTGTTTTATTTTTAAGGATCTAAAATTTGTCACGATAAATCTGAATATTCTTTCTTCTTTCTTCTGAAATAAAAATAATTTAAGAACGGTTAAGTTTTATAATAATAAAAATAAAAATCTATACTTTAAGCTCTGATTATGTAAAATTACAATCTTGTTTTTTGTTGAACTAAAGGCACCTTTCTTAAAAATTTAAAAAAAAAAATTAAGATATTACAATATTATCGAGAAAAAATAAATAATTAACTTATTTGACAAGTAAAATCTTGCCACTTGTACTACTCTTTACTACATTTATCAAACTAATTAAACAGGTTTCAATATCTTACGAAGTGTACCTGTCACCAAAGCCTACAAAGTATCCGATTTCCCAAAAAGAGAAAAACCCGGCGTCATATCGTTTATACACGATTCACGTATGTGTCTCTTCTTCTCCTCGAAAAAGAAGAACAAAGACGAAAAACCTTCACACCTTCTCTTGTTCATCAAATATTTTGATTTCTGTCCTGGCGTGTGTTTCGTAACACCGCCGCCCACGCCGATCCTCCGTTTTTTTTTTTTTTTTTTTCACTTCGCACGTTCCTCTTCCTCAATATGCCGATCGCGCGCTCTCGAAGCGCCTTGACGGCGAATCAAACTCGCTCAGATCGATTTCGGCGTGTCTCCGTGAAACTAAAACTAATGAAAGGCCCGCGCCCCCGCCAAGGCTTTTCCCCAGACCGGTTTCCGCGCGCAACGCAATTTTCAACCCGCGCGTCACGCCCATCGGAGAATCGGTTTCACCGATCCGGTGGCCTTGATTGCGCGCCGAAAAAAAAAAAGGAATTAGCATGCCGACGTTTCGTGCAGCGGAACCCGTCCTCATCGCCTCGGCTCGATCGGAAAATGGTGATCGCGGAAACGAGAAAAGTATAATAGAAGGTTGACGCTCATGCCTATTATTTCAGACGCGGCGCATTTGAATTAATTGCGCGGCGGGGGGGACGACTGTTAGTCATCGTTCCCTGGCGAGACGAAAAAATCGATTAGATTGCGTAATTCGCTGGCAAATTAATATCGAACCGAGTCTGGAGTTGTCGACGGTGTCCGATTTACAGAAATACTGAAAAAAAGATTGCGGATCGCGTCGGTGTTTGCTCAATGGTTTTCAGGACTGGTAATAAAATGCATAAATTATTGGAGATTAAATTTTTGCTTTTCGAGTTGATTAAATTATAAAAACGAAAATGCGAGACGATAATAAATAGACGAAATGTCGCGAGTAAAGTGGTCAATTTAATAATATGAATGTGAAAAGAAATTGAGTATAATGATACATATGTATACAAATTAGAAATTCATTAGTAGATTATCGCGACTGCTCTTTGAATGTTTACAATGCACTTCCATTCACTATTTCAAGTTGTTAAAAAAAAAAAATCCATTCACATGCAGCGCACATTGCGTAAGAAAAATGAATATTTTGAATTAATTAAAAAAAAAAATCGATTTTCAACGCTTAAAATTGAACATGAATTCATATCGACAAAAAATTTCAAGTCGAAATCAAACCTTATTTTTTCGGTTGATAAAATAAACAGTGAAATAAATATTCAAATCAACTATCGACATTTCGTATATCAAAAAACAACGCACACCCGATGACTACATCGTTCTAAAAAAGAAATTCATTGATACATCATCGATTCTCTTACTTTTAATTCGTAAACATTTTAAATTTAATCCTCTATATACGTTATGTCCCATGAAAAAAGTTTCTTATAATAGCAAGAAATCGTCAGCCGACATAGCGCGTACACAAAAAATTGTTGACTTTATCGTACTCTGCCGATCCGTGCACAAGAGCAGCTTAAAAAAATCCACGGCGTGTCGCGCGATATCGCGAATCCATCTCGCGCGGCGAGACAAGCTCATAGCGATGCACGCGAGCGCGCGCAGCTCCTTCGCCCACGGGGCCGACCTACTACTATCGCACACCCACGTCCTTCATAAATATATAATTGCATCGCGGATGACGGTACACCCGTACGTGCTGACGTTCCCCTCGCGCCGCTAATATTTTTTTTTTTTTATTCCTCTACGTTTTCTTTCGTCCCGAAGGGCGAGACTCTTTGCGGTCGCGAATTGCCATCTCTCTAAATATGATGAATAAAAGTTCCCTTTGAATAAGTGACCATTTGTTTATTTTACGTTGTGAGTTTTTCACGTATCGAATGAGTGGAAGATTTATCGCACTTCAAATGATTAAAGAGACTATTTAATTATTTTACGTTATAAGTCTTTTTACATATCGAATAAGTGGATGACTTATAATTTCAGATAAGTGCAGAGGTTAATTTATTCGTAGTGAATTTCTATTATTCAAATTTAAAGGGGTTGCACTTTCTATAAGCTACTCCTTTTTTCTGCTTCTGCTCGTTTGCGCAGAGCAAACAGCGGAGCAATCGAGACGACGGATCCGTCGACAGGGAGCCTCTGTGTCGGCGTGTAGTGCTTTTATTTTTACCGTTGACGCAGGTCAAGACGATACTGTTACGAGGTAGTTTCACCTTTGCGTCTTGAGTTGCGTAAGCCCTCCAGACACGATGTTATGCATGACTACTCGTTGCGCGTGTGTGGGAAGCTGCGCTAATCGATTTTTTGAGAAATTATTATGAATTTTCTTGCGATATTGTTACTATTTATAATCGTCTCGTCAGAAACGTTTAAGGAAACAGTTTGATTGAGTAATGGATAAATATCTGATTGATTGGCGCTAAAATTCAAATGATTTTCGCGTATGACTTTAATACTTCAATTTTATAGCGAGTGCGATAGATTTTACTAGATGAAATATTTTCTTTTATTTGCTACTATTAAGTTCGAAAATTCGATAAAAAGAAATATTGCACTGAAAGTTTTTTAATTTGCATGTCAATCAGTTAATGGTGATAGATTTATACACTGTACCATTGCTTTGTTGCATGAGTGATCGCTTTTTCTTGCTTATGTTATTACTCATTTTATCAATGAATAAACAGAAATTGACATTGACGATAAACCGTTTTTTTAATTAATCAATCATTTCGAGTAAAATATTTGCTTTCTATATCAATGAATTAAAAATTCATACTGACGTCAAAACGTTACAGTTTTCCGGTAACGTTAAATAAAGTTCTGATACAAAAGGGATTATTTATTTAAATAATCATTACCTAACTGTCTTAATGAGGGTTTTATATTCTCAGTCTTTTAAAGGAAGAATAGCGTGTCGGCATATTTCACCTACAGCTTGTAAAACGCGCCGTGCTACTTATTAAAAGATCGCATAAATAACGAACGAAGCACACAATAAAAATCTCCCGTAGTTTACAAAGAGTCATTTTAATATTCCAAATGGCATTTTACGCCAACTAATTAAAATTAAAACTATAGTCAATCTCTGTTTCATTCATCGATAGACTGACCTATAGTCCGCTTCTGCACAAATATAGACATTACTGAACGAGCTTGTTTAAAATCGTCGAAGCTCATTAAAAGTGTAAAAAATTTTTCAACTCGACGCATGCTAATGCAAAATTTACCTCTCAATTTTTTTCATTTGCATCAGTTTTTTGTCACTTTTAATGAGCCTCATTAGAGTCAGATTATTTTCGATGCTACAAAAATTTATTGCAAAATCTCCGTGAATGAGAATCGTACATTATGCCAGTACTCCGGAATCAATGGAACGATAAAAATGGATCATCGCAGATTTCACAAGCAGCTTGGCAATGTCTGCTCGAGGTATTATGGTAAGGTGTCGGGCGCTTGCTTTTTAAGATTTGGGTGTGCTTTCTATGAGTATATGCGCTTGTCACAGTGTACCGCTTCCAGTACGAAATTCGTTGTTGTGTTGCATGATCGGACAGATTCGATGGAGCCACTCTGGGAGACGCACGGTCGCCGCTTGAGCGAGGCTGGAGTGCGCAGAGGATCAGGTAGGTTTTTTTCTTGCTTCCGAATGTCATTACGGCGAACGAAACGGTTTTTTTCGTTTATTAAGTGGAGCCTTCATTATAGCGTATGTACATCGTAGCCTTTGATTTCCGCTATTTTTATGTCAGCGTCATGGTCTTAAGTAGATTTGCATGTTGTTTTTGTTGTGCCATTGTTATGCATATTGCGCACCCATGAAGATCTCGTAGTGTTTGTTCGATAAAACGCGGCGCGCGTGTAGCTTGTAGATTTGTTGTTCACTGCACGTTTTTTACCGCACAAATGTTATTCAGATCAGTGTATATAGATTGCGTAGAATTTTATGCTCGAAATAAGATCCAGTCTTAAGAAATAAATTATTTACCTCATGAAAGTTAAATGTTAATTTATTTTATTTATAGTGAATAAAAAAAAATTGAATGAACCGTTAGTGCTCATAGTTACTCAGTGAATCATATATTTTTATTGATTCAAGAAATTATACCTTCGGTGGAATCTCGAAATCGTAGGATAAACAGCGTGGAAATAATCTATTTAAATTAAAAAAGTTAAATCTTAAACAGATAATAGCGTCGTACTGACGGAGGACACCGACAGCTTCATCGTTGGAGATCGAGTATGGGTTGGTGGTACCAAACCCGGTAAAATCGCCTACATCGGAGAAACGCAATTTGCACCGGGAGATTGGGCCGGCATCGTACTAGATGAGGCCATTGGTAAGCACTGAAAAATCTACTTTTTTAAAAACAAAAAAAAAAATTAATCAATTAGTAAAATATTTAATTTAAATGATTCGAAACGCTCCGTTAAATTGGGTAAAATGGGACTTTAAATGATCTCGTGGAGCCAGGAATTTTCAACACTCTCATC
>JAWWEN010000009.1:9132154-9159179 GCA_035582955.1 Sycophila texana
GGTTCGTCTCCGATCATTCGAGTTTTCTACCTATCTAATTACAACTACGAAACGAACGTCCGAGTCTTCTACATCAAATAATAAAATATGTATATTTTATCGCTTATTTATTGTAACAAATTTACGATTTTCAATTATCCGCTCTTCAAATACAATCGCAAACACAACAACTATTATTGCTTAATCGAACACAAAGCTTTTTCGACTCGATCGCGATAACGCTGATTAAATAAGGATTCAATTGAATCTCCAACAAGCGGGATACTCAGAAATGGCCAATGGAGAATGGTGAAATTTTAAAAAGCCATCCACGAAGAGGGAAGTAAAAAAAGAGGCTCGGCAAACGAGTTCGTGGTGGGGTCGAGCGCAGCCGACTGCTCGCGAAGTTGCGCCCCGTACGTAAACACACGCCGCAGTAGTATTAGTCAGCGGCATGGGCCGGCATTTACGGTGGATGCGCCGCCGGGTGAAACTTGCGCCCAGCTTGCGAAGTCACCATCCCACTTGGAAAGGGAAGATAAGCAAGCATACTGGAGTGAATCCAATCCCTTTTTTCTGGTTTATAAATGAACTCTCAGTGCTTGATAGAAAATAGAGCAAGGAAGCCGGTGGATCTCATGGAATTTCTGAGGTATTGGTCGACTGATGGTCAATGACCAGATCATTAATTTATTAATTAATTAATAGTAATTAATTAACTGTATTGAAAGTTAGAAACAAAATTAATTTAACTACCTCTTGTAATTACCACATATTGTCATTAATATGTCGATGGAAACATTTTTCTTTCATTTGTTTAGAAATTCTTTTCGCAAATTACTGCCAAATAAACAATGATAACCACAAAGAAATAGAAGACACAAAAAATACCAAAGAAAATGAAAAGAAAAAGATTTTATATACACGATTTTTCGAGCTGTCACCATTCTTAAACTTGCAAGCTCTGCATCCTTCTAAATGTCAACCCAAGCATTGAAATAATTGTACTCTTTTACAGTTAATAACATTTCTGCTCACATAATAATTTAATAAATAAAAATGTTTTTAAATTACTGAAACGAAATTTCCACTGGATAGATATAAAACATGAATCAATTACCACCAGAAGTACCTTAAAGAAACATGAACTCCTCCTCGCCCTCTAAAAATGAATAAGTGAAATTTCACTAGAATAAATGAATAGTTAATTATTTCACGTTAAATATCTTCTATACTTATTGCAGCAAGTGAAAGATTTGTCACGTGGATTAAGTGACTATTCGCTTACTTTACTCAAATTTCACTTATTTATTTTGACAGAGCTGTGCAATATAAAAAAGAAACTTCGTAAGAAATCAAAAAGTTCGATATCATGAAGAAAAAAAAAAGAAATTCGCATAACAAACCCTCGAGAAAGCGCAATCCACGAGGAAACAAACGCGCAGAAGGGGAAGGCGGTACGCGCGTCTGAGCAGGAAGCTTCCGAGTGGCGAAGACGCGGCCGTGAACTTACTCCGCGGATCTCTCCCTCCGGGATCCGGCGTCGCGCGCGCGCGGCTTTCCCAAGGCGTGCACGTGCGTCGCGGATGCGCGCGCCCGCGTTCCGAGCGGAGGGCGCGCGCGCGCGCCTCCAGCCGAGACGGCCGCTTGGCGGGTACTGCCACCCTCGGCCTGCCGAGGCTACGCGCACCCCGACGGTGTGTAGGTATAGCCGAGCTACTCGCCCCGTCGCTCCCCGTCTTTCTTCAGGCGGACCCGCGGATTCATCCGCCGGCTCCGCGTGGCATTCCACGCGCTGATGGCTTTTAAATGCTGATGCTTTTTTGAACTGTGCAGGTAGTCCAGCACTGCGTTTTTTAATGTCATATAAATGTTTCTTTTTATTTCGATCGTTTTACTTGGATCCTGAATATTTAGTTTTTTGTTTTATTTTTATTTTAATCCTGAAGATTTTTTTATTTAGACCTTTTTTTATTTCCATCTTCAGAATTTTTATAAAGATTTTTATAAAGATTTCTGAAAGGCATCTGTAGATTTCTTAAGATTTCCTGTAATTTTTACCGAGAACTATAAGGATGTAGCTAGTAAAAAAAGTTTAGTTAAAAAAAATTACACGATTTTCAAAATAATTATCTGATTTTCCCAAAAATTTAATTGATTACCATAATCAACCTTAATGCTCATGATATTTATAACAAACTAATTTTATGACACTCTTTTAGAGCGCTACGTTTAGGTGTACAGACATTTTTTTGTTGAGCGGGTCGAAGATGCACCTTTTGATTTGATGCTTTTCTGCTGGTTAAGCGGTTAACGCTCGAGTTTATCTACAGCTTCTTACTGCGCTTATAAAAGTCTTATGACTGCTTTTTATTGAGCTGTAAAATCTTTTATTACTTATCGACTTCGGCCTAACGACAAAAGGACTTTTTAACGTTTGGAAATATTAGATGTTTGTTGATAAACTAATTGATTTGATACGTGCACAAACTTTGCATTTTGAAGTAACCATTCAGTTTTATAGAAAAATTACTCTGAATAACAGTATTTTCCGTATTTATTTTACTATTGAACTACTAAAATTTTTTTAATATTTGAAAACAACTTTTTTTTCATTTAACATTCTACTTTTTTTATGCTTCATATATTTTCTAGTAAACTTTTACGAAGGCGAGTAAAAAGAATAATTTCATTGTTTTTTTTTTTACAACAAAAGCATACTAATATCTGATATGTTACTTCGCAATTCTCTTTTTTTAAATGTTATTTCTTTACGTAAAAATCTATCACTCGTTAACAGCTTACTCATGCCCAGCGCCTTATCTCCACCGAAAATTTTCCACTAAATATCGCCAAGTTTATTTCTTACTGTCGAACGTAAAAAATCGCGTTTCAAACACAATAACCGAAACTCCGCATTAATTTCACTTTCCAGCCTGACCATGCATTGTTACAATTATCGGTCATCGAGTTTCGGCTTTGTATACATCGCGGCACTGCCGAATCTGCGCTTCCACTTTCTCTTTGTTTCTGGCGATCGCCGTTGCGCTTTCTCCTTCCCCGCAATGTTCGCGCTCTCCCCGCGAAATAACGGATCCGAAGGGCGGGCAAACTCTTAGCCTCCTCCTCTTGCACCGCGAAACTTTCTTTCCACTTTCCCCCCTGGAGTTTCATCAAAAAGTTTGGACCGACGGAGAGCAGTACCCCGGGAGCTTGCAGTGCGTTCGGGCAGATTACATTTTTTTTCTTCTTTTTCTCAGAGCTTCGACAAAGAATCTTAGACGTTCTCCATAATCGTTTTTATTTATTCGCGCGGCTATTCCGAATGATAAAGGTAGCGAAAACATTTGAATCATGAGTTATATATCGCCGCTCGAGTTTTCGTATGAGTAACTACTTTTTTCTTTTTTTTTTTCTGTTTGTAAATTTTTTGCAGGGTAAATCCAAACGTCGATTTTGATACTGCGGTACGTGAGAGAATTGATAAGCTTGAGAAAACATACGTTATCTGCGCGAAAGTGTCAATAATGCTGCTCCTAAATGGATTTTAGCACGTATATTCGTACGTTCAAAAAATTAAATTATAAAAGTATTAAAGTAAATTAATTAATTATTTCAACTAAATACCTTCGTAAAAAAATTAAATTAAAAAATTTAATTCAAATTCTTAAATTAATTAATAAAAGCTATTTATTGGAATGAACTTGTATAACAAACGTATATGGTGACGATGATAAAAAATTTCTAAACTTTAAAATTAAAAAAACTGATTAAAATAATTAATAGAATTTTGAAAATAATTAGATTCAATTGATATAATAAACGTATATATTGAAACGATAATAAGGACATTTCTAAAAATGAAAAATTATCTTCATAAAATTATAAAATGTTAGCTGGTAAATGTTCTGGTTCAATAAATTCAAATTCAATTCAAATTTAAATGCTTAATTTTAATTATGCAATAGCTTTAACGCTCGAAAGACTTAAAAAGTAATTTATTTTAAAAAAAAACGTAAAAAGCATAGTCTTGAAATATTTATAAAAAAATTAATACCTTTTTTCTAATTTACCTTATATAATAATTATATTAATATAATATTAAGTAAAAAAGATTCTTTAAGTATATACTGTATATAGTATATATATATATATATATATATACGTAAAAATATCGTGGATCGATATATAATTATCTACTGTTTCTTTTCTTTAGATAAAGTCGATTCCTTCTTTACTACCTTATTGCGCACATATTTATATCTAAAATCTTACTCCTACATACATTTTATATATACAATATCTTCAAACGCTTTAATATTGCATTCGAGCGAAATATCGACACCAGTGCACTCCCAGCGTTACGCACGTGGAAGCCCCAAGTCTTCCCAAAAATCCAACGTAAACAAAGGAGAAAACGCCAGGTTCTATCGCACCGTGAATGAACGCCAGGCGCAAAAAAGAACCATAAAACACGCGGCGCGCGCGAGCAGACAGCGCGCCTCGGGGAAACTCCGGCGCACGCGCGCCTCGGACCAGCCGAGCGAGACGCACGACGCAGCTCAGTCGCGCAATCGGAGTCGCGGTAGCGCGACGAGGACAGCGGCAACACAACAAAAGGAGCGAATAAAAAGAGGCAAGCCAGCGTCGCGCGAGCAGCAGAGGGAGACGGAGGTGAGGTCTACGTACAATCGCGAGAGCAGAGCAAAGGCGGTAGGCGTATATTAGCGTGTGCGTCAGTGGCTCTCGACGTCGGCGGATGTGAAAGTCGGATAACAGACTCCCAGTGGCCGAGTGACGTTCCGAGCAACTTCGTGCAGCATCAGGGACATTTGGATTAGGACACTCGTCGTCGTCGATCGGAGAGAACGCGGAAAGTGTGCGCGCGCCTGACAGCGCGACGTCAATCCGCCAAGACGCCCGGAGGTCCGCTGGCTCGTCTCCGCCGACGCCGCCGTCGTCATGGAGGTGCTCGACCCCAGCGTCTCGAGGGACGACCTGCCACTATGTCTCAACGATTCCCTGCAAAAAGGTGGGCTGCTCTCTGTTTACTACTGTGCGCGCTGCGCGCTCTTTTTATTGTTGTTCTCTTTTTGCTCTTCTTTTTTCGTCGCGCATATACTGCGCTTTCTGCTAGGCGCGCGCGATTCCCACGTTATTGAAGTAACGGTGCTTTGATCGCGCGAGGCTTGGATGTATTTTTTTTTTTGCGTAACGTGTCCTATTAAAAAAAAAGGCACTGACAGATTCGGCGGTGACAGGTTGCTGTACGTAGGCGCAGGATGCTGCAGTGTGTGCGTTTGTATAGCTACGTTCGTGACTAATCCAGAGACAATGCTTATAATCATAATAATGCGAATGATGCGGGCTAGAATTTGCTGAATTTTATGTTTACGAACAGCTTTGAGGTTTCAACTTTCAGAATATTAACTCCAACTCCACTTTGTAGTCCTACTGATATTTTGTAAATAATTGTTCCTTTAAACTGGTATTCGTTCATATGTTTTTGCAAGTACATTTTGTTTAAAGATTTCCATCTGTTGAGCTTTTAATGCTATTGATAAATGGTCATAATTGTTTCTAGGAAAAGAGTAAAGTGCAACATAATTGCTGTTGCTGGAACATATTAGATTTTGTATTTTCTGACTTATTCTTGTCGGTATCTTTAATTGGTGGCAATTTTATACTCGATAGAAAAGAATCATGATAAGTTATCTCAATAATGATAAATCAGTATTGCAAAAAAAAATTTCTGACCAAAAATAATCTTCTATTTGATTTGAATCTCTATTGAGAAAAAAATTTAATTTTTTTTTCAGTTCTAGATTAGAGAAATTATTATTAGCGTTAATTTTTTTTTAAATTTATTTGATTGTTGCAATGAAAAAGAATATTATCTGAACTATGAGTAAAGCGATATTTAATTGGCAAAAGTTAGATGTTAATTTATCAAATAATTAATTTTATTTTATTTGTGATTCTTCAAATTATAATACACATTAATGTTCTTTAGTGATATTTATTATCGAATCATTTTATAAAATTTAGTAAATTTAGTAGTAAGTAATGTGCTAGTATATTTACTGAAAAAAGATAAATTTATATAAGTAATATTATTAATTTATTTAAATAAAAAAGCTTATTTACGAACATTCAAAAAAATAAGAAAAGAATTTATAATTTAATATTTGCTTTTTTACGTATAATGATTTATTTAAATGAACTACTACTACTATAGAACAAAATTATCTGAAAAGCCAAATGTGATGAGATAAACAAATGTGCCATGTGTTGTGGTAATCAGTTTAAGGATATGGTTCATTGTGAATCAAAGCAATTCTGATAAGTTGAATCAGAAAATGAATAAATGAAATGAATAAAAACAATGTTATTTTACTCCTTGAATTTTATTAAATTTTTAAGTTCTTTCTTAAAAAAAAAAAATTTTTTTTTAAATAAATATAAATTAAAAAATTAAAAAATATCTTTATAATTTTATAGTTATTATAAGCTACCCAGAAAATATAATTTATGTATTATTTTTTAAGTCATTCAATTTCAAGCTCTAATAGATTTTAATTTTTTTTTACAGTTCATCCTCCAGGGCATTCAGTACCTGATAGTCGTTCATGCATAAAAGCAAGACAAATATTCGGATTTCTGGGTTTCCTTGGTTTTGCTTTGGTGTATGCAATGAGAGTAAATTTATCAGTAGCCATTGTGTCAATGGTTAATCAATCAGCCATTCCTCATACCGATAACGATAGTGAAATAGCTGGTTGTCCTAAAGTGACTCCCGTTAATACAACTTTTGTTCCAGTATGTATTTTAACTCAAAATGAATCTATTTATTATTTAAAAACATATTTATTTAAACAACCATATTTATTTTAGAGTGAAGGTGAATTTAATTGGGATGAAAAGACTCAAGGTATTATACTTGGTGCATTTTTCCTTGGATATGTCTTAACTAACGTACCAGGAGGAAGAGTAGCTGAAAAAGTAGGAGGCAAAATAGTTTATGGATTAGGAGTATTTTTAACAGCAGTGCTTACTGTAATAAGCCCTTTTGCAGCTTACTGGGGCTTATATCCATTTTTAGTTGTAAGATTTGCAGAAGGTTTCACAGAGGTAATTTCTAAAAATTTACTGCTTTATGATTATATTATGATATTCTTAAATTCATACATTTTAAAGTAAAATATATATTATAACTATTTATTCTATGATATTTTTGTATTTTAGGGTGTTACTTTCCCAGCAATGCACAGTATGTTAGCACACTGGGTGCCACCCTTAGAAAGAAGTAAATTTGCTGCTTTAGTTTATGCAGGTTTGTAAAAAAATATGTACTACAAGTACAATTAAAGAACCATTACTAAACTAATTAATATTTATAGGTTCAAACTTTGGAACTGTTATTTCTTTACCCCTAAGTGGTTATCTATGCTCTTTAGAATTATGGGGTGGCTGGCCACTTTCCTTTTATTTATTTGGTGGCCTTGGAATTGTATGGTATGTATTTTGGTTACTATTTGTTTTTGATACACCTGCTAAACATCCACGAATTGATCCTCAAGAAAGAGCTCATATAGAATCTCTTGTAGAAGCTAAGGATGACGTGAGTAAACATTATGCTCGTTAAAAATTCAAAATTCTTTTCAACGAAATAAATGAAATATTACGTATTTTAGAGCAATGATGATGGTGTACCGTGGCTATCAATATTTACTTCACTCCCCATGTGGGCAATAGCTATCACTCAATGCGGGCAGTCGTGGGCTTTTTACACCCTATTGACTGAATTACCTACATACATGGATAGAATTTTGCACTTTGATGTACAACAGGACTCATACTTATCAGCATTACCATATCTAACTGCTTGGATAGTGGGTTTAATAATATCAAGTTTCGCCGATGCTTTACTAGCTCGAAACCTCATATCTCCACTGACATCGTTTAAACTATGGAACACGGTGGCCTCTTTAGGTCCCAGTCTCAGCTTTTTAGGAGCGATCTGGGCTGGATGTGATCGATTTACTGTGATGATGATGTTGTCTGGCTTAAGCTCACTTTACGGCGCTGTTTACGCTGGAAACCAAATGAATCACATTGCGCTAGCACCGAAATACGCTGGAACCTTGTACGGTATCACAAACGCAGCTGCTAACGCTTGCGGATTTCTCGCACCTTACGTCATTGGACAAATAGTTAATGGACACGTTAGTATAAATATTTTAGTGCTTAAAAGTGATACCAGATAACGAAATATCTTTAATCTTTTATGTAGCGGTAAAAATTCTCATTAATTTTTTTAATTTAAATTTAGGAAACGTTGGCGCGTTGGCACACAGTATTTTTACTAGCTGCAGTAATCAATATGGGAGCAAATTGCTTCTACTTGCTGTTCGCATCCGCTACTGAGCAGCCGTGGAGCACAAGGCGCCCTTGATGTCAAACATCATCCAGAATACCGGAAACTTTCAACGTCATAAGTGACATGCCGATGAATCGGCTTACTCTCAGTACATTCTAGTTAATTAAAATTTCCTTCGATAATTCTCGTTTACTTTAAAAAAAAAAGTTTTATTTCTATTACGAAAAGGGATGCAAAATTTGACTTTAGTAATGAAATTGGTGCGAATATTACGTTTACAAAAAAAAAAGTATTGCTTTTGCTTAATTGAGAGGTCAATTGAGCAGTGATGACTTAGTCACGATATCATTACTTATAAGAAAAGTTGACGCGAGTGCTGACAATATCAATAAGTAAAATTATAATAATTAGCTTTTCAATAACTTTATATAATTGGGTACTCTGTGTATCAATAACTAACTCGTGATTTTGATCTATTCCTTTGAAAACAAAGATTGTCAGTCATATGTATTCACATAATCAAGTTTCTTCGTTTAAACGAACGGCCTTCATCCTTTTTCTATTATTTACTTTTTTTACATTTGTGATATTTATCCGGTTAAGGCTAGTACAAAGAGTCTATTATGTTGCATATTACAAAAGAAATGATTTCTTTGTACCGAAATATATGTACCAAATAAGACTTCCAAAATTGTACTACTACTCGGTGTTAAATTTAAATTGCGTCTTAGCACAAAGTATTTATATATAAATGGAGAATATATAAATTTTTAAAGTTATATTGTTTTTACCAATTTTATAAAAGCGCAAAGATAAAAACTCATTACGTTTGTCAATACTTAATACTTAATTTGCATCAATTACTATAGTACCACTTGAAATTTTCTTTGTAAAAGTAAACTATATAAGTATATGTGGGAAATAATTATGAAGACAACTTTATAAATAAAATGTTAAATAATAAAACTATAAGAAATCTTCTCTTTAAAATTAAAATAGGCGATCAATGTGAAGAAAATAATGTAGAAAAGACAAAAATTTACTACAAAAATATAAAATCTTGCTGGATCAAGATTTGATGAATGTTCGGCGGCGTTCAATTATTTTTGTTAATTAATTCTAACAATCAATTGCAACGTTTACGCATTAAGTAATTAGGTATATTTTTGAAAAATGTTAGAATTTTATACATCATAACAATATTTATAAATACTCAAAACAATAAAATTTATGAAAAGATAGAATCCTACTTGCATCATTTGCATATATACTCAGAGATAAATTTATATAAATAACTCGAGATAAAAATTGTTAAATATTTTAATCAAAAATTATGAGATACAAATGAACATTCTTTGATAAACATTTGTAACTAAATAAATCGTTAAGATTTGGTAATATAGAAAAAGACAATACTTCTATTTACATACAACATTTCTTAACTTGGATAAATACTGCATAATTTTATAAAATTTTTATAATAAATATCTCTGAGTACTTCCAAAGGTTGTAGGAATTAGTAAACGTTGCTGTTGAATACGAGACTGAATATATGAACTAACAACTTTTTTTTAAAAACAAATTGTTTGTTTAGTAAGTGAGTTAGCAGGCATAACAGATAAATATTGACAAAATACTGATGACTGCCTTAAGAGAGTAAATGATGTATCAAACATATTGGGTTAAAGAATAGTTTAATGTCAAAGCAGATATTAGTCAACTAAAGTTTAGTTACTTTGTATGTAACAAAATGACGCAGAGTTAGAAAAATTTAAAAAAAAAAAACTCTATTTACATAATCTTAGTGTTCTATAAATTTCACGTCTTCAAATATATGTAAAAAGATATAAAAACATTGTACATTGTGGAATTAGAAAATATTAGATTTACAGAAGTCATGCTACTATGAATATAAAATTTTATAGATCTTCTTTCTTTTTTGCTGTGAGTTCGAAAATCATATCACGCATACGACTCAAATTATTTAGTTCATTGGACAATTTCTGTACTTCACCTTCTTTCTCAGCAATAGTCATTTGATAGCTATGACACTGCTGCGCTTGCTGTTTTATTTCTTGATTAAGAGCAGCTATATCTTTTACATTTGAAGCAATTTCCCTATTTTTTTCTTCGATAATCTGAAAAAATAATAAGTTAAATAAATTAAAAATGATTAATTAAAAAAAAAAACGCAAATAAAATTTAATGTATATGATAGGAATAAAAATATAAGTAGCATCGCACCTGGTCTTTTCTGTTTACACTCTCTTGCAATTTAAGAATCAATTTACTCATTTCCTGATTTTTGCTTGTGATTTCTTTTAATTTAATATTTAATTGTTCGATGTCATTTTGCAATCCTTTCATTTTGCTTACTAGAACAGGTATTTCTTCATTCTGTGTTTCTAACTCCTTTATACGGGAAGTGCATTGATTTATATGGTTTTCTTTTTCCAGAATGATTTTTTTTAAACCACCGATTTCCTAATTATATTATAAATTGCAAAATTTTGTATTATTGTAATAGTATAGAATTTTAAACAATCCTTACTAAAAATTTACCTGGACTTGTGTAGAATGGGTCTTTTTAGTTTTTTCTTCAGTTTCTTGAAGTTTTTTCATTAATGCTAATTTTTCTGTCTGAGTACCTTCTAAACATTGCTGTGTATTGAACAATACTTGGTGTAATTGGCTTGATTGTGCAACAACTTGAGCTAGCCTGTGTTGAAGACTAGTAGCATGTTTAGTGGCTGCTTCTAAGCTGGCCTCCATAGTTCTTTCTGCATGCCTCATTGCTGCCATCTAAAATACATGTTTTAGCCATTATTTTCAATTTTACATTATTATTTAATCTATACTAATTAAAATTATAACCTTGTATTCATATAATTCCATAACTGCTGAAGTAGTAATATCATTTGACTGATTTTTTTCAAAAGCATTTTCTAATTTTGAAATAAAATTGTCAAGCCTTCCTGCTTGAGCCATAGAAAATAAAGGTAAACTTTCATAAAAATGTTTGTTCATTGTATTATCTACTGTATTTGTAACATTAACTTTTTCTTGAACTAATACCAAAGGCTCTAATTCTGTCATGCAACGGGCAACTGCTGAAATACTTCAACAAAATATTTTTTGTTATTTTTTTTAATCTAAAGTAATAAATTTATTATAAATTACCATTCTTGCGGATATCCCACAGTAGACGTTAATTGGAGAACTTTTTGTTTAACATCACTGTCGCCTGTAAACAATGCTATCGCCATTATCATCTGCAACTGCTTCTTTTGTAATAATTCTGTGTACAATGTGAGCCAATGAGTATTATTTGTTGCTAAATCTGCTATAAGAGCCAGAGCATGTACATAAAAATTTGTTGATGGATCCTGAAAACACATTTTTATTAGACAGCATTTATTACCTTATAATTCACAATTAAAACTTACATGGAAAAGATTCCTCGGTTTTTCTAATAAATCGGAATCGTTACTGCCCTCCAAAATTGCTCTCATTAAAGTTCTCATTTTTGATATCGAAAATACGTCTAATACTTTCGTTCGAATAGACGGTGTTTTTATTAATTCTTGAATGAGTTGCATAAGTTCCATCAAATTTTTTTGATTTTCAATAGTGTGTTTTTCATGATCTCCATCCATATTATCATCTTCTTTTATTGGTAGTGTTAAAACTGATAAATCTAATTGTGCTAATACTTCTACATAATTTTTTATTCTTCGAGAATCAATTATTACTGTCCTTATTAGTGCTAATGCTTTTGAGCAAACCTTAGAACATAATCAATCACTTAAATTATATAATTGTTTTTTAAAATAATAAATAAATTCTTACTTGTTCTATTGGAACCCAAGATACCGCAGTCTTAACAACTATTGGGTACAATTGTATCAAATCTGCTACTTTCAATTTCATCAAAGACAATAAAAGTTCCATAACAAGACTAACACATTCTCCATTGGAAACATCTTTTATAGTCTCTAATATATCCTCCACATTTTGTAAGTAGCTGAAAATAGAAATATCATTTTATAATGCCTATTATAAATATAAATATAAGTAATTAACTAGTGAGTCTTACTGCTTACTTTGGGTAAGTCAAAAGAACTGTTCTAAAACGTTCATTTTGCCTAATATCATCAAAGAAATCTACAATATGTCTTAATAAAAGTACATCTTCAGATTTTAGAGTTGGAATAATATTTGTAAAGGTAAGTGCAGCTACATCTAAAATGTAAGAATCTAGAATATCAGTGTTTGCATGCTCTAAAATAATTAATAATTTGCAGCATTGCACTCTAATATTAATATTCTGTCCTCGAGTTCTAATTACGCTCTGAAGGAATGTCTTTGTGTTAACACTGCGCATGAAAGCATAAACTGCAGGTAAATTTTTATAACACAAATTGACTAATACACCCAATGAGAGTGTAATAACTTCTTCTTCACTTGGTTGAGTTACCCATTGCGACAAAGTTGTTATTAAATAAGGCAAGTGTGCTTCCTGCCATGAAATTTTTATACCATAAGTAAGTTCTTGTAAAAGTTTCAAAGCTCTTATTCGTTTTTCAGATGTCAAATTTGCCTGTAAAATAGTTTTCAAATTATTGTAATAGATATCCTAAAAACATCATGCAGTTATAAAGTATGTACCTCTAATAATCTTGTCAAAATTGGTGCAAATTTGTATGTGTGTATAAGGGCCTGTCGAGCAGCACTATTCTTACACGCAGTTTGTAATACATCTACGCCATTCCAAATAAGACTTGATCTTGAACTCAAGGTACTCATTATTTCATGAAGATTGACATAAAACATTGCAGAAATACTAGAACCAGGATCGAATATACTAAGATCCAGAGACGCACTAATAGCCTACGAAGTAAACATTATGTACAAAATATATTTCAATTACTCAACTATAAAGAACAAAACAATCAAGCAAATGAACAGAATGAATGTATAATAAAATACTTTACCCCAAGATTTCTTTGCATAATAGAAGCTGACGTTTCAGTTGGATGCTTGGCATAATCGTTTGAAGCTGCAATAAATGCCTTAATATGTTGAAACTTCTCCATCTTTAAACACAAGATCAAGATACAACGCTCCTTAACAACATCAACTTGACAATATCATCACAAACAGACACCCTATTGCCAGTAAATTTTTTGACAGCTTAACCACATGCACAAAGGAAACAACAGCAAAGCTTGGCACGTGTGGGGGAAAACAGAAATTAACGCTACTCCCGTAAGTCCACCCGACGAAAGCTTCGGACAACGATGAAATTTCAGCGATCCCGCGGGTGCAGGATGAGCGAAATCGACGGAAAATTTTCTCAGCGTGCACGACGTGCCTGCAGCGGCCTGCTGTCTGTTACGGTTCGGCGTTCATTTTTAAATGCCCTCGCATTTTCAAACGCGCCAATCGCGCGGCCCCCTGAATTGAATTCCATGTTCCATCTCGCGGCGA
The DNA here is from genome assembly GCA_035582955.1 of Sycophila texana. Taxonomy (NCBI): domain Eukaryota; kingdom Metazoa; phylum Arthropoda; class Insecta; order Hymenoptera; family Eurytomidae; genus Sycophila; species Sycophila texana. Next base: position 9,146,004 of record JAWWEN010000009.1, read on the forward strand.
GCTGACGAATTCACAACTCACTCAGCATTTCAGGAAAAAGTTGCTGCTGGGCATGAGCTGGGCCCGCATTTTCTCGGCTGTACCTGCACGTATACGATACGTATATGCACGCAACGTACGGTGGGCGCTGCCATCAGATATAACCTCAAAGTGAGCAGTGCTCTCGGCTTATTATGCAATATCTCGTCGTCCGTGAAAGCTCCGTGGGTCATCGCAAGCCCGGCCTGCACCTGGAGCTCTGAGCAGTACTGGCTCTGAGTACGTCGGGAGCTCCTGCCAGTGTGACGGCTACTGTCGACCAGCGAGAGTCACAGGTGTGTCCTTGATGTTGCCGAGGAGGTGCAGTTCTGCATCCGCGTGCCTGTGTGCGACATCGTGTGATTTTCGTCAATAACGCGACTTCTGCTTTTGCCGTGTTTTTCGAAGGAAATGTGCGATCGATCGGATTTTTTAGTTTTTTTATCACGTTTGCGCGATTCTAGATGGATCTTTTTATTGGGATCGATTTGGTTAATTGATGACTGTTAATACTTTGGCAGTTTTGTGCGAGAGCAATAAGGCCGAGATATCGGATTTCTGTAAAGTTGGATGTGTATACCTATAAGTACACAAATGCGGAGTAGTCGTCGCATATTTCCACATGCTTTGAAAATCGATGTTTGATAAACTTCTATTGATCGTAATCATGTTTATTATATTAAATTATTTATATTTTGCATCGAATGAATTATTATGTTGTTTAAATGACCATCATTTTTTATACAAAAACAGTTAATTAATTGAATTAAGTTTGCATTCATTTTTTAGAACTTTGAAAGTTTATTTAAGTTTTGACATTCGTCTACACTTTCAATATCTATGCATGCATAACAGTGTCACAATCAGTAAAACTATAGATTAAGAAGTTATTTTCTTCTATACTTATGTCATTTAATAGTTTTCAGGATGAAAGCAAAAGGCTGTTGAGCACAGCCAAGGGAGTTCTATCATGATATTGGCTTTTCAATCAACCAGATTTTGCCAAAAATTGTCATGTTTACCTACGTCAAAATTAATCGCAATAACAGTAAGTATTTATCAATGAAATTTATATAACAATGTATTATAATGTCTTTTTAAGTTTTGTCTAATTTATCTTTATAATTTAATAGTTGTTAATATTTAAATTTTAGTACTCAGCAAGTGCAGCTCAGCCCAAGCCCAAACGACAAACCTTCAAAGAACCACCATGTATAGTCATAAACGAAAAAATCAAACCTCGTTCCATCGTCATAAATTCAAATACTGTGATTCCCCCTGATACAGACTATTCATATCAAGAAAATGAAGAGGTACAAAATAGCAATAAAGTTGCAAGCAATACAAAATGGAAATGGGGAAAAATTGAGATTGACCCAACACAACTCCACAAATATTGCCTTATGTTATCAAAAATAAGGCTAACATGTAAGATTTTTAAATTTCCTTACTGTACAGCAACTTAAATGGAGCTGTTTTCAAAAAGCAAATATTAACTTTTTATATATTATCATTTAACTTTTTTTCAGCATTGGTAGTGATTACCACTATGGGTGGTTATGCTCTGGCTCCTGGACCATTTGATCCTTATACTTTTATTGTTTGTTCTCTTGGTACTGGATTAGTTTCAGCAGCTGCAAATGCTGTTAATCAATCTATGGAAGTTCCTTTCGATGCCCAGATGGCAAGAACAAAAAACAGAGTTCTAGTCCGCGGTTTGCTCGCGTGAGTCTCTTTACTTTATTTATATATTGCCTTTTTTTTAAAAAAACATTTTTATAAAAATATAAGTAAAAATAAATTTCTTTCGTTTAGCCCAGAACATGCGATCGCATTTGCTGCAATTTCTGGAATTGCTGGAGTATCTCTATTAGCAACTCAAGTCAATACATTAACTGCAGTTTTGGGTGGTGCAAACTTACTGTTGTATACCTCAATTTACACTCCTATGAAAAGATATAGCATACTTAACACATGGATTGGTTCTGTTGGTAAGATGTAGCTTTGACTAGTATATTTTAATAAAAAAAAAAAAAGAAAATAACTGATTTTAAGCTTGTCCAAATATTAAACATTCATTACTATTTTAGTTGGTGCAATTCCACCTCTCATGGGATGGGCAGGGTGCGTTGGAAGTATAGCTGCCCCTGGTGCATGGATAATGTCAGGCTTGTTGTTTGCCTGGCAGTTTCCACATTTTAATGCCTTATCATGGAATTTAAGACCAGACTATTCTAGAGCTGGGTACAGAATAATGGCTGTCAGTAATCCTGATCTGTGCCGAAGAACGTCTTTCAGGTACACCATTGTGCTTACAGCACTATCTTATCTAGCACCAGTTCTAGATGTAACGAACTGGTGGTTTGCCGTGGCTTCTACACCCCTGAATGCTTATTTTCTCTACCTTGGTAAGACAAAATGTTTTATTACATTTTAATATAATCACTCACGAATTAAATTTGTAAATAATATTTTAACATTAAAGCGTGGGAGTTCAGTAAGCAAGGTGACGCTCGGACGTCTCGTCGATTGTTCAGATTTTCATTGTTACATTTGCCAATTTTAATGACAATGATGTTATTAAGCAAAAAATACTGGTTTATAAACAACGAGAAAAAGGACAATTCCCAAATAGCGGAAATTCCAGAGAAGCGAAAACTAATTGAATCAATATCAAGAGTACTCCAACCATCGTCGGCTTGAATCGCAAATCCAGTATGGTACAAAAACACTTTGTGTTATTGTAATTTATACACATGTAAAATAATTAGTCAAAATGACTTTGTAAAATACAATCTTGTATTATAAATGATAAATAAGATTTTATTGCACGAATAAAGCAAATCTTTTAAGTTAAGCAAAAAGTTAAAAGTAAAAATAGAATTTTAATGTTTCTTTTAAACTTTTGGACACAGCTAGAGGTTTGATATAAACATTATTTACAGAATAGCATAGCAAATTATAAAATGTACATAATGTCAACTTATGTCTTCAGAGGATCCTTGTGTTTTTCTTTGCATGGCAAATTCTATTGCCATCTTTCGCCTCGTCTTTGTTAAATTTCTATGTCCCGTGCAATCTAAATTGTCTGTGTAACATTTATTTCTGCAACATTGTCTGCATAATTGATATTCACATTTAGATCCCTGCAAAAAATAACATAAACATTTTAAATTTTATTTAAACGTGTTTAATAACAAATTGAATAACATCTTACTAATGGATTGGGACAATTTTCACATAAATTCGAGCCACGCTTCATGTTCACAGAGGGTCTGTTTGGTCTTCTAGCGATACGTCGTAATTTTTTCAATTTCTTCCTTGAAATATCGTTTCCTTCCTCATCTTTATAATTCCTCTTTTCAGCCAAACTTTCCTGCAAGCCAATGCAAAAAATAAATTAAAATTAATTTATTAATTCACTAAACTGGGAATAAAATTAAGTAAATAAATTTAACCGTTTGCATTCTTTTTGCTTCTACTTTGTTAACATGCTCTTCTGGACTATCTCGAACATACGGTTGACACAACCACGGTGGAAGTTCTAAATTATAATCTAAAAGAAACATTAAAAAATTAAAAAGAAAATAATACGATAAACTTAATTTAATAATTTTATAAAAATGAAATATACCTTCATTTTCTCGTCGCCAAATTAACTGACCCTCGTGATAGGGAAGATACTTTTCCTTCAAATCTTGCACTACGCTCCGAAACGATTCCATCGTTGAATTCTGGGCCAATTTCGTCCTCACCTCTGCATTATCTGCCAAAAGAAATCTACTATCTAATTTAAAGTACGATACATTATGAACGCAATTTAATTGAATAAAAATCATAAGTTATAATATTAAAAATAAATTAAAATGTTAAAACAAAAAAATTATTTAAAAAAAAAGCAATATAGAACTCGTATTTTCTCTTATCACCTACATGTGTTGAAATAATTTGAACAGGTGACCGCGAATATACGACGGGGGAGCAGGATGAGTATCCAGAAGATCGAGGTACTCCGCGGCTGGCTCCCAACACGGCGGATAGCAGCCTTCGAAGATACGCGGATTATACAAGTTCCCCTCGGCGGTCATCACACCCTCCACTCCAGTCTCCTCCACGCATCTCTCCACATCCTGAACACACTGAATGTTGCCGTTTGCGAAAACCGGTACGTTAACGGCTCGCCTGAAAAGTATAATTGTATTTTAATTAACTTTTTAGTTTTATTTTAATACACGCATCGTAATATACAATTTTATAAGATGTTTATAAAATAATTTATGAGATAAAATTTACATTATGAAGGCATTACGAGAGGAGTAAATTTTAACTTTTATCCTAAACGACTATAATTAAAATTACGTACTTAACGGCCCGAATGTGCTTCCAAGACGCTAATCCTGTCAAAGGACCCTTCTGTTCCCTCGTTCGTCCGTGCACGGTGAGCAAACTCGCCCCCGCGCTTTCCAGCATTTTAGCATACTCGACCGTTTTATTTATGTCGGGGAAAACACGCAGTTTGCACGTGACGGGTATCCTAAGCCCCCTGCTCATCGTCGATACTGAAAAGTTAAAACGAGCGGATAAGAATTTTCGGACGAGGGCAATTTTCCGGGAAAGTGAATTTTTCATCGCTTCGAATCGATAAGCGTTGCAGCCTACCGATGCTTCGGAGCAGCTCCCAGTCGTCTTGCAGGAAGGCACCGTAATGTCCTCTTTTCGCTATAGCTTGCGGACAACCGATGTTTATATCGACCGCGTCGCAGTAGGGCTCCGCTAATATCGCCGCTTTTAGCAGCGTTTCTGGATCGTTTCCGCAAAACTGAAATAAAAATCATTTTACTTTATACTTACTCAAGCCATCTGTTTTTTCTTTTGTAATTACATTATTTTTTTTTTTTGTTTTAATGAAAAAAGGAGAAAGTTAAATAATGAGCATTAAAAGTGTATATATTTTATAAAATTAAGATCTTGTATTTTTAATACGATGTTTTTTGAAAGTGCATACGACGTTTTTTTTTTTTTTTTTAAATATACAATAAAATAATCGCTTAGAATTTAAATAAAATTGAAACAAAAAATCAGTCTCAGTGTTTCGACTCGTCACGTAGAAAAGTAATGATGAATAATAAGTGCTTACTTGAACGATCAACGGCCTATCCTCAGGTGTGCTGGCGAGGCCCTCGGCGCGGTACTTGGGATCCCTGGAGAAAACCGAGGAGTGCAGCATCGGTGTGTAACAAAGTTGGGCGCCGTGCCGCCTGCTCAGCAGTCGCCAGGCGAGTTCGCTCGCATCCACCATCGGTGCCAAAACGTAGCACGGCGAGCCCAGGACGTCGCGCCAAAAGTTCGACGACCCCGAATCCTCAGCGTCCTTAGCGTCCTGCGCTGCCTCCGACGAGCTCATTGTCATCTGCGTGTCATTTTTTTTTTTTTTTTTTTTCATTTATTTTATATAATAGATTTACGGTGCATTCGAATTTGGATAGTGTAAATTGAATTTATCTTTTATTTGGATTTGCTCGAGGAAAAAAACTAAAATAATTTTCGTGATGAGATTTATGAGAGAACGTAAAGTAAAAGAATCTTTAAAAAGAAGTGCGATAAAAGGAACGAACTGAAAAAATAAATAGACATAAGATTATTGTTTGAGGGTGAAAGAGAAGAGAGCGCAGATCAAGTATAGTCATGAAAGTTTTATTTCGGGCTTTATTTCATTCGATTGTTAAACAATAGAATTGTGTATAAATATAAAATTATTTAAAACATCTTGCCTGTATCACAAGGAAAATGTGTGTTTTCAAGGTACCCTCAATCGTTACTCGTTCGTATTTTTTCCCTCAGTATTTTCATTGTTCAATCCGATTTATGTTTATTCCGGTGTATTTTTCAAACGTACAAACTCGAGATCGACGCGATGTGCAACACCTTTTTAGACACTGTTTGTATCGCAGCGAAAAACTCAATGCCGCGCGATGCATTATGATAGCACTTAAATCCTCTTTCTTTTTTTTCATCCACTTTACCCATGCTTCCGTGGTTCAGTCTTAATTATGCAACGAAATAAGGCTCATATACGAATGTAGGTAAGAATAAACGCATACAACGACGTCGCGACTCATCAATTTTCATTCCTTCAACGATCGATTATTCTTCCTCTTCTTATTCTTTTTTTTAAGTATCGACACGCGCCGGTACAGCAGTAAAATTATTCAGTAGAAAAGCTCGCGTTTCTCTGCGAATATACGTTTTATTCAAAATAGATAGTCTAAATTTTCACACGCATATAGGCTGTGGCAATTACACACGGGTAAATTCCATTTACTTTTTTTCTTATTTTTTTTTTTTAAATGGACCGCACGCATTTGACGATCGCGCACACTTATTCGTTTTTTTTTTCAGAAGTATTCGTGACACACCAAACAGCTATTTTTTAATGAGAGAACAACTTTTTTTGCTTTTCATTTGTTTGTTTTATTTTTTTTTTACAGCATGACCAGCATGATTCTGGGTCATTGGACGAAGGACTGGGAAAAATTATTTTCTTGGCAAGACTGACGGGTTAGCGTAACTTTGAGGGCAGAATGGGGTTGAATTACGATTAGTTTGCTCTAGTATTTTTTCTATGAGTTTTCTAGTAATCGAGAAGAGGCCTACTTCCGTTTACATTCGTTTAAAAACTACGTTTTAGTTCAATTAGATTATAGTTTAATAGTTAGTTAAGTTCTTAACTGACTCTAAAATGCTACTAAAATATAGTTTTGATTTTTGTGATTAGTATGCGCATAAATTTTTGATTTATCATCCTTCATTTATAGAAGATATAACTTTGTAATAAACACTAATTATTAACTGCTCTAATAAATAACAAATGTATTCAAATATAATTTTTAATTTAAATAGACAGCCTAATTATATCTTTATAAAATATTTTTTCGCTATCATATAAGTTTACTCTAATTATTTTTTCTTATTCGAAGTTTTAAAATTATGTTATTTCCATTCTGTCCTCAATTCAACGTATATTGGCGACGTCATTTGCCAGGAAAAATTTCGCCGTATTTTAGTTAAAATTAAAAGATTGTCATCGATTCAACGAGAGGTTTCGAAATACAAACAATAAACAAGAACCAGTGAGAGGTAACATTTTTCTCAAACAGAGCAAAGTGGTGTTTTTTAGATACTACAGTGTCGATGTCTAAAATTCACGTTATCGTCTAAAACTTTATCGATTAATGCACTCTAAATTGGATGGATCGAGTTACCCCCGATCGTTAGCCCCGTTCTCGCGACAAATTTTCCGAGAGCAAAGAAACACATTAACATTATAAAATTACTCTGAATGACGATAGTTAACTATTTTCTCGTTGGCACATGGGAACACTGAAAAATAAATGAATAGTTTGAATAAAATATTTCTTTATGAAGTGTCAGCTAAATCATTTTTTTTATATCAAGTAAATATTTTGTTGAAAAAAATATATATACATTTAGTCGATTCAAAATAACAGTTTAGTTCACACCACTTAAAGAATTATTTATTAGAAACTACTAATTCTTTTTCAGTGGATTAATTGTTACATGGAAACTTCTTTTTTTTCTCTCGAATTTGTCTGAAGCTACGCAACACATTTGAACTGCTGATCTCGAAAACTCGACGCGTCACAGAAAGAAACAGAACAACCGGGGGTAGCTTCGACTCGCAGCTCGCGCTAAAAACTACGGAGAAACCTCGATAAAACTCTATGTAGCTATCGTCCAATGTCACTAGCGTCTGGCTAGTCCACTTTTCGAAATGTACAACTAGAGATCCCACGACTCTCGCGAGAGCTCGGCCGATCTTTAGTCGGCACAGGAGATCGGCGGACGGTCTACGCGCTGCTCAATGGAGGGAAGGTGAAGCGGCTGGCGGGCGGCGGCGACTTTGGCGAGGCTGGCTTGGAGAGCTCGCTCTCGGGGATCGGCGAGAGTTGGGCGGACTGTGCCAGGTGCGGGCCGACCTTGAAGCGCGGCCTCTTGTGGCCGAGGGAGGCGCGGCGCACCCTGAGGTGGGGCTGGTGGCCCCTCTTGGGATCGGTGAGCACGAGGTGCTCGGCCTTGACGAAGCGCCTGGACGGCAGGGCCAGCGGCGGCAGCTTCGCCGGCGCCGACTGAGCCGCCAGCAATTGGCTCTGTTGCTGCAGCTGCTGCAGCATCGGCAGCGCGAGCGGAGCCAGCTGCGACTGCTCCTCGCGGGGCTCCACGGTGATGCTCCTCACGCTTGCCTCGTCCTTGCCGTTCGTCAGTGCCGGCAGCTGCGTTTCTTCGGGCCCGGCGCTCGAGGGACTGGAGCGACTCTTGCGCGCGCTGCAGGCCTCCGCGTTTATGGCGCGTTGACGGGCGCTCTTCCTCAATCTGCTGCGCAGAAAGGTCTGTATGCGTCGCATCGTGGTGCAGGAGCGCGCGCCGAGGGGCTTCTCGCGGGCCTCGACGATCTCGCCGGCGGCGGCGGCGGCGGCGGCGGCCTGGCGCAGCTTCCGCTGCTTAGCCTTCTCCAGGCTGGTCGCCGAGGAGTGGCCCATGATGGAGAAGCAGCAGGACACCGGCGACGGCGTCGACGGTTTCAGCTCCAGCGGTGGCCGCTCCGCCTGCTGTATCCTGTGCTGCTGCTGGCTGTGGTCGCCGTTATTGAGGACGGTTTGCGTGGACGAGGAGAGCTCGATGGAGGTCTCGTTGAACTTAGAGTCGTAAGAGAAATAAAGATGGAAATTCCGGCGCTCCTTCTCCATCTCGCTACGCTGGATCGTCGTGGCGGTCAGAGTGGATCCGTTGCTCTGCTGGCTGATCTGCGCGGTCGTCGTAGACGACGTGTGCGTGGAGCAGATGTAGATGTTCTGAGAGTCGCTCCTACTACCGTCGTTGGCGTTCACCGTCTCGCAGAAGTGATAGCGCAGCGGCACCTCCTGCTGGGGCTGCTGCGAGGCGCAGAAGCCCGTCGGCCTGTTCAGACAGCGATTCGCGCTCTCCTCGACGTTAGCCGGGGCCTCGGCAGCAGCCTGGCCCCGATGCGGCGCCACCTGATTCTGCTTGTTCTGCTTGCTGCGCACGTACTCGTAGGTGGTGACGCCGAGGCAGGCGATGTAGCCGTGAAAGAAGCAGAGATGAATGAGGAGGACCGCGGCGATGGCGGAGAGTATGCCGACGATGGAGATGACGATGAGGGAGCCGGTGCCCGGCAGCGGCAGGCTGATCGGCAGCGTGACGTTGTCCATGGCGCTGGCGTTGCCGTCGAGTAGGCTGCGCCAGCCGCCGCCCCAGACCTTCGACTCGAGCTTGACGAGCAGGAGCTCCGCCACGGAGACGCCGAGGATGGCTAACGCGGCGGCTATCGCCGAGACCAGACAGACGATGAAGGCGGCGTAGTTCCTACTGCCGATGCAGTTGTTCAGCCACTTGCAGTGATGGTCGAAGCTGGCGACGCACTTGTTGCAGACGGAGCAGTGCTTGGTGCGCCCGCTGGAGGCATCGACGTTGCACAGGTGGCAGCGCCCGTTCTCAATGACGTGCAGGTGCTTGCTGCGATCGAACTCGGGCACGCGCTGCCGGGCGGGCTGGCGGCGCACGGCGGCCTCCGCCGGGTCGAGGAGCAGCGCCGCCAGGTGCGAGAGCGCGTGGACGAGCAGCGAGGCGGCGACGAAGCCGAGGAGGGCCGGCCTCAGCTGGGGGCCCAGCGCCGGGAGGACGCAGCCGAAGGTGCCGGCGGTTATCGCCCCGAGGACCAGCCAGCCGAGGACCTGCTGCGGGTGCAGTGGCAGCTGCAGCCCGTGGATGCGCCGGAAGCGTCGCTGTTCCGGGGGCGCGAGCCCGTGGGCCTCCTGGAACGAGCAGAAGCGGGACAGCCGGTTGACGAGGGCCCTGCGGAGTCTGCGCCGATTCCTGCTGCTGCTGCTGCTGCTGGTGCTGCTGCTGCGCGCCTCTCGCATGCCGACCAGCCGTTGACATAGCGACGACCACTAGCCGCGTCAGAGCCTCGAGAGCGCCGCTTCGACTGCAGCCCTGGAAAAGAGGGAGACGAGAGTTCGACGCCTGTTATAGTTTGTATCCAAGCGTGTTTGTTGTGGATGCCACCCGCGACGGGGGGGTAGATCGATAAGGAGGGAAGGGGTAGTCGCTTTCTTTGATTTTTCTCTCTTTTTATTCTTTTTATTATTATGCGTCCCCTGCTGCCCTTTTCTTTATTTATTTTTCTTTTTTTCAAGCGAGGCTCACGAACCCGAGATAAGGGCGTTTGACTTTTTCTTTGTGCGGCGCTCGAGTACCCTCGCTTTTGTCTCGATTGACTTGAATAATCAATTGACTTTAGTGTTTACTATTTTTAAATTTTATTGTTTTGTTTTGTTTTTGTTTTTTTTTTAAGTGATTGGTTAGACAAGAAAGCATTTTGCGGGGTAATTTGCGCTCGTTTTTTTACAGTGTATGTACAATGATAATTTAGCCACTAATTACAAAAACTAATTTACAAATAGCTTATAACGCGAAAAAAAAAATATTTTTAACTGAAAAGAAGCATGTAAACGTAAATTAACGTCGACGCTAATCTCCAGAGTATTAAAAAAAAAAACTATGCTCTATTCGAATACAAAAAAGTGCCTTTCCACCTGACGGCGAGCGGGGCACAGACAGTTATAATGCTAATTAAACGTATATAAAGCGTCGCTATTATTAGGTCTCACGCAAGAGTATAAACCAAGCCGCGCGCAAGGTGGCGGTAGTACAATGAATTTTTTATCCGAATTGCATTAAAGCGCCGTTAAATTAATGCGCGCGCCTACCCTTTGCCTCGCGCTTTATATGCAACGAAGCGATCGCGCACTTACGTTTGCATACAATGACCCAAATCATCGTAACGAGCACGTACCTACAACTTATGCGCGGCGATCTTGTAATACTTTTTAATCGTGCTAACCAAGTCAATCTAAGCTCCTTTCGAGAAAATCGAGTGCGCCGCGCGATAATAAAATAAAAAAAAAAAAAAAAAACACCTCGTTAAAATAAGAGTGCATCGAGCTCAGTCGCGCGCGGAGTTCAAAGGAGGCCGTGTGTACATATTTTTAAAGCGAATTCAGCAGCGATGAAGCCGCGCGATAAATCGACGAGACGGACAAAGACGTGCAACTAGTGAGGCGTTTAATTCGCGCTAATCGCGCGCTCGCAATCGATGCACACCATGATTTCCTCCCTTCCCCGGCTGAACCTCGTTAAATATTCAAGGCGACCCCACGCTTATCCTGAAATCATCGCATATAGTACCCCCTAATTTGGCTACCCCAAGTCAAAAGTAAAAGCGCGCGACACCTTTTCCTCCCCCATCGAATATCCACGTCCACTACGTACTCATAATACGTACACGTGAGTAAAATTAAATTAAAAAAAAAAAGATGAAATTGAATAAAGAGGAGCAACAAACAACACACCGCCAAGCTTAATATGCAAAATAGACTTACCAGTGAGATTGGCGTAGGCGGCGAGTATCATCGGGTCCCGCGCGGGTGAGCCTGGCGTCGCGAGTCAGCTGAGAGGGAGGAAGAGCGCGGCTCGCCGCGGGCCTGTTCCCCCGCGCGCTTCGGCCGACTCCGGGATGGGCGCGGAGGCGCGGCTACGTCGGCGGCGAATCGAGCGGACGCATCGCCGCGGGCCGCTCTATCCACGCCCCTGGCGCGGCCAGCCCCGCCGGCCGCGAATCGATAGCGGCATAGCAACGCGCGCGGGGCGCACGGGACTGCTGGTGCTGGCTGCCGTTGATGCCGCTGCCGCGGACTGGGCCTGCGGTGAGAGGATGCGGCGGGACGTCCTCACCGACGGCTGCGAGCGGCCTCGAGGCGACCGCGAGACTAACGCCGGCGCGCAACCACCGATCGCCTTGGGTGACGAGGGGGGATCGATAGGCCGCGCGCAACTGCTGCATGCGGCAGGACGAGCGCTCGGTTGTGTTTTCCTCTTGAGGGGGTGCGGGAGGAGGCCTCCCGGGAGCCGTTGGCGCCAGTTTTCTTTTTCTTTTTTTCTTTTTTTTTTTTTTTTTTGAGGGTGTGTGGTATTGGGGAGCGCTGAGCTTTTATTGAGAGGGTGGGAGGGGTGCGATATACGTTGGAGTATTTTGTTCGGTCGTGTTTAAAGATTTACGGCGGGTGTAGAGTCGCGGTGGACAGGGTAATTGGGTTGCAGTCGATGATGGGGGAGATTATTTCTTTTAAAAAATTTAAAGCGAGATTGCTATTTGTTTTTTTTTTTTTATTATTATTGTAGGGGATGCTTATTAGGGTATTATTTGATGCTGCACTTTTAGGTGTTTCTAATTAAATTAGCGTTTTTTTTTTTTTTTTCAATTGCGAGCTTTTAGTAAAGCTTTATTTTTTCACTTTTTTATTAAGAGTAAATGCGCGTAGCGCGGGTATTCGTGTCAGTAGTGTAAGCCAGTAGATCAGACCGTCTGTATGTGCTCGTCTGTTCCTACTTAAATGTCTTAGCCATATTGTATACATATAAGTACGTTATACTTATTACTTTGTACATAACGAAAAAGTAATTAGTAATTTTTTTATACATATCACAATAATTCAATATTAATATTTCAAATTTAATTTAATAACTTAATAACTCCATTTGTAATGCTATTGTTTGAAAAATGGGCGACTGTACCTCCATTGTAAAAATTATAAGAATCTATGGTTCTATTGTTTGTATTTCATTCCTTTGACAAAGGATTGTGCTTTGAGTTTCTTTTGTATAGGCATTCTGTAGAGCTTCAAGAGTTTCATTCTTTTTAGTAAACTATTTTTTTAAAGCCTATCGTGTGCAGTTTGAAAAGAACTTCAGAGAAAATATTTAGGACAACGATTGACCCACATATTGCTTGAATTTAAAAAATTAAACATATCACCTGTTTTTTTTTTTTTTTTTAATATTCCTAATGATATCCTTGATGTTTTTTGTTCACGATGAATTTAAATAAATTTATTTAAGGTATAGTAGTGATACTCAAACTTAAGGCATACTGCTTATATGCATCTTTAATAATTTAATTAAAATATTAATATTTATTGGCTCTGTATGATTCATGCACATAAGAATCGTGCACATATTAGTTCGTGCACAGTTTATACAGTTTATAGATATATTTACAAC